>OY757904.1:20471716-20869216 GCA_963585895.1 Sepioteuthis lessoniana
AAAATACTATTCCAAGGTAATACACCGGAAGGAAGTGACATATTCCAACGGCCAGTAATCGAAAGAGATCGCGTGGGCGGATTAAGGCTTATGATATGGGACAAAGTGAAGGTCTCATTGTGCCATTACAGTCATGCACCGGAAGAGAGTAACCTCTGAACTGCATGACAGTTATTTCCGCTTGATGACGATTAAACATCCGATTTCGAAGATCCAGTTGGCGATCGTGTGGGCGTTGAGTTATTATTTAACTCAGTTGAGTTTGGGTCCCAAGCAGTTGCCAGCAGACTCCCAGAGGGTTAGAGACGAGATGTGGTAGGGAAGGCCACACCAGACCGAGGGGGCCCTCGGAAACCCCCGATGGAGTAGACCCCAACATCAGGAGAACAAGAAAGACACAACGTGACGGTCATAACAGTGGGGTCAAAATATGAAGTTTATGTTCAGTCTCCAGCATCCACTCACATACTAACCTTTCGAACCCTTGCAATAAAGTGAGAGGTGAATATTTTTCTAAAGAAGTCCTTCCTGCGTCTTTATCGTTGTGTCGCTGTAGATGACTATACAACATATGTCAGTATATATATATATATATATATATATATATATATATAGTTTGCAGGTGGTTGTGCGGTAAAATACGTGGCTGACGTAAAGTCAGACAACATTCGATACTAGCTTTAAGCATCTCGCGTGTTTAGCCACACTGATGAGTTGTGATACAACGAAACTGTCTGTGGATGACAATATATATATATATATATATATATATATGTGTGTGTGTGTGTGTGTGTGTGTGCATATGCGTGTCTGTAAGTGAGTATGTGTATCTTATGTTGTCACACATATGTTACGACCTATCAATATATGCCTATGTTCAAGGATTATATATATATATATCAACACTGATATTTTCTTGGAAGATTTAAGATTCTATGATTCTCTAGAAAATTAAAGTCACAAATCACACAACACTATAAAACAATATATTAAATATTATAAAGTAAATTCCTTAACAAGTCAGAAGGTTGAGTGCCCTCGAGGCGTAATGGTGAAAGCGATTGATTGCGGAATCGTTATACATGAGTTCGAACTCCAGCTGCGCTATTACATTTACTTTCTGACAAATACCCTTGGGAAAGATATGAACCACATTATCCTCCCAGCTATCGGTTAAATAGTACCAAGACTGTCCTTCCCCAACTTTGGAATTAAATAAGCTAAGAAGGTTGATATACCATTAAACAACAAGCAAATCAGAAAATCAATACAATATAACAACATAAATAGTCACCTAGTATAAACTAGACTACACTTCCAAGAATCTCCCATAAACTTGATTACCCTTCCCATCATGCCACCACGGTATATTTGATTACATCCGCCTTGTATGAGCCTCTCGGTCTGATAATAACAAGGCAGCCACAAAACGCCGTTAATTCCCTGTCTATGTTATTCTATAAATTCGAACTACGTCCAGCAGGACACATAGCATAACGGTTATAGGCGTTGGTTCCTTAAGCTTCTCAGGAGAAAATCATCTGAAAGTTGCAGGTTCAACCTTGACTACAGGCGAATAACAATACAGGAATATTTAGCACTTTTACCCGGTTATGGTTAACGGAATCAGAACAGGCGACCCACGTGGATTCAATGAGGACGTAGTTCGAAGTTCCGTGTAGGTTCCCCAGTTCGACAAACCTGAAGAAGGCCGGAGGATATATCGACGGAAAAATTGTGGAAATAACAATAAAGATGAAGATAATAGTAAAAAAAACCCTTAATGGTATAAAACCATGTTGAAATATCACCCAGATTCCATTGGCAAAATTTGAATTTAACGTTTTATCGAAATTTATTGATTTGAAATGTAGTCCTAATTTTTAAAAAAATTCTTAATTTTAAAAACAAATCGTGAAAATATTCCAAATTTTTAAAATACTATCTAAAAAGAGATCGTAATGCAAAAATTTTACTTTTTTAATTCGTAGATTTTTTATCATAAGCATACATTTTTTTTCTTCGCTTTATTTGTTCTTTCACGCAAACTGATAATGTCCCATTTTTAGTGACTGAAAAAAACTATCAAAAATTAAACGAAAGCAATGTTTTTTGATAATTTAAAACTGTTTTTTAAGGAAATACTTTTCTCATTACTTAGAATAAAATATATGAAATTTTTATCTGTATAACAAAAAAACGTAAAAAAAAAAAAAACCAACACGCAAATAAAGATCATGAAATACTTTTCATTTGAATTATTACGCGAAATTTTTCACCTAAAAATAAGGTCACATTTTTTAACTTTTCCTTTATTTATTTTTTTTTTTTGTTACATTTCTAGGGTATAAAGAAAATTGATAAAACGATTTTTATCCCTGTAACTCAACGAACAATTAAGAACTAAAAATAGATTGATGTCATATTTTTTTAAATCTTGAGAAAAATAAAATTTTCATAATATTTCAAACCACTCAAAAATTTAGGGTTACATTTTTAAAATAATTTTTCAATCTGAATAAAAAATACCTAAAGTAAAAAAATGTTGTAGCATTGATTGTAAAAAATAAAATTCTATTGAGGATAAAAAAAAAATCATGAAAATATTTTAAACTATTTTTACATGTTTTTATATATTATCTTAATTGTAAAATAAAAAAAGAATTAAAAAAATACCATTCTTAAAAGATTACTTTTCATTTGAATAAATTGATGAAATCTTTCAACTACAAATAAGGACACGTTTTTAATCAATTCTTCCCTTACGCTTCTCTTTCACCATTCTATCGCAGTCATCCTGGTATTCATAAAATTCTTTTTTGTCTGTGGATTTCTGCCAGTATATATATATATATATATATATAAATATTTTGCTGGTCCAATGAGAGAGAAAAAAAAATAGATACTTTGAAATAAAAAAGATCCACAAGGGGATTTGTTTTAAAGCTATTTATCTTTCTTCATCATGTGTTTCTGACGTTTTACGTCGTCTTCAGAGAGTGAACGGTTTGTATATTTTCGGGGTTTTCTTATTCCTCACCAATATAACTCCTTTCTCCCCAATTAATCCATGACCACTGAAATGCCACAAAGTTAGACTCACTACCATTTTTTCTCCCTGAGTGATGGTGCGTTTATGAGAAAGAACAAAATATTTAAAGGATATATATATATATATGTGTGTGTGTGTGTGTGTGTGTGTGTGTGTGTGTTAGGATGGTGTAAACACATAGTCAACCGCATATGATAATTGAGCTTTGCTAATAAAGGTAATAAATAATGAATATTTTAAGTAAGGATATAATAGGCATAGAGTCAATGGCACTTCGTGACTTAATTTCTCGTCTATGTGACTATCGGTCTTGTTTTGATGACCGTGTAGGTCAGACGCTATTCAAGTTTAGATCTACATATTCTCTGACATCAATTTTGATCACTCTTTTTTCAATATATCAAACTTCATTGTCAATACATATATATATATATATATATATAAAGCAATTAGAAGAAGACTCAAACCTGGTTAAATTGTCATTATTAATTTATTTCGGGGAAGAATATCATCAGATGACTTCACACGTTTAGTTTGAGGTTGAAAAACAGCTAATATAGATTACAATCTATATCTACGTATGAAAAAAATATATATAAATTTAAATTCTCAGGCGAAAGTAAAGAGGGTAAAAATATTCCTATAGATTTACATGAAATTCCTCATTTTTTTCTATACGCAAATAATCCACATCCATTGTCTTCGGACGATGACTGGATATTACTGATATATATATATATATATATATATATATATATATATATATATATATGTGTGTGTGTGTGTGTGTGTGTGTGTGTGTGTGTGTGTGTGTGTGTGTGTGTGCGAGGTACATACGATAAGTTTCCAGACTTTTTTCGTATGGGCACTTTTATTGATAGTACACACATGAAACTCTGGTCCCCTTCGAAGTAATCTCCTCCGGCTGCAATGAACTTGATGTACCGTTCCAAATACTTCTGGAAGGCCCCATGGAAGTCCTCTCGTGTGAGCGTGTCAATGAGTTTAACCAGAGCCTCCTTCATCTCCTCAATTATCTCAAAACGACAGCCTCTGAGCTTAGGGAATAACCAAAAGTCACAGGGAGCAAGGTCTGCACTATAGGGAGGGTGAAGACGTGTCTTGATGCCCATCTTGGTCAAATAGTGTGTGACAAGGATGGAGTTGTGGTCTGGTGCATTGTCCTGGTGGAAATACCACGGACCCAATTTGAAGAGTTCTGGCCTCTTCCGAAGGAATCTCTTCCTGAGCACCCTTAAAACCTCAACATAGTAACCCTAATCCTAACCCTTTGGCCAATCAACTCTGGTGTATTGACTTCCTTACTCCTCCCAAACCTCTCATCATCGCTCACAGACTCCCTGCCTTCCTTGAATCTCTTATGCCACTGATGCTCGATTCCTGCAAGATGCCCTAAAAGCAGTCCGAAGCATTCCATACGTTTCAGTGGCATTTTTCCAAGTTTAAAACAGAATTTTATTGCATATCGTTCTTCTTCAATTTTTGAAATTCACCAGCTGTGACAATCAGGCTTTAGTAGGGTGTATGCCGTAGTCGTTCATTTGAAGCTGAAATCATAAAAATTGCTCACTCATCTCATAAGGTGTATAGCAATAACATACTGTAATTTCAAGTGTCTACGGCAATTTTCAATGCCAATACGAAAAAAGTCTGGAAACTTATAGTATCCTATTTACCAACCCCTCCGCTCGGGCAGGATATGACACAAGGTCAATTTTTTAAGCAGAGTTTAACAGGTTTGAATTTGGAAACTGATAGTATGCACCACGTATATATATATATATATATACATCATCATCATCATCATCATGTCGTGCCGCTAGCACGGATATCCCTGACCCTCTCTGGCCACTTCTCCCTATCGTTCATCGCCTCTGCCAGGTCTTCAGGGCTACATCCCGTATCCTCACATAGCTGCTGTATGTATGTTCGAGCTGGCCGTTCTGCTTTTGCTTGGCCATATGTGAGGGTCCATTGGAGTACATCACTTATGAGATCGTCCCTACTTCTCCAGCAGTGTCCTGCATGTCTGGTTCGTCTAACTTGGATAGTTTTCGTGGTGGGAGGCAGGTGGCCGTATAGTTGGTGCCTTGGTGGGTGTTTCCGCCAGGACTTGTTCAATAATATATATATATATATATATATATATATATTCTATAGTGCATCGTATTTGTTTCTTAGTGTTATTGTATATTTATCGCTTATATCACTATTGTTAAGCAAGCGTTCTGCAAGGTGATACTTTAGGCTCGTACTTGTCCATAATCTGCTTCGACTACGTGCTTCGAACATCGTTAGTTTTAATAAAAGAAAATTGCTTTACACTGAAAGAGGTTAGAAGCAAACGATATTCCACACAAACTATTATGGATGCGGACTACGCTGATGACATAGCACTCCTGGTAAATACATCCGCCCAAGCCGAATCACTGATGCATAGTCTGGAGAAAGCAGCAGGTGGTATAGGCCTCCATGTCAATGCAGACAAAACAGAGTTCATGTGCTTTAATCAAAATCAAACAAGCGACCCCTCTAACAGGTAGCTCCCTGAAACCAGTGGAAATATTCACCTACCTCGGGAGCAGTGTCTCATCTACAGAAAATGATATCAATACACGACTAGCAAAGTCATGGTGAGCTACCGATAGGCTATCACTCATATGGAATTCAAACCTATCCGATAAAATTAAACGCAATTTTTCCAAGCAGCAATGGCGTCGATACTACTATATGGATGCACCCCATGGAAGTTGACTAAACGCATGGAGAAAAAGCTAGACGGCGATTCCATTAGTGTGGTACGAGCCATATTGAACAAATCCTAACAGCAGCATCCCACAAAACAGCAGCTATATAGTCACCTACCAACCATCTCTAAAACCGTTCAAATCATACGAACAAGACATTCAGGACACCGATGGAGAAGAAAGGACAAACTCATAAGCGACGTTCTCCTGTGGATCCTTCAGAGACGATGTGTTGGACGTCCAGCTCGAATCAATCTACAACACAGGATTTAGTCTAGAGGACCTGCCGAATTCGATGGACGATAGAGACGAATGGAAAGGGAGAGTCAGGGAAATCCGTGCTCGCAGCATGACATGATGATGATAATGATTATATATATACATATATACATATATATATATATATATATATATATATATATATTTGTGTGTGTGTGTGTGTGTGTCATGAAGTTTGATAGAAACACCGATACATACTTGATTGTGCGCGGGTATGGATATTTGTATTAGCTAATACTTGCATTACTCACCAGGGATTGAACTTAAGCACCAAGTTCTAGCAACTCTTTTAATGAATGGTTATTGGCACTAACTCGTCGTCTTGAAGGACATTAGGTGAGGAATCTTTTGAGCTTTTAAATCTATTGTCAGATTGTTCGACATTCGTTGTCACGTCTGAATCGTAGTGAATCTTATGATTGTCTTTTTTTCTGTTACCAATGAAGAATCGTCATTATACATCGATTCATTTATTCAACGACGTTTATCTAAAATAACTGTTGCACTTGTGTAAACGTGTGCGATGCTGCATGCACAGTCTAAAGAAACAACAAAAAAAGAAAATTGCATGTGCTGTTAGCTTTCAAAGTTCCTAATGCATTGTGCAGCCATTTTCACGTGATGGGTTGTAATCGGAGGTCCAAAGAATTGTACAAACATGATGCATTCTCATTTTATAAGACACTTTTTCTTGTCACAGAACGTAACAAGCAGAACTAATAAACAGTGGCCTTTCTTAGGAACGGTCTCACGTCAAGCACATGCTGAAAAAGGATTCACTTCGTCGACATACGCTAAATAGTGGATTCGATATGCCTATTTTCCACTATGTATCATTAGAAGTCATTGTAAGTATGTTTGATTGAGTTTCTATAAAAGGAACGACACTGGTAAAACCTACCGTGTCTAACATCCTGAAGCAAAGTACCGCATCTTATTTTGTTCCATTGTGAAATATTGGGATTGTCAAGTATATATTAACAACCTTAGAAAATGGCTCAAACTCTCTCAACCTAAAGCGTCTTAAAAAATATTCATTATGTTTTGTAGGAATGCTTACGCTCTTTTGTTTAATGGCATATCAAACCTCGTGGGTTACTTCATGCCAAAACCCTTTTTATAGAAGAACAGTAATCTTGCTATTTAACCCATAGCCATGGAGATAAGTAAATTTATAACTTTCCCTTGAATATAATTTCGAAAGTGAATGCAAGAGCGCGGCTGAAACTCAAACTCACTTCCATTCATGTCGTAATCGAGTATGTTTATAACTACGTCACGGGGACTCTCGCGAGTAAATTGTTTGAATCAAGAAGTTACATGAAGCTCTAAATACGAAGGATTATTATTTGTTTGGTTTCGTTTGGTTTTATGGCATATTAACCATTGTAGGTTATTCAATGCCAAATCCATTTTATACATATAAACAGTTCGATTTAAATCAATTCAGTTTAGCATAAGTAAACTGCTTAAATGCCAAAAAGAATTCCTTTTTAAAGAATTCACTTTAGCATGAGTACAGTTTTTTGTTTACACACAGTTAAATGATCAAACAGTTCTATTTTTTAAATTCACTTTAGCATAAGTACACTTATAGGACCCTATGTGGACCTACCATTCCTGACCAGAGTGGACCTGGGAGCGATGGCCATGAAGAGATACTCCGCATTGCTCAAAACTCCATTATTACTGGAGCCTCACCATTAGATCTTTAAGTGCCATATCCAGAACAATCGTTGGGGAGTCTTACCCCACTGCAGATGAGATCAGTGGTAGAGTTTCGGCTCTGCATTCTGTGGTCGCTGGTTCGATCTCCAGTGGGGGAGGTCATGGTATACACTGTTAATGGTATACACTGCTAATGACACCTATAAGGTCGAAACAGCAGTCCAGTGTTGCCATATGTCACGCGTAAGTGTTCGCCGGATTTTCTGGTCGTGATAATTCAATTCACAATAGTAAAAGTGGTTTTTGATTTAATAGGTCACATTGGTAAATTGAGTTTAGGAGTATCATATCAGTATTTTTGGGTGGAATAAAGTAAGTGATAAAAAATATTCTGATTTCGTTTTACATCAAATTATTGAAGTATTTATCTTTCTTTGTTGAAATTTTGTTTCGCTATCTTTTCGTAAAATTTAGAAAACTTCATAAATAAAATTTTAAAAATTACAAAAAAATACAAAATTCTGACGAATCTAGATATCAGCTAATTAATCATATGTATTGTCATGAGGACGAGGCGGCAATGAAAGATAATAAGTTTCTTGAGTTTGTGAGTTATTTGACGAGAGGGTCAGGGATATCCGTGCTGCCAGCACGACATGATGATGATGAATATATCCAGCTTTTGATAACAGGGGACAATTAGAGAATTTGCATTCCCAATTCTCAAACCGCCAAGTAGATTCATAGATGAATCACTTATATGGGAAGCAGCTCTGCATATTATATCTTTTCAATATCAAGACAACCATTCCTAATAATTCGGAAAATTGTTACATCTATCTATTGTTTTGTTTTTTTCTCATTCTTTAACATCTATTTACAAAGACTTCAAAATTTTCTTTAGGAAAATCGCTATATCTTTTTCTGGACATATGTTGAGGACGTTTCCCAATAGAAAAGCTCACCATACATGATGCGATTAAAGGATTAATCAAAGTGCAGAGTAAGTGTCCAACCTAATGCACTTGATTCTAGATTATTGCACGTTCTATGCTCATACAACCAAACTTCTTCAAACATTCAGACTCAGATACATAATATATATATATATATATAAAGAAAATTTTTCTCATCAAATTTTTTCTTGGATTGATCATAGAATTTGACCATTTCTATACTATCGATTTGGTTTGGTTTTACGGCATATCAACCATTGTGGGTTATTTAATACCACATCCTCTTTTACACATATATTGTTACATCGCCATACATGAATATGTGAAATGTACATAGAATGTTCATAACTCATATATAGATAACATAGGAATCCCGAAACACAAAAAAAACACTTACGACTTCATAATCCAGGTACGAAATTTTTATTAGCTTTAAGTTTAAAGGTTTTTCGACATAAGGAGAGAGATACACAATCTTTCTATGCTGACTTTTCCATCTGCCCGAAACCACGTGCGGCCCCCCGCCGCAAACTACTGGCCTGGCTTCGGCGAGCCCCGAAAGTCAACCGTCTTCCTCGGATGCTAAAACTCAACGCACTGACTTTTCTCAAATCCCCCAAATCCTCAGCGCACACTTCCGGTGCATGACGTCAATCCCATCCCCCGGTCATATTTCTGTCTGAGATTTTTATTTTGACATCTCTGAATGACACATCCTCCCCGCGCGCGCGTGAACACCTGCGCTCATATTGCACCTAACAAACCCATGCGCTAAGCGAAAGGTTTTCAGTCTAACTAAACCGAAAGGCAAGATATATAAAACGAAATTATATTACAATATTAAATATATATGATTTGTACACATTTTTTCGATACCATTTTAAACACGCCTAAGCTCATTCTTTTGCACACAGTTAAAAGGTTCCAAGTATTCCTATGTATCATTTGTAATTCAATTAAACACCTGTCATTTGTTTACACACAGTTAAATGATCAAACAGTTCTATTTTAAGCAGTTTGATTTAACATAATTCATTTGTTTGTACTCCGTTTGAATTTCAAACTGTTCTATTTGACCCTTTGATAGGACCCTATCAGGTGATACCACTCCGGGCCCAAATGGACGTGGGAACAATTGCAATGAAGGGGTACTCCACGTTTCTAAAAGCTCACGCATTACTGGAGCCTCACCATCAGATTGTTCAATGTCATATCAGTACACTCTTTGGAGGTGGGTCTTACCCCTCTGCAGATATGCTGTCAGTGTATTCTACAGCCCTAGTCGACTGGACCGACTATACTGACAATTTCCTTTATTATATAGGAGGTGCCCGTGGTGTAATGGTTATCGTCGTTGGAAATGAACCCGGCGACACGAGTTCAAATCCTGGACGAGACTGGTTGCATTTCACATAGCACTAATACCCTTGGCAAAGGTATGAATCCAATTATTCTCCATCCAGCTATGGATAAATAGGTAGGCAGACTGGGTGAGGCAACTAGTCTAGGAGAAGGAAAACTCTGAATTCAAACCTGTTAAACTCCACTTGATATGTATATGTGTGCTGACAATTTCCCTAGCGATATATTTGGCATCTAACATATGCCACACCGTTTACCAGTGCAGAGGACTGTCTGCTAAGGAGGCAAGAGTTGGTAACATGCCCCACGAGCGGGAACTACTAAAATCAAATTACAAAACAACCTAATGCTGTTCCTTTAGTAACATCTCTTTGAAAGACGTTACACTTTGTAGTCTTTTCTCATTCACTACACACTCGTACGTCACCCGCGTAAGAATTAGATGTCAGTTGATCCAGTCAGCATCTAGTTCTTGCGAATAGATTTGATAGTAGAGGACAATGTGTAGGGCCAGTTTCTGTTTCAAAAATATAGTTTCTCTTAAGAAATAAGAAATCTAGATGAGGCGTTTGCCAATCTTGTTCATTGCAACTTTCGCCTTGTTGTCGTAGAAACCTGTCTTTTTAAAGAACTTGCAAAGAAAACATTTTTACAGACAGGTGTATTTGGAGTGCTTTATATTTTGGGCTTTCAAAGCGACTTCACAATCTGTTGTAGCCAAAAAGGAAAATGACGGGCCGGTGGGGAGCAAAAGTGTCGATACTAGTGACGTTCCGGCAAGTCTGTTAGCGAAAGACGATGAGTCTATCTGGCAGTTCTTTATACCCATGATTGAGGCAAGATAACTTGATGGCTCAAATATATGCGAGAAATAATAAATAATAAATGAAATAGTTCTATTTCTTTTTGTTTTTATTAGTTATTAACTAAGTTTTGCTTAGTCCAACACGCAATTCTTAGATTACAGTAACTGTTGCAATTAAGTGGTCACCCATCTAAGTTCTGAACCGGTTGATCGGTGCTTAACATCAATGTTCTGGTGGGAATTGGTCTTTTGAATATGACTTGACTGCAGATATTTATCCAACTCCATATGCAAAATGTGAGTCAGGTTCAACTTTCTAAGCGAAATAATAGCTTGTTTGAATTCAGAGCTTCCCTTCTCCTAGACTGGTCACCTAACCACGGTTAAAGAACCTATTAAGCCCTACCATTTACCCATAGCTGGTGGGAGATCAGATTAATTTATGCCTTTTCCAAAGGCATTGGTGCTAAATGAACGCAAAAAGAAATGAAAACAAACTCGTTCAGGATTTACAGTCGTGTTACCGATTCCATTTCGAACGCTTATAACCGTTCCACTTAGTGTGCCTCCTGAAAGTAAGTCAGGCCTTTTACTTTTTGTGATACATTATTCTTTAAATGTTGCATAGCCTTTTGGTTAGTCGATCTACATTATATAAGCCCTACTCTCCAATCGCTCAGCTCCCATCTCTTAAGTTCGTTCTTCACTCCGTCTCTTCTTTGTTCGTCTCGCCTGGTCGCCTCGGTTACTCTGATGCGTTCTTCCTTTCGCCATCTTTGTTTCTATTCGTTGATTATAAAGGACAACACGGCCACAATTTCATGGGCACATTTTACGTTTTATTTATTGACGACTTTTCTCTTCATTACTCACACAGCCCAAACGAAGAATTGGCGAGAGCAAGATGGAGCATTCAGCCTCTCGCTTTGAGAGTTTCTCTCTGCCATAGGGAAATAAAGTAAGACAGTGGCGTTTGAAACTCGATAACCAGTGCGCGAAAGTGACTGGTATCTACTTGGTATAAATGGTGGTACCTTACTGTTGGAGAGGCCATTAGTAAAGGGGAAAAAGTCGAGTGGACTTCTTTGAGAGACAGATTAAACACTTACAGTAATAACTTGGCCGGAATGTAACGTAATGGCTAAGGGATTTCGGTTCATGCCTTTGAGTTTAGTTAGTCTGAGAAACTTTCGGCTCAGCACATGAGTTAGTTAGGTGCACACCTTGATGTAGGTGGTAACGCGCGCGCGGGGCGAACGTGCCACTCCGAGATGTCACAATAGCCCGAGATGACGGAACGGGGTGACAGGGTGCGGGTGACGTCACGCACCGGAAGCGCGCGGAGGTTTGTGGGAGAATTGAGAGAAAGTTAGGGAGTTGAGTACTAGACGCCAAACGAAGGGGATCGACTTTTGGAGCTCGGAGTCGCGAGGCAAACTTGCGCCCTATGGGGGCTACTCGAGATGGGGGCCAAATGAATAAGACAGTATCGAAGATTGTGTCTCTCCTCCTTATGTTGAAACCTTTAACTCAAAGTTAATAAAAAGGTTTCGTACCTGAACAAGAAGCCGTTACGTGTTTTCGAATTTCGAGATTCCTATGTTCTTTATATGTTCTACGTTATGTATATATGTAATGAACGTCCCATGTACATTTCGCAAATAGCCGTATTTACCATATGGTACAGGAACACTCTTGTTTCAAGCGCTTGTGTTTTTCGTTACAGGCAAGACTATAGTGTCACGGTTAGTAACAATCTTTTGTTTGTCTTATTTTCTGTTAGTGTGTTATTTCAGTTGAATTAAATACTTGGGGTTTTGTTCCGTTGTCTACCAATTATTTCCTCTTTGTATGCACATTTGAGTGTTACAAACTAACTGACAAACTTGCTCTAACGCTAGAACCGTTTTGGTCATTTAAATGAAAACATCCAATGAGAGCTGTGTTTTCAGATTGACCACAAGCTCATTGGCCGCCAATCATACTCGTTAAATGATTGTATTTTTCTACCTTGAACTTAATCTAAATGTTACACTCTGTTGCAGTCTATTATGTGAAACAAAAACTACGAAAAATAAAAGGCAAATAGAAAGACGATGAAGTTTTCTGTTATTTTATGTAGCACAAAAAGCATGAAATAATTTTATGTACTCAAAACATTAGCAATAAGTTGAATGTAACAGATATTTTACTATTTGAGGGATAAATTTCATCGAAATTTCATCCTATCTTTGATATTTTCCCATATTATATTAGTTGTAGGCGTCTCGAACAGACAAGATGAAGAGATAACGGCAAGGTGTAATGTAGTCACCAAAAATTACATGTCGGTGATGGCTGATCGTCTGGTGGAGGAGGAGAAATCCAAAAATACAGACTGCCTCAAATGTGGAACTTTCTGCTGCTATCGTTGAGTGGTTCCGTAGGTCTCAGCAGAGGATAAACTGTAGGATAAAACTCAGCTTCTTTTATTGGAGTTCACAGAACACCGGAACTACAATTCCGTCCCGCATAGGCTGCATCGACTGAACAACCACAGCAACCACTGAGATTGAGTCTGATGAAATCTGCAATGCTGGCTAACTTCAGTTTTCGGTCAACATGTAAGATAAAGCATATTTTGTTACACATAGACTATCAGACGAGATTTTGAACTTCGTAAACTCGTCTCTCTTCTGGTCCCTGGTTTTTCTTTATATCTCATCGATTCGTAACCCGTAACTACTCGCTTACAATGTTACAGAGATGAGGCTATTATTATCAGAAGGGAAAAAATCAAAGACATGGTTATAGGAAAATCCCATTCAATTTATTGCTAATTTTACAAATTCTTTTTACACAGACCTCACAAACAGGAAGATATATAGTGACTCAGTCGATCAAGGAAAAGTTCATTGTTTTGTAAATCTTAGCTCATTACGAATAGGGAATCAGATAGCCTGAAAAATTAGATCGTGGTTAGTTGCTCTCCCGGTAACTAACTGGTTAACTTTTAACAAAAATCACTGTCTCGTTTCTGATCCTCCTATCGTACCTATCCAAGAATTTTCTTGACTGACCCTTTGTTATCGCTTATACAGCCGAAGAGTAAGATTGCTGGAGATAGTAGGCGACCACTACAAATATGGCCATCGTTTTGATTTAGCATTATTTGTATGCAAGGAGTCAATTCAGTTAATCTCTAATGATACAGATCTTGTTCGAAATATTAAAGACACTGACGTGTAAAAAACGTTTATCATCAACTTAATTATAAGTTAACTTTATCTCATTTTGCAGCCATATAACGACGGAAGGGTTGTTCCTCGACTTGGAAACATTTCAGCAAATAGTTCAAGTGATAAGACGTTCAGATGGTAAATCAGTATTTTTGTATGTTCTGAATAGTTCCGAAATGATGACCATGTTAGGGTGAACAAGATATCGTCAAAAGGATTTAGATCATAGGTTAAGGGAAATATTCTTTTTGGCCAAAAAGTCAGACTCAGTGTAGCAAGGTACCACAGAAGATAGGTTTAGAAGGTTGAGTTATCACAGGAAATATGCTTTTGGGCCAAAAAGAGAGTGTGTGATGTTGCAAGGTACCACAGGTCATGAGGTTAGCGGGTCGATGCCCCGTAGGAAATATGCTTTTTGGCTAAAAATGGAGTGGGGTGTATCAAGGCAGTTCAGACTATGGGGTAATCGGGTTGAGGTACCACAGGAAATATGCTTTTTTGCCAAAGATTTAGAAAGAATGTGGTGTATCAGGAATTGTCTTTATTTGTTGACGTATGACCAGATATTTGGTAAAAATGTCAAGAACAGTCCTCTGATTCAAATTCAGTTCCTTACCAATCATTCTCACAATCGTACATCAAACGGATCAGATAAGAATAATTCCTTTTATCATAATTTCATCAGTTTCAAATCTGCCATCAACAGCAGTGCCCTTATTTATAAGCTTGATAACTCTGTTGGCGGGGCTTAGAATACACAGACTGCAGAGGGGGTGTCTTCGTGGTGTAATGGTTAAAGCGATGGCCTGTGGAATCGTAGTATGCGAGTTCGTACTCCAGTCGCACTATTACGTTCACTTTCGGTCAAATACCCTTGGGAAAGGTATTTAAAAAAACCTTATCCTCCCAACTATGGGTTAAATAGTACCACTACTGTTCTTCTAGGAGAATGGCTTTGGCATTAAATAACCTACAAAGGTTGATATGCCATTAAACAAAGAAATCAAACCAAACCAAACCACCAGACTGCAGAGGGGTTAAACCTTTCCTCAAAAAAGTAAGTGTCCTAGGTATGATACTAAACTACATTTTACCCATAGACAGTTAAATAGGTGTGTTTAGAAATTATTTAAAATACCATATACAGACTTTAAAAAGAAGCTTAATGAATACATATGACAAGAAAGACAACAATTCTGGAAAGCAATAGATATAATAAATAACCAGAAAGTAAACCCACATTGCCGGAAAGGAAAGAAGACTATAGAAAAAACCGAAAAGAGGAAATTATATTGTCCAGACTTAGTATAAGTCATACAAGAACAATACATTCTTACTTACTTGAAGCAAAGCAGCAACCAATGTGTCATGCATGCCAGACCAAATACTCTGTGAAACACATTCTCATTGAATATACCGACCTGACCTATATTAGAGAAACCTTTTATCGGAGCTGTTCCAAAATATTGAAATAAAAAATGTAATATCATTCCTGAAAGCGATAAATATATACGGAAAAATCTAAATGAAATTTCAACAAGACCAAATTTCTCCAACAAACAGTTCCTCAACAAGAAATACTTCAACAAAATCTTAACCTTTACACAAACTGTTCTCCAAATAAATCTTTTTTACTACAAAGCGATTCTCTTCAAATAAACTTTCAATGAAACCAGATTCTTTCTACAAACCATTTCCTTACAAATAAATTCCAACATAACAGACCTTTACATTTCCCTCTTTTTTTAAACTTGATTTGGCATTAAATCACCGGAGATTGACGTGCCGTAAAACAAAAACAAACAAGAAATTATTCGTTTTCCATAAGACTGTGTGCCAAAAAGTTTCTCAAGAAATAACCACACAAAAAATGTAAGTATGAACGAACAATGAACTCGATTCCCTAAACCCTAGGCATGAAATAACACGCGATGGGTTAACATGCCGTCAAAATCAATCATTTTATAAATCTGTGTTATATTTTTGAACGTTCCTGTCACATTCTAAACTTTGATAAGATCATCTAATCGCTGTTCGATAGTTTTGTACGTAATTTTCGTGACCACATTCACTTGTATTTCTGAAACTCTTCTCACGTTTTCAAGGTCAACGTTGATCGGCTGATTGCTAGTGAAAGTCGCCAACCTGAAAAATAGGAAACCAACCTGATTTCTTTTGGACATACCTCGTGAAATCCATACAGATATCAACACTGTACCTTATCTCTTGAATAGAATCTTTTTTGAACGCCGTTGTATACTGATTATCGGTCAAGAAACTCTCTCTCTCTCTCTCTCTCTCTCTTTCTGTGTGTGTGTGTGTGTGTGTGTGTGTGTGTAATAAGCACTCTCAAGATGGAATAAAAGTCTTATTTAGTAATGTTCGATATTCAGCGGTTGTACATCCACAACTAATCTTTCAATCACAGTAAAAGAGATCACGCAAAAGTCAATGTGTTATTCACATACCTTAGTGCTCTGAAAAATGGAACAAATAAAAGTAAAGAATGAATTGCAAAATCCGTCTTCGTATGTGACTTTCATCCTAAGTATTTCGTTTCTTGAAATGACCAAGCCTCCAGAAATATTCTAAGGGGATAGTGAAAAGTTCACGCTCAAAACTTATTTGCTGATGAAGGCAAAGAAAACAGGCTCGACTTTGGAAATAGTCAATAGATGATAGGTATACGTAAGAAAACGTGCTGAGTCTGTGAAATGTTCAATGGCCTAAATGTTTCTACTTTCATTTACCAATCCTTATATATATATATATATAATTACCAGGTAGCAAAGAAGTCACTCGATGGAGAATTCGAATCACACATACTAGCGACTGATCACGTGGTGAACGAAAGTAAATGTAAAGAGAGGAAGTTTATTGCAAACGACTTTTCTCTTTTCCTAAACGACGAATTCGATGTATGCCGGAGTTTGAAAATGTTAATTGTTACTTGCAAGCATGCGCAGGATTTGATCACTATTGACATCTGCCCAAATCGTTCCAAATCTTGGTGCAATCACGCCTTGGGGGTTGTAGAGAGATCCAAGGGGGTAATGTAAGTGATAGCGAAGTCTTGTCAGAACGGGGGATTGGATTGGCTGATTAATTTATTGATTAATTTTTATGGTATGTCAACCTGTCATGGGTTATTTTCTGTCTAGAACTTAGTGAATTGCATTATACTTTTATATGTGCATTTCTGTATAATTGTTTCTGATTTTTTTTTCATACAGTTGTGTTATCAAGTATTCCTATCTAATGCAAATAATTTGCACACAGTCGTAAGGTTTCAAGTATTTCGATCTAATACTAATAATTATATGGTTACAAATAATAATTACTATTTAATGATAGTCATTTTTTGCACAGTGTTATATAGTTTCAAGTGATTAATAATAATCCTTAGTAAACAATTACAGCTGTAACACTATGGCAACCTCTCGAACATTAATAGATGTTACTCGTCTTCAAATAAATGGCGTCTCAGTTGTTTCATTTACGGAGGTGTTTTATTCGGGCCCAAAATTTGCTTGTTGTCAACGCAGACACGAGGGAGAAAGACAGGCAGAAATGTCCACGATCAAACTCAGATCACAAACGACAAAGTGACACCCCCATAATTGACCCAACTTCTGACCGATTCGTCTCTTCGTCCAACTGATGACTTTCTCTAACTTCAACGGCCGACTGACTTTTCAAATTCTTGTATATTTTATATATTCTAAATGAATCACTTTATCAACCAATGTCTTCGGTGTGGTGTCTTCTTATTAAACCATAGCATTAACCTTACTTCTTACTCAGATGATAGCACCTAATTTGTATATCTTTCTGAAATCTGTACCTCCCAACGTTATTTTGACAAGTGATATCCTGGTCACCAACTGTGCGCACGTATAACATTTTCAATTTCATTTACCCTTCAAATCAAAAATTTCTGGCCAATTTACAATTTTACCAAATTAAATGATATTTTATCAAAATAAAAAAAAATAGAATCATTAATTATCATCCTAATTATATTACACAGCTTCAAAAAACTAATCTTAACATGATTTACGGTTATATTGTAGCACTATGTGGGTGGGCCGCCAAGGCAGACGAGTCTGTTTTGGCGCGAAACCAGACAAAGGATTCTTGGACATGAAATCTCGCCGTATCCGGAAGTGGTAAGGGGACGCGAATGAGAGTTGACGACGCGACCCAGCAGAGGGCAGTTGGCGGCTGGAGAGCAGAGAAGGCAGTTGGCGGCTGGAGAGCAGAGAGGGCAGTTGGCGGCTGGACAGCAGAAAAGCGAGGCAGCATGGGATAGGGTCCAGTGAGAGTGAGTCGAGATGAGTCTGATTCCAGTAGCATTGTGGAATTTTCGCTAGTAATCCACGCTAGCGATAGTCCGCACATGCATATAGTGTTGCAATACCTTCCTCTGCTCTTGGTTAACCCCAAGCTTTGTTCGCGTTGTTCGTTTGTCCTATTTTCTCCGTTCCCTCGATCGTATTCTTGTGTAGGTAAAGAAATGTGCGTTACCCCCTCGAACCACTAGTTGATCACCGGCCGGCTAAGAAGTGGAATACTTAGAAGACTGAGATAATGTGGTGGGGTGAGGGTGTAACGTTTTACAATATATATTTATACAACCCCCTAAAACCCTGAACGAGGCTGTTTGCATTTTACATGGCGGTGATACGCAAGGAAAAAAGTACGCATCTAACTATTATCCCTACAGCTATGAGTAAATAATAGAGCAGACTGGGCACTTTAACTTTTTGCATTGGAGAAGGAATACTCTAAATTCAAACTTGTTAAACTCCACTCAAAAATTGACCTTGTGTCACATCCTGATCTTATGGAGGGGTTGGGATATATATATATATATATATATATATATATATATATATATATATATATCGTTCAGGAATGTACCACAAACGATGAAGGGTCATTTATTATCTTGTTCTTTCTCCATAGCGAAATGTATAGATGGTCGGATTGAGTTCACATGATCAAGTAATTTTTTAACATATTCCTAATGTGGCCATAGAACGAATGTGTCATCTACGTATCTAAGCCACATTGATGACCTTAGTGATGTAGATCCAAATGCCATTTCTTCGAAGTATTCCATGTATATGTTGACCAATACTGGTGACGATGGCAAACCCATAGTCAACATGATCAAGAACTGTGTGTACACCATCCCTTGCAGTTTGGGTAAAGTATACAAAGGCGAGACATGCCGCCCACTGAAAATAAGGCAAGAAGAATATCGAAAAGCGGCAGTACGAAGTGAAATTGAAAAGTTAGGTAAGGTCGACCATATAGGGAAAGAAAAAGGAAACTATCTGCCCTTATGGGATAAAGTTAAAATAATTGATAGTGATGAACACTGGAGAATAAGATTCCTTAAGGAATCAGCACATATGTTGGGCTACAGTGACCTGTTGAGTCGACCAAGTAGAGAGATTAATACAATATGGGAACCAATTATCAAGAAAGTTAGATAAAAAAAGTTGGAATATGAGCTCAGGTAAAAACATCATACATAGTAGCAGTAGTCATAGTGATGTAAGAACATTAAGTTTATAAGTCCCCCAAAATTCACACTGAACTGTTTAGCAGGACACATAGTATAACGGTTATAGTCATTGGTTCCCTCCATTTTTAAATAACAATCATCTGGAGGTTGCAGGTTCAAGCCTGTAACAATACAGGAATACTTAACACTTATACCCGGTTATGGTTAACGGAATCAGAACAAGCGACCCCGGGGATTAAATAAAGGAGAGAGTTCGAAGTTCTGTGTATGCTTCCAAGTTCGACATATCAGCCAAAATATTGTGAATATAATAATAAGGTTGAAGAAATTACCCGAAAACCCTAGTCGATGAAAATCATCAAGCATCCTCTCAAAAATTCAGACAACTTATATATATTTATATATGTCGGCTCATTGGTCTCGAGGCATACCAAAGACTTAAAAAAATAGTACTTCATACGTCCTTGCCTAACACTCAGCATTATAAGGTACGTCTCAAGGGTAAAGTGAAGCAATCCTGGGAAAGGAGTAACGTCTTACCCAACACTTCAGTGTATTAGCTATTGAAAAGGGAGCCTTCGAGTCGCCCTCGACTACGGTCGCTAACTTTACTTTTTATCAGGTTTCGATTTCAGCTTGAGGCATCTCACGTGTCTAGCATGCAATGATTTGGGATACAACGAAACAGTCTGTCTGTGTATGATATTATATATATATATATATATATATATGTGTGTGTGTGTGTGTGTATATATATATATATGTCTATGCCTGCGTATGCACGTATATGCACCTTAAAATGCTAGCAAATATACATACATCTATATATATATATATATATATATATATATGATAGTAAGCATGCACCACCTTCTACTTCGTGTCTATTTGTTAGGTGACATTTTTCCTCATTAGACCATATTGTGTACCAGAGAAATAACTAGCTTATAAATACCTTACCTCGACGAGGGTCAATGTGCAAGTAATATCTTTTTTCTGTGCAATGGAACCATCCACAACCAAAGTCTTAAAGGCAACTCATATTTACACATAATAATCTTTACAAACACTTCATTCAATAAAGCACTATTTACAGCAAAACAATTTTTAAAGAAGTCACAAAAATATTATACTTTATACGAATGCACTCATTTGGTATTTTTTGTAAACGAGGTCGGCTAGAAAGCTCTTAGGCTGACCAAGATACTCTCATGTTATATCACCAAATCAGGCTATTTTTCAATATAGTCCACCTTCCGGTTCACATACTTTTTTCACGGTGCTACAGTGCTTTTAACCCAGCGATGAAAGAAATGTGTGAAATATAAGGTGGACATTGTTAAAAAAACAATTTATTTACCGACTCCGACTACGCCGATGACATAGCGATTCTGGCAAATACACACGCCCAAGCCGAACACAACTGCATAGTCTGGAACAAGCCGCCGCTGGCATTGGCCTCCATTTCAATGCACGCAAAACGGAATACATGTGCTTTAATTAAACAGGCGATATTTTCACACTAGACAAAAGCTCTCTGAAACTAGTAGACAAGTTCACCTACCTAGGAAGCAGTGTCTCATCAACCGAAAAAGACATCGACGCGCAGCTAACAAAGGCATGGACAGCAATCGATAAGCTATCGATCATATGGAAGCCAGACCTGATTGATAAAATAAAACAGTTTCTTCCAAGCAGCGGTCGTGTCGATACTGCTATATGGATGCACTACATGGACGCTAACAAAACGGCTGAAGAAAAGGCTAGACGGCAATTACACTAGAATGCTGCGAGCAATATTGAACAAGTCCTGGAGGCAACACCCCACAAAGCACCAACTATTCGGCCACCTACCTACCATCACGAAAACTATCCAAGTTAGACGAACCAGACATGCAGGTCACTGCTGGAGAAGCAGAAACGAGCTCATAAGTGATGTTCTCCAATGGTCACCCTCATATGGCCGAGCAAAAGCAGGACGACCAGCTCGAACATACATACAGCAGCTCTGTGAGGATACGAGATGTAGACCTGAGGACCTGCCAGAGATGATGAATGAGAGGGAGAATGGCGAGAGAGGGTTAGGGATATCCGTGCTGGCAGCACAACATGATGATGATGATGATGATGATGATGATGCTAAAAAAACAAGCAGCATTTCATCACATTCCATGAGAGTATCTTGGTCAGCCAATGAACTTTTCAGCCGACCCTTATGTTTGTTATTGTCTTTAAGAAAATAAATGAAATGTTATTCGAAGTATTCTTGTATTTTTTAAATCACAAATAAATCCCTTAAATCGAAAACACCAAGACTTTGAACTTAATAGCTGCCCCCAGCAGCCTTTAAGTAAATAAATTATAAACTGCTCAGATTCAACTTATTTTAATTATATCAATAACTAATTCTATGAAAGTAATTTTTCTAGTTTATCTTTTTAAAATATTTTTGATAAAATTTGCTGAGTTAACTTCAGTAGCCTTTGTCAAAACGAAGATAGTTTTTGCAAACAAGAAATTTGGAATAGATATTGTCTGAAAAATGTTTTTAAATATAAACATTTACATAAATGAAATTAGCTTTACAGATTTTTGAAAAGAGATAAAAGAGAAAACTGGTCAACAGGAAAATGTTCAGACAAAAAGAGAAGCACATATAGAGGATAGATTTTTAAAAATTGATATAATTTCTCAAAATTCTTTTTAGCGGAAGTACTCTTGGCATAATTGCTAAAATGCTGGTCAGCGGCCTCGAAGTACAAAAACTCTTGCAAAAGATATGAAACACCTAATCTCCCAATAAATGCTGTTCTTCAACAAAGATGGATCTGGTATTAAATTACCAACAAAGGTTGATATGCCATTAAAAAAAGAAACCACACTACGCGTAAAAGTATTAACATATGATATACTGATGGAAAATAAAATTGCAACACTGTGAATATGATCTAATTTACTGAGGATTAAGCGTATATAACCGGATTATAGTATCTTATTACTTATACACATCAATACATGTGTGAGAATACCCACCCCTGCAGCTCGTTGCACAAGTTATTTACCCCACGTCGAGAACTTATGTGTGACCGGATCGAGCGAGAGGCAGGTTCACAGGAAAAAGAAAAAAGAACACAACATCTTTGTGGTTAGAATGCCAAGGGAGGATGGAGAGCGTGTAACACTTTGTGGATAATTAGTTATAGGCTGGGTTTCGGTTGGCAAAAGATTATCTTAACTAACTGGGTCCGGCTGGTAATGTCGCTGTTCGTTGTTCTTTGTTCCGGCCTAATCAACTTTCCTCGAACCCGAACTAAGTCTAACTGCTTGGACCCAAAGCGCACCTGTATATATATAGAATGTTTCATTATTATTTCCGGCCAAGGGACACCCACGAATAAACCCATAACTTTGGGGGGCATTTCTCTCTTTAAAAAACTGGACATAAAAATATTTCCTAGCCTGGCCGTCTCCGATATAGGGACATTAAATTCAGACCCTTTTAAATTTTTGACCAGTATCCGACAAGTACTTAACACTTACCCACGTCCGTGGCCATATGTATAAACATTTTCTTATCTAGATTTCCTTAATCTAGTTAATGGGTTTTCCTTATATTTGAAATTTGATACCCAGGCCGAATCTAACTCATTTTGTCTCATATATATGTGTGTATATGTGTTTGTGTGTGTGTAGGTGTTTGTGTGTGTGCGAACACATGTGTGTTGGCGTATATATACACACACACACGCACACATATATGGGTGCACACACACACGTTTGTATACATGAATGTGCATATATCCAACTCATAGTGTCACACATGAACAGGTTACAAAATAAGAGAATATCAACCGTACTCAAGACCAGTTAATAGACTGATTCATTTTAATTGATTCGTTTTAACGGGATGTCAACCTGTGTAGAGGTATTTTATGCCGGTAAATTAGGCAATCGTGTTCATTGCAAGTTTATACTTGCATTTTTGTTAAGTTGATTGTAAGAGGCTTTTTTGCTCATTGGCATATGATATCAAGTATTCCAATCTAATTCAAAAAATTTGCACATAGTTGTATGGTTTCATATATTCCAAATTATATGGTTTCAAGTAATAATTCTTGCCTAATAATAATCATTTGTTTGCACACAGTTATATGGTTTCTAGTAACTAAACAATTATAACTAAAATTAATACGAAATAATTTATAGTTGTATTTTTCAAGTATTCTAATCAAATACGAATGATTTTCAAATAGACCTATAGGTACTCTCACAACGGGTCAGAGTGGATCTGAGAGTACTTGCAATGAAGAGCTTCTTTACACTCCCCAGATCCCCAGACCTGAACCCTCACTATCAAATGCAGTTTAGTATCAGGATATCTCTTTTAAGGATAATCTTATTTCGATGCAGGGAATACATTAAGCTTATTCTAATACCCACTGATAGGACTTCATTCACATACAGTCCTAGAAGAAAGTGGACATTGTTTTTCAGTGTTGTGACTTTATTTTTTATCATTGGTTTTCAGTGTATGTATTTTTGGTCTCCTTTTGTCAAAGATCGATGTAACAGCCGCAGTCAAGAAATGGATAAGAAATTTCAGGTGAGTACTTTGGCCATTTTCTAAGTGCTGTACTGGTCAAGTGCTGTACTAGTCAAGATAAAGAATGACGGAACAGAATAAAAGAAGAGTTGGATGTTTTTTTATGTGAGTGTAAAATCAATGATCCACTAGGAATCGAACTCGATTTGCTAATTCTGTTTTTAATCCACTAAACACTGCACCATAGTACACTGATATGTATGTATAATCTATGTTTACACGGCCCTATTTTAGGCAGCCCAGTCGGCTGGAGCTGTGGAATACGCAGACTTTACCTCTGCATCTGGATAAGCCTCCACCCCAACAAGTGTCCTGGAAATGATACTAAACGATAAAATGGCGAAGCACCCATTCTGAAGCTTTGCGGAATGTGAAGTATTTCTTC
The DNA here is from genome assembly GCA_963585895.1 of Sepioteuthis lessoniana. Classification (NCBI taxonomy): domain Eukaryota; kingdom Metazoa; phylum Mollusca; class Cephalopoda; order Myopsida; family Loliginidae; genus Sepioteuthis; species Sepioteuthis lessoniana. Next base: position 20,496,349 of record OY757904.1, read on the forward strand.
ATTGCAATTACTCGCAGGTTAACTCTGAGCCGGTTTGGTTGTACTAGTTAGAGTCCATCAATGGTAAAAATAGAAATATTTAACCATTCTCTAAACTTAGAACCATTACTTTCAGTTTAAATAAGATACTGATTTTAAACTGAAATATCATTATTACATAGCAAGTATAGGAACCATTTAACTATGTGGAAATAAAACTAAACGTTGGATAGTAATACTTTAAACCATTAAACTGTATACAAACCAATGAGCCCTGAATCATTTAAAAATGTTTAAAACAAATATAAACTGTTTATATATTTATGAACAGGATTTGGCATTAAATACCCAACAAGTGTTGATATGCCATAAAACAAACTATTTACCTTTTTTTAAGCAGAACAGATGCCAGCAACAAAACAAAATCTTTGAAACTATTATATTGATCAATTGATTGATTGGTTGGTTTTAACGGCATTTCAGCCGGTCTAGGATTATTTTACGTCTAGAAATTACGGAATCGCGTTCATTGTACGTTCAGATTCAATTTTTTTTATTCTTGATTCTTAAGATTTTTTGGTAGGGTGGTTACACACAATCCTACCTCATGTTAATAATTTTCAAACAGAAGTGTTTGTTTGTTTGTTTGTTTGGGTTTTATGGCATATCAACCTTTATGGGATATTTCTTGTTGAATCAACTTTCTTACAAATAAACAATTCTATTTCAAACACATCATTTTAGCATAAGTTCACAGTTTAGTTGTTAAAAACATTTGCATTTCAAGTTATTCAGTTTAGTCAAACAGTTCTATTTCAAACAATTCAGTTTAGTTTAAGTAAAATTTTAGTTTACTCACAGTTAAATGTCAAAACAGTTCTATTTCAAACAATTCAAGATAGCATACAAAAACAGTTCCATTTCAAACAATTCAGTTTAGCATAGATACGCAGTTTAAATGTCAAAACAGTTCTATTTCAAGCTATTCAGTTTAGCATTAGTACACAGTTTCGTTCTAATTGACCCATAGATAGGACCCTATCAGGTGCTACCACTACCAGTGAGCGATAGTACTCTGCATTCCCCAAAGGTCCAGCATTACTATCACGCCGACTAAGAATGAACCTGGGAATAATGACAAAGGAAAGATGATTCTACACTCCCTCGCGCTTCAGAAAGTTGTAATTTTCGTTTCTGCCTGTCGGTGTTTATTCGTTTTAGTTTTCAAACATGTTTTTCCTTGCTAATCCCTGTTACATTATCTGAGTCACTCAAAAACATTCGAAGATGATAAAAAGTAAAGAGACTGAATTTTTTTAAGACAAAATTTAAATTAAATATGTACTTATTCAATATACTTATATAATATACTTATATAATAAATTGGTCATGTCTTGGCGTTTATACTACTTCTGTATTGATGAATTATCAGTGGCAATTTGATTTTTAAAAGCCGGCCTTGATAGTTTTTGAATGAAATGTTTTGGGCTAAATTCTGGATTGTGAAAGTGGAGCAAAACGTTTTCCCACGAGCTCCATACAAATTTTTCCTGCTTCCTTGTCTTACATTGCTGGGTCTCAACGAAAGTTGACAAAACGAGATAAAAAGATGACAATAACTCACAGAAAACGAAAAAGTCTGACATGTAGTTTAACAAAAAATATACCACTCATTTTATAAGTGTATTTCAACCTCCCTCGGGGGTCAGTGTAAAAATAGAGTAATGTTGAGTGGTATTTTTTGAGTCGATGAAGAGAAGATCTTATGGTTTCATAACTTACAGCCCTACTCCAATAGGGGACGGCAGTCTTGCTAGCTCCAAAATGTAAACTCCTTAAATTATCCTCTGCAGGTTAGTAAGAGACTGCTTGATTGACTGAAATATTTAAATATCATCATCATCATCATGTCGTGCCGCTAGCACGGATATACCTGAGCCTCTCTCGCCACTCCTCCCTATTGTTCATCGCTTCTGGTTGGTCCTCAGGTCTACATCCCGTATCCTCACATAGCTGCTGTATGTTCGAGCTGGTCGTCCTGCTTTTGCCCGGCCATATGTGGGGGTCCATAGGAGAACATCACTTATGAGCTTGTCCCTGCTTCTCCAGCAGTGTCTTATATGTCTGGTTCGTGTAACTTGGATAGTTTTCGTGATGGGAGGTAGGTGGCCGTATAGTTGGTTTCTTGTTGGGTGTTGCCTCCAGGACTTGTTCAATATTGCTTGCAGCATTCTGGTGTAATTGCCGTCTAGCTTTTTCTCCAGCCTTTTTGTTAGCATCCATGTAGTGCATCCATATAGCAGTATCGACACGACCGCTGCTTGGAAGAAACTGCGTTTTGTTTTATCGGCCAGGTCTGACTTCCATGTGATCGATAGCTTATCGATAGTTGTCCATGCCTTTGTTAGCCGCGTGTCGATGTCTTATTCGGTTGATGAGACACTGCTTCCTAGGTAGGTGAATTTGTCAACTAGTTTCAGAGAGCTACCGTCTAGTGTTGAAATGTCGCCTGTTTGATTAAAGCACATGTATTCCGTTTTGTGTGCATTGACATGGAGCCCAATGCCTGCGGCGGCTTGTTCCAGACTATGCAATGGTGTTTCAGCTTGGGCGTGTGTATTTGCCAGAATCGCTATGTCATCGGCGTCGGTAATTGTTTTTGCGGGGTACCTTTAGTTTGATTCGTTTGACTGTTTCTCACATTTACTGCAAGAGTTTTCATGCTTGTTGGCAGGGACAAGTTTCGTCGGAGATTGGAAAGTAGCTACAATATGGAAAACTCATCTTAATAATAATATTTGAAGACCCGGAGGACTTTAAAAGAAACACACACCGTGTCGAGGAGTCTTACAGGTGCTTTGATCTCTATGGAAAACTCTCTGCAACTGGTTGTTGAATTTTGCATGGAATATTTTGAAGAAAATTAACGTTTCGTTCATTGTCCATAACTGTCTTGATAAATACTGCTCCAGTCTCGATGCTTTTCATATGAACGTGATAGAAACATGTATATGTTCTTTGAGATGGCTCTGTTTTGGAAACTTCCATTTATCGATGAGTTATGTAAATAAACCCCAGTGTACGCGCATGCGCAAGAAAACACTAACCATACTTACATTTTTTTTTCCTTTTTAATAAAAAAGAGAAGGAATGTTATCAAATACAAGTGGATAAAATAACATTTCGTATTAGAGGCAATCGGATCAAATATAAGACTCCTGATATGCTATTCCCAGAGAGGGACATTAGACCGTATAAGGGAGGTTTTCTGAATCACTTAACAAGGACTGACTCGACGCCATGTTCCATTTGTGGTTTATGAAAGGAGAAAAAATGGATGTAATCAGTGTCCTGCTTGTCTTGTAATGATGTTAGTTTTACATGCTATTGTATTTGTTAAAACATGGTTAGGTAGTGATCGGCCGTTGAACCATTTTCTTCTTTTTATTTTGCGTCAACTTAGTTCGAAATAAACCTCTAAATGATTCTAAGGAAAGTCTAACATAGGAACAGTATAAAATTAGAGTTGAAATAAATATAAAAGATGTTTAAAAATGTAAACATTTCTATGGGAGTTCATTTATGGTATTAATGATTTTAAAGAGATTTCCGAAGGTCAATTGGTGAAATTTATGAGTGATTTTTTGGACAGTCCGTTTGGGTACCGAAGAGATGTTTAATCAATAATAATATTAGTATACCCATTGATACACGAACACTGAATAAACGGAAAGGAAAGACGAGATAGACTCATAGAAGCATTAAAAATTCATATAACATAATAAACATTATATCAATATGTGTCCTCCCAAAAAATAAATCATACATCATAATCATCAACTTGTGCTGCTAACACGGATATCCCTGAGTCCCTCATTCTACATTCGTCTCTATCAGCCATCGCATCCGGTTGGTCCTCAAGACTAAATCTTGCGTCTGTACCGAGCTTTTTTTTATAGGTTCTAGTTGGTCGTCCAACACTTGCACGTCCGTGTGAAGGGGTTCATAGGAGAACGTCGCTTATGAGTTTGTTCTTATTTCTCCAGCAGGGTCCCACATGTCTCATCCGTCTTATTTGGATGGTTTTAGGGATGGGAGATAGGTGGCCGTACAACTGCTGCTTTGTGGGATGTTGCTTCCAGGATTCTCGCGCAATTTCAGCGTAGTTTTTTCTACTTACGCTTTATCAGCTTCCGTGTGGTGCATCCATATAGTAGAATCGACACGAACACTGCTTGGAAAAAATTGCGTTTTATTCTATCGGATAGATTTGACTTCCATATGATCGACAAACTCTCGATAGCAGTCCATGCCTTCGCTAGTAGCATATTGATATCATTTTTAGTAGATGAGACGCAGCTTCTGAGGAAGGTGAAGTTCTCTACTAATTTCAGAGAGCCACCGTTTAGTGTAGGGATATATCCTGCTTAATTACAACACATGTACTCCGTTTTATCTGAATTGATATGGAGGCCAATGAAAGGAAGTAGAAAGAAAGGGAATGTAAATGTCTTACCTCTCTTCTGTTTCCACAGTGATGTGAAATAGAATACCTCAGTGGAGCCAGAAATAACGTCTCTATTTTGTGCATTGAACAAAACAAAAAAAGTATGTACATTTTTCGCCCAACGGGTGCCGACTAAAAAGACCACGTTTTTTCCGTAAGAAGAACGAAGACAAAAGGAAACATAATTATTTTTGTCTCTCTAAAGATTAAAGCAACTCTGAAATATATCTTAAGGATATGGTGTGAAGATGTTATATCGTTTTTAATTCAATGCTCATCTCATGCACCTGATATGAATTTTCTATTTCGGGAGAGAAGGAAAAGGTACACTGTGCTAGATTTTGTGAGTATTGAAGGTGCTGAATTTACACAATCCTCTGTTTGCGGCAAAAAACAATTCGTTCAAAATATCAAGAAAATGATTCAATAATTTTTCTCATATAAGTATTGGTTCGTCTTGGTATATATATACATGGGGATCATTAAATAAGTTTCCAGACTTTTTTCGTATGGGCACTTTTATTGATAGTACACACATGAAACTCTAGTCACCTTCGAAATAATCTCCTACGGCTGCAATGCACATGTTGTCCTGTTCAAAAAACTTCTCGAAGGCCCCATGGAAGTCCTTTTGTGTGAGCGTGTCAATAATCTTCGTCACAGCCTCTTTCATCTCCTCAATTGTCTCATAACGACAGCCTGTGAGCTTAGGGAATAACCTAAAGTCACAGGGAGAAAGGTCTCGACTATAGGGAGGGTGAAGAAGTGTCTTGTAGCCCATCTTGGTCAAATAGTCTGTGACAAGGATGGAGTTGTGGACTGGTGCATTGTCCTGGTGAAAATGCCACTGAGCCGATTTGAAGATTGCTGGCCTCTTCCGACGGAATCTCTTCCTAAACTCCCTTAAAACTTTAACATAGTATCCCTGACCCTGACCCTAACCCTTTGGCCAATCAACTCTTGTGTGTTGACTCCCTTACTCCTCCCACGCCTCTCACCATCCCTCACAGACTCCCCGCCTTCCTTGAATTTCTTATGCCACTCAAAAACTGATGCTCGATTTATGCAAGATGCCCCAAAAGCAGTCCAAAGCATTCCATACATTTCTGTGGCATTTTTTCCAAGTTTAAAACAGAACTTTATTGTATATCGTTCTTCTAAAGTCTCCTCACGTCCAGATTGCATTTTGAAATTCACCAGCTGTGACAATCAGGCTTTAGTAGGGTGTATTTCAATTGCTGCTGTAGCAATCACAAAAATTGGTCAGTCATCTCATAAGATGTATAGCAATAACATACTGAATTTTCAAGGGACGAGGATAATTTTAAATGCCTGTACAAAAAAGTCTGGAAACTTATTGAATTCTCCACGTATGTATATATGTATATATATATGTGTGTGTGTGTGTGTGTGTGTTTGACTATCTCAGTTTTGCACAAGTCTTCACTTAGAAATTTAAGAAAAATTAAATCTTTAGCCTCACTTGTTTTGGTCACATCCTATATATATATATATAAGAGAAGTTGAAAAAAATTTAGTTGTTTTATCATCCTCCGTTACATCCCTTAAATAACCAACAAATTTCAAACATCAGTTCACGTGATAACAAGGTAATATATTTTCAAAAATAAAAAAGATGAATATGCTGGTAAGAATCTTTCTTTTTATACTCACTTTATTTTCTCCCGTTATTTTATCAAACATCCTTCGATATCTTAACATTTTTTCCTTGAATTTAAAGTCCTGAGGAAGGTTATTACAACCGAAACGTTCAATGTAGACTTTCAAAATAAATTCATGAAATTGTGGATTATTTTATTTTTTTCAACTTCTCTTCATACTGTCGGATTTATTTCCTTTTTATTTCCAAATATATATATATATAGAGAGAGAGAGAGAGAGGGAATGTTACCAACATTATGTATACATGGTATTTTACAAAAATGTTGACATTTTTATAGCTCTTTTATGAAGTAATTATTTTTAAGTCTTCACTTGTTCCTAGTCAACATAATTTTGGAATCTTCCCTAGGTGGTCTCTTTACTATCTGTTCTGTAACATATTGACCTCCGACCTGGCCGAGCTGTCAAATAAGAAATGCACCTGTGTAAATAACAGGTGCATCCGGTCGAAGATATCAGGGGATAACATTGACTGTGGACGGATTGAATTGAGTGCAGATGCGACGCTTACTGAAGCAGGTGGGTGTCAAACAATTATATAACCCGGTGCTACAGGAAGAAAGAGTTAGTTGGAGATCAGGATTTGGAGTCAGTTGTTGCAGTTCGAGGAGTGAGAACCATGTCCCAGCAGAGGCTGGGCCCTCAGAGCTCCCGGTTGAGCAGCCCAGTAGAATGGGAAAGAAGTGCTGCGAAAGCCTGAAGAACTGGGGGTCGATATGTTGCAGTCTTTGTTTAGTCTCCAACTCACCTCTCACACACAACCCTTTCGTAACCCTTTCGTACCATTTTGAATAAAGTGTGAGAGGTATATTTTTCTAAAGAACTGTGTCCGTTCGTCATTATTGGGTAGTCTATGTTTCTGCATTTTATGAGTATGTCACAGTTCTACTTCTCTTATAAAGATGCTTCCATAGAAATATTAATATTTTTAAAATCTCATGTTGGAGATTCCAATAATGTGTTTACAGGGATGGTGAGCCTGTAATGATTGTCTGAAATTATGTCATGAAGATCCTCCCATAAGATTTGGTTTGGTTTTATGGCTCATCAACTATTGTAAGTTATTCAATGACAAATCCATTTTATACATATAAACAGTTCTATTTCAAACATTTCAGTTTAATAAAGGTAGTTTTTTTGTTAACTCACTGTTAAATGTAAATTAGTTCTTTTTCAAACAATTCAGTTTAGCACAAATGCACAGTTTCAATGTCAAAAAACAGTTCTATTTCAAACAGTTCAGTTTACCATAAGTAGACAGTTTAGATCTATTTGACCCATAGGTAGGACCCTATCAGTTGTTAGCACTCCGGGCCAGAGAGGACCAGGAAACAATGTTAATGAAAGGGTACTCCACATTACCGAAGGCTCCAGCATTACTGGAACCTCACCATATCATATCCAGGACACTCGTCGCGGGGTCTTGCCCCTCTGCAAAGAAACAGTCGGTATATTCTATAGCCCCCATCGCCGACTGAGCAACCTCCCATAAGAGTATTTACACTTTTTAATTATCCTGTATTTGTATTTCAACATATACGTAACTAATTTAGATAAATCGAAAGGCCACGACCTCTAAGTAACCAAACCACAGTCCTAAGAGACCCGCATAATGAACTGCTCGTCATGATAACACGAATGCCTGAAAAAGTTATAGGATTATAATAATAGCAACAAAATAATACCTTATAATATTCGTTTTAATTGTATAATGTTCCACTAAAAATAATATGTACTTCCACGTTCATTTTCCTCACGGGTAGAATACATTATAAGGTAGCTAAAAACTTACTCCATCCAAATGTTCCTCAATTTATTGAAGTGTCTGAGGAAATGACAGGAGGCATTACTTTCAGTGCATTCATCGTAAATGAAAAAACATCCTGTTGTTCAATCTAGATTTTTCTTTAATTTGTCTCTAACAGTAGACGTAAGAAGAAATAAAATAGAAAAAAGTATGTATCTCCCCAACCTTTCCACCATAAGCTGGATGTGACACAAAGTCAATTTTTAAGCGGAGTAAAGCTGGCTTCAATTTAGAGTTTTCCTTTTCCGAAACCAAATGTCAGAATCGATGCTGTTACCCTATACGTAGTGAGCTGACTTATCGATGCTTTTACTTCGTTGGTCTGATTGGAACCGGTGCTATAAGCGTGACTTCTTTTATGTATTATTAAGCTTTTGATATAAATGTATGTATGACACACAGCCCCCAAACTGGTTTCAGTAACTGATGTCACTTAAGTGGTCACCCATCAAAGTATTGAACACGTTAATCGCCGCTTAACTTCTGTAATCTGGTCAAAACAGGTGCTGTAAGCGTGACTTGAGCGTAAATGCATTTTTAAATATAGTTTATATTTTATTTTTGCATAGATTATTCAGAATCAATCCTTCAGAATTCTGATATTAAAACGAGGTAAAAGTCTTTCTTTTTATTGCTATTTATGAAAAACGAGGAGTACGAACATGCTGAGATTGGCCAATAGTTCATGTGTTTGCATTTGAATAGAAATAAATGATACTGAATTTTATTTTATTTTATTTGTATACTCTTATTGAACCGGGGATATGTGCAAGTATCACTAGTTTAAAGTTTGATGATGAATGATCTGCAGAGGAGATGGTTTTTTGATGAGATTAGATTTTCTGCTGTTCTTGCTTCCGGGCCTTTTTGAAGGAGTTTATTGATAGTAAAATGCGTTGATGGGAATAAAAACAGGAGATACAATTTTTTTTCCTGTTTTGTTTTCGAGAGTTATCTTATCTTCTGCCATTATTGATTTTCGCCTCTTTAATTAAACCTTTATCATTGGTTCGATGCAAGTTTAATTTCAAAGTCAAAAAACAACCCCTTCAATTCACTACGAAATCAAGTAACTTGATATTATTATTCTATTTTGTATTATTGTTTTATAAAGGAGTATTTTTCTAAAAACCAACTGTTTTGGCTTGTTTTTTCTTTTTTTCTTCGTTTTTACTTTGTGTTTTTTTTTTTTTTGTGTGTGTGTGTGTGTGTGTGTGTGTGTGTGTGTGTGTGTGTGTGTGTGTGTGTGTGTGTGTGTGTGTTTTAAGAATGCAGAGTTTCCTTTCAAAACTCTTCGACATATTAAACAATGTAATTCTTGAAAAAGACACCATATTTTCTTTCCCTAAGATACCTAAAATAACTTCCTTTGACTTCCTCTGGTCATCCGTCTTTATCGGTCATCATTCTTAGTAAGTTGTCTAGATGGAAAACAGTGTCCACACCGAACTGATGATTGTAAGATTTTAGCAGTCAGTTAATATGGTTGTGTCCAATTTTAAAAGTCTACTGAAGAACGTTGCTTATGAGTTCGTCCATACTTCTCCAGTATTTCGTAGTGTGTGTGGTTCGTCTTTCTTGGATGCTTTGCAAGACGAAAAGTAAATGGTCATACAACTTCTGTTTTGTCGGGTGCTTTTTCCAGGATTTGTTCAAAAACGTGTAGTAACCTTCTACCTTTTTCTCCAAGCTTTTTGTTAGAGTCTAAGTGGTGCAATTATACAGTAGTACTGGCACGGCTACAACTTGGAATTATATTCTAAACTACCCCAACTATAAATTATATTTTAACCTATAAATGATATTTTAAGGTATAAAATAATTTTAATGTGTTCTAACTTATTAATCATATAATAACATATATATTCTATTCAATGTGCCTTACTTATATATTATATTCTAACGTATGTATCATATTATGTGTCCTAATGTATAAATCATAATCTAACGAATAGATTACAATTGATCGTAATAATTATATTCTAACTTATAAATTATATAAAAAATATTTGAGAAACATTCTCTATGTTTCTTTATTTCTGTATATTCCAACGTATAAAATGTATTAAAAAGTGATCGAAATTTATCGATAATGAATCTTGATTTTTTTTTTATTGTTTTTAATTTTATACTTAATTATCCACAGTTGAGTAACTTATATAATTAAGTGATTATGTTAAGACAAGTTCGTGTTGGTATGTAACTGACTTCCAACCAAGCCAGAATGCGACACAAAGCCATTTATAGTTGGGAATCGAGACTCATGCGCGGCTGATAAAAAAAATGATTTGCCACGTCACCATTCCCCTATATGGACGCCTCAGACGCCGAGTAATAAACTCAAATATGCAACGCGGGTACAGCCTGGTGGGAAAGGTCCCCTGAGACCAACCTTTCAGTCAACAACTACCTATCGGGCACGAGTGCCAAGTGGCCTTGCCTGGAGGCAAATCAAGTTTCACATCGAAATACTTTTTGAAGAGGAGTATTCGAGTAGATATTTTACAAATACAGCTCCCTTCGTATTAAACAGATCTGGATCTTTGTGCTTATTTTTCTTGTCTCCCCAACTGAAAATGCATCTCAAGATAAAATTTTCATACTATGTATTCTACAGCTTCCTACTGTATTTAAAGGGGACTTTAAAAAGTACTTAGACTAATTCAAACTTCGCTGGAATAAGTATGTACGTGGTGCCTTCAATTAGTTTCCAGACTTTTTTTATACAGGCATTTAAAATTGTTCCAGACTTTTGAAAATTCAGTATGTTATTGCTATACATCATATGACATGACTGATCAATTTTTATGATTTCAGGTTCAAATTAACAGCTACAGAAGCAATTGGAATACACCCTACTAAAGCCTGATTGTCACAGTTGGTGAATTTCAAAAATGCAATCTAAACTTTAGAAGAACGAGATGCAATAAACTTGTGTTTTAAACTTGGAAAAAATGCCATGCGATGAAAGCTGGATCTACTGCTATGACCCAGAGACCAAGAGACAGAGTTCCCAGTGGAAGCAAACTGGCTCTCCCAGACCCAAGAAGGCTAGACAGAGCAAATCCACCCACAAACTTTTGATGATCCCTTTTGTGACAGCACTGGCATGATCTACATGCATTGGTTTCCTACTGAACAGACAGTCAACAAGGAATACTATGTTAAGGTTTTAAGGGAGTTCAGGAAGAGATTCCGTCGGAAGAGGCCCGCACTCTTCAAATCGGGTCAGTGGCATTTCCACAAGGACAATGCACCAGTCCACAACTCCATCCTTGTCACAGACTATTTGACCAAGATGGGCTACAAGACACTTCTTCACCCTCCCTATAGTCCAGACCTTTCTCCCGGTGACTTTTGGTTATTCCCTAAGCTCACAGGCTGTCGTTATGAGACAATTGAGGAGATGAAAAAGGCTGTGACGAAGGTCATTGACACGCTCACACAAGAGGACTTCCATGGGGCCTTCGAGAAGTTTTTTGAACGGGACAACAAGTGCATTGCAGCCGTAGGAGATTATTTCGAAGGTGACTAGAGTTTCATGTGTTTACTATCAATAAAAGTGCCCATACGAAAAAAGTCTGGAAACTTATTTAATGATCCTCTGTAAAATGTCGAAGGGACAATTTTGAAGAAAGTGAACGTTTCATTATACATTACTGCAAATGCCGCTTCAGTCTCGATACTTTTGAACGCACATTGTAATTATTAAATCAGGAAGATTATTCGTGTAGTTTTATGCGATTCTTTCTGTATCCTAAAGGATGAAATATATTCGGGATGATTTAAAAGTGTTCCATAAAACGAATCTCAAAATAACATGTCTTAATGATAGAGAAATCAATTTCTGACATTTATTCGACGGAGAATGTTTTCTATTATCAATTTAACGCAATTTTTCTCTCCATCTTAATATTCATGTTTTTATCATAGTACTCTGAGTTGATATATTCTTTGATGGTGAGCGCTGTGATAAAAGAAAGCAGCATAAATAAGTCAATTTAAAAGTAGTAATGAGATAACAACAGTTAAAATCGTTGGAAAGGTTTTAAAAATAACACTATTGCTTGTCTAAATTTCTGAGATGAATCTTGAAAATTATTATTACTGAAATATTCGGACATTTAACCTAATCTTTATTGAGAACCCTAAATCAAAATGTTCTCGATAAAAAAACGTATTTTAAAAACTTGATGGAAACATTAGGTTTATCATATCATATTTACCAACCCCTCCGCTCGGGCAGGATATGACACAAGGTCAATTTTTAAACGGAGTTTAACAGGTCTGAATTCAAAGTTTTCCTTCTCCTAAACTAGTTGCCTCACCAAGGCTGAAGAACCTAGTCTGCCCTTCTATTTACACATAGCTGGAGGGAGAATAATTGGATTCATACCTTTCCCAAGTGTATTAGTGCTATGTGAAATGCAATCAGTCTCGTCCAAGATTTGAACTCGTATCACCGTGTCCATTTCCAACGACGATAATCATTACACCACAGGAACCACGGGAAACATTAGGTTTATAAGTCCCAAAAAATAATGCGGAATTGTCCACCAAGGACACATGGTGCAGCGGATAAGGTGTTTGGTTCGAAGGTGTTTCTGGATGAAATCATCTGCAGGTTCAATCCTTGTAAGACTCACAAGAAATACTTACTATAACTTAACACTTGTACTCGGTGAGGGTTAACAGAATTGGAACCTTCTTCTCTGAGGTTCAAATAAAGGTTTCAGTTCGAAATTCCTTGTGGAGTCCCGATTTCGACATGAAACACCTGAAGAAGACCGATGGACATATCGGCCGAAATGTTGTGATTATAACAATAAAAATCAGGTCAATAGTCCAAATATTCTAAGTAATAATAACAAAGATGGCGAAGCGAATCTAATACAAAGAACTGAACAAATGACTACAGTTTTGTACTCGACCAAATTATGCTTATTTAGTTGACTTGGTTAAGGCAGCGATCATGAAAGACAGTCTCCTGAAATGTATGATGCAAGAGCAAATATCACCAAAAATTGTCTATTTTTGACACTGACCTGTGTTCATTAACGTTCAGTTGGCATTTAGAGCCGAGTGACAAAAAGTTAAAACATTTGGATTGTAATAATGATATTTGGCTTGGTTTCTTTGCTAAATGGCATATAAATATCAGTGAGTTATTTAATGCTAAAGTCGTCCTTGTAGGATAACAGAAGGATAAGAGGGTGTTCATGCCTTTCTTCATGCTATTCGTCCGAAAGTTAACATAACAGTACGACGGCCAAAATACTAAGAGCCCTAGAGACTTGAGGAAACTTCAGTAGAAAACGATCATCTAACGCAGGTGTGAAATATTGTCCAATGAGTAAAATAATAACGACTATTCTCAGAGATTTTTGTATCCAAACTGATAGAAGAATAAAAAGCAATGGGGTAGGCATAATGGTTAAGAACTATAAAAGAAAAACATGCTTTCTAATTGGTATATCAGTAACAATAGATCAGTGAAAGAATATAATAACTAAATACAAAGAAATAGAAACTGAAAAAATTTAGAACCTTAAAATTACTACCGTGTCAGAAATAGTCGAAACCGTGGGTTTGATCAAGAAAGGAACAGATAAAAAACATTAACCAAATACCTGGCAGTTCCAACTTATATGAAATTTGAAATACAGCAATTGGCGGACCTGTTCATCTCCTTTGGAGAGTACTATCAATGTGACTAAAAATATCACTCAAAAAAGGGTAGCCCAAGATATGAATATATTGAATACATATAATCATTAATTTCTTTTACCCTAAATCTTGGGTAAACACCCGGGGAAGGATTGTAAGAAACTGAATGTTAAAACAATAAATGAATAAAACTCGAATGGGACTTTGACATACGGATCACCGAATCTCGGCCCAAAGACCATACCTTATAATAATCAACAACAAAAAAAGAGAATTTGCCAAATTGTCGACTTTGCTGTCCCAGCAGACTACAGAATAAAATTGAAAGTATGTGAAAAGAAGGATAAGTACTTCGACCTTGCTTGGGAATTGAAAAAACTATGGAACATGCAGGTGACAATTATACCAAACTAAATAGTAGAAATCTCACCAAAGGGATCAATACCTGACTTGTTCTTCTCGTTAGATGCTCGAAACTTTTCTTAAAGTGAACCAAAGAACTTCAACAAATAGACCAGAAAACAAGAAAGCTCATAACGATGCCAAGGGCCTTACATTCCAGAGACGACACAGACAGACTCTATGTATCAAGAAAAGAAGGAGGAAGAGCATTTACCAGCAATCAAGATAACGTTTTAGAACGCTACAACGACTCAAACATTACATAAACAAGCGCGGAGAAAGACTGATTACAGACACCAGAAAAATATAGACAACAGTACAAAAATAACCAGAAAACAAAAAATGGGAATGAAAACAACTGGAAGAACGCTTCAAGCGACAAACGAAATCTCACATGAGAAAACTTGCAAATAGCTAAGAAAGGGAAAACTAAAGAGAGAAACTGAATCTCTCCTGATAGCCGCATACAACACCATAAGGACAAACTATATCAAGGCAAGATTAAATAAGACGCAACAAAATAGCAAATGTAGGTTATGTGGTGATAGAGATGAAACGATCAATTACTTAATAAGCGAACGCAGCAAATTAGGGAAAAGAGAGTATTGAATAGAGTAGGGTGGGGAAAGTGATCCACTGGGGATTGTGCAAGAAATTGAAATTTGACCATGCGAACAAGTGTACAACCCGGAATCCATCTCAGAGAACATGATGCACAACATTCTCTGGGATTTTGATATACAAACAGATCACCTATTCTCGACCAGACGACCAAACCTAGTGATAGTCAACAAAAATAAGACGCATAAAATTCACAGAGATTTTGACAAGACTAGACCCAGTTTTAACTAGCAAGAAAAAAGAAATTGATGTACATTTTCTTTTTCTTTTTTTAGTGAAGGAATTTTATTGCGAATTAAATTACCATGATCAGAAAATCCGGCGAACACCTACGCGCGAGATACAGAAACACTGGACAGCTGTTTCGACCTTATTAGGTCTCATCAGCAGTGTATACCGTGATCTCCTCAACTAGTGATCGAACCAGCGATCACAGAATGCAGAGCTAAAACTCTACCACTAAGCCATCGCATACCAGTGACGCCAAATTGACTAATCATGGTAGACCTAATAAGGTCGAAATTGCTGTCCAGTGTTTCTGTATGTCGTGCGTAAGTCTTCGCTAGATTTTCTGGTCTTGGTAAATCAATTCAAAAACTTTTTCCTGTTTTTCTAAGATTAATATATTTTAAATGTACTGTTGTTGCTGGGTTTTTTTTTTTCAAGCAAATACCTTTGTTTTTCTTTATAGTTTCTTCTCCGTTACCTGGAGCGCTATATTTCCATTATATCAGATGACATATTATAAAAGTAATTTACACAAATTAAATATAGAATTGAACTCTTGATATGATAATTAGGATTTAAAAAAAAACACGGACGTGCTACAAGATAAATTCGCGATTTACAATTCTTAGAACTTTAAGCTTCTTCCTAATTCTCCTCTCTTTATAAATAAAACCGATGCAGACAGTATTGTTTGTGTAATAAATAGTCCTGAGATCGGCCCACTGGTTTTTTAAGAGCTGACAACCAGTATTAGCATATAGTTGAATGCCAATGAGATTCCCTGTGACAACCAGCAACGTTCCTTCCTCAGTTTTTAAATAAGCATTTTACACCTGTGACTGTGATAATGGCTGTTCAGACAGGCGTCTGAGAAGATATTTCAGTCGACAATGCTTTTGTTTGAACGTCTTCTCTTCTCGGTGTCGTAAAAATCGGATCTTTCGATAACCTGGATAAGAAGGGGAAATCTCAAGAGAGAAAATGAATCTCTTTTAATAGCAGCACAAAATAAAAGTTAATTCTATCAGAGAAACAATTGATAATACGCAGATTAGCAAGTGTAGTCTATTGGATGATTGGTTTCTGTCTTTAATAGCATATCAAACTTTGTAGTTTATTTAATGCTAAAGCCATCCTTCTAGAAGAACAGTCATCATCATCATGTCGTGCCACCGGCACGGATATCCCTGAGCCTCTCTCGCCACTTCTCCCTATCGTTCATAGCCTCTGGAAGGTCTTCAGGGCTACATCCCGTATCCTCACATAGCTGCTGTACGTACGTTCGAGTTGGTCGTCCTGCTTTTGCCCGGCCATATGTGGAGGTCCATAGGAGTACATCACTTATGAGCTCGTCCCTATTTCTCCAGCAGTGTCCTGTGTGTCTGGTTCGTCTAATGTGACGATACCCCCTCGGCCCCCCGACACATCAACCTCTTCGAAACATTTTGCTTCTTGGCCGGTGATCAACTAGTGGTTCAGATAGGGGCATCTCACATTTCTTCATAGCTACAAGAAATACAATCAAGGGAGTGGGAGGAAAGAACAAAGAACGAACGAACAATATGCTTGGGTTAATTCAAGCGCAAGAAGAGAAGTTATGTAACATTGCATTCTCTATGTGCATATGTAGACTAATGCTAACGTGGATTTCTAGCGAAATTTCTACAAAGCTACTAGGAATGCCAACCTATCTTGACCGGTCTTCCCTCACTGCTCTGGACCCTATCTCATGTCAACTGGTCTCTCTGTTGTCCAGTGTCGACTGGCCACTCGCGTCACCTTTCGCCAACTCACTTCTCTGAGTTCCTTTACCAAATCCTCTTGCGTTCCCTTACCCATTTCCGGTCACGTCGAGATCTTGAGTCTAAATCCTTTGTCTGGTTTCGCGCCAAAACAGACAAAGGAATCGTCTGCTTGGCGGACCACCTACATAGTGTTACATACCATCCCCTCTTACCCTTGTCATTTATTCACAATAAATTACAACACATATATAAAAAAAGTAAATGTACAATACAGACATAATATATAATACAGACATAATTTTCACGATTCAAACGGAGCCCTCCTCCCTTATTTCACAAAAAACACACGCAATAGAGGTTACTCCACAAAATTGCAACAAAACTGCAATGTGATGGGATGGCATGCTCTTTCGCTCCCCGAAATCACTCTCAAGGAGAGCTTTTGACCACTCTCAACCAATTGGTCGAGAAGGACTGCTAACCATTTCTCTTTACGGGTCAAGGACAGTATGGTCTCTGTGGTTAGCCAAACTCTATGTCAGGACCTAAACACCCTCAGGGCCTAAACATATCCGACCTTCACCACCTTGCTGCGACATTTTTTTCTCAGAGGACTTTTAAACTCCTCTATTTCGCGTTCTACCCCAAACAATTCTATACTCCGGAACCTTGGAGGACTTTCAGATCACCTCCATTTTTTTTTATATTACCCTCAACAATATTCCATGCCCAGAAGGCTCCCTGCAATTATGAGCATCATCAATCTCAGCAGTTTTTTATGTGTTGCATCGCGAGAAACCCTCATGGGGGGATAACAGCATGTGTGGCCCCTGGCCTGGTAATTCCAACCTTGTAACAGTTGAGCTAGGAACTTTTCGCCATTCCAGCACTCTGCCAGCAATCTCCATGGATTTTCAAAAGATAAAAAAATAAAGCAATTGACATCATCTCCCAGATCGTCCAGCCATGACCAGGCAGCGGGAGGAACAACCGGACACCGCCCTGCGCCCAGGCATCGTCCTCCCAACCCCGTCGTCAACCGTCTCTTCAAAGTACCATATTCATCAAATCTTGTCAATCAGGCCTCTCGCTTTCCCAAATCATCAATTGTATAACTTACTACCCTTCAATACCCGTTCTCGAAACGGAGCCGCTGTGCAACATGACCAGACGAAGTGAAGAAGTGCCAAGAGCAATTAAACTTACAAAAAAACAGAAAATCCATAAAGGAAAAAAAAAAAACAGAAAATCCACGAAGGAAAAAAAAAAGAAAAAAAGAACAAATAAAAAAACAAACAATAAACAACAGAACAAATGACAAGGCAAGCTCATTCCCCCAAAATTAACAAAAAAACAAGGTAAAGTATAACAAAAAGGATAACAAAAAATCCACACTAACTAAACAAAAAAAAATAATTCACTCACCAACAAAAAAAGTTTATAAAAATAAAACAACTCCAATTGCCAATATATTAAAAAAAATTGTTCTAAATGAATCTCTGTGACGCATCCACCTTCTAACCTTTGTCTCTCTTCTCTTGGGATCTCTGTCCGCTTTCACCATTTTTCTTTGGTTCCTTCTTTCCGGTCCGCTCCTGTCCACTTTGACTTCTTCCCTCTGCCAGGGGTGGTTTGGGTTGGGTGGACGGGTGGAGGTGACAGCGTTTGCTTCCAACCGTTTTTTTTTAATCGACAAAAAAAAAAAAAAAGAAAAACGAAAACTTTCTTTTCTTCTTAAAATCCAAAGTTTACTTCTTTTTTTTTTTTTTCACTGAGACAGGCATGTATGCAGTGACAAAAACCCCTTAGCAATCTCTCTTTCTTTCTCCTTTCATTCACTTTTTCCATTTTTTTTTCATGACTTTATCTGTTCTTCCTTCTCTTTCTTTGTTTAAATTTTACATTTTTTTTTAATTTTACATTTTTTTCTTTTCATTTCTTTATCTGTTCCTCCTTCTCTTTCTTTTTTTTGTTTAAATTTTCCTACATTCTTTTTTTTTTTTTTTTTTCAATTTTCCATTTTTTATGTGTTAGAAGCTCTCCTCCCCCTTCTACCCTCTGCACTCGGAACGATCCTACGTTGACCAGTCGATTTTAACCTATCTTAGTGGTCTCACTCTCTCTCTCTCTCTTCCTCTTCCTCTCTCTCTTATTTTTCGTTTCATCTCCCCTTTCTCTGTGGTTTTAAAACTAATACCACAATTTTTTTCTTTTAGTAAACCTTACTGCAATTTTTTTTTTTTTTAATCGGTGACCCATCACCTCTCTAGCATAAAAAATACTATAAAACTTCCCAGAAGGGACTAACTTTCTTTAAGCCACTGGTCCAAACACTTTAGTCTAAAAATACTATGAAAAATATTAGGCAAAAACAAACAACCATTTTGAATACTAACGGTCTAGCTCAGTGTACGAAGAGAGTAAGGGAATATATTCCTCCCTTCCCATCCAACAAAGACACAACAAAAATTATCAGCAGTTAAGGGGTTAAACGTACACACACACTCACACGAAAACGAAATAGATTACTTGGGTTTTTTTCTACCTCTTAAAATTTCCTTAATCGAAAAGTTTTTTGTTCTTATTTTCGACTGCTGGGAGTGGGCGAATGTATACTCCAACCTTTGTAGATTTCTTTCTTTTCCATCTTTTTTTCTCTCTGTTTCTTTCGTTTTCTTTTTCCTTTCTTCGTTTCTTTTCTCGCTGCTCGCAGGGTTATTATTGCATTTTTTTTTCCTTTTTTCTTCGTCCGTTCGTTCCTCGATTCCCGCATCCCTCGATTCCCTCTTATTTTTCCTCAAGTTTTCTTTTTTATCCTGGTCAACGGCGCCATATGTGACGATTCCCCCGAATACGTCAACTTCTTCCAACCATTTCACTTCTTGGCCGGTGATCAACTAGTGGTTCGATAGGGGCATCAGACATTTCTTCATAGCTACAAGAAATACAATCAAGGGAGCGGGAGGAAAGAGAAAAAAAGAACAAAATACTTGGGTTAACTCAAGGTGCAAGAGAGGAGTTATGCAACATTGCATTCCCTAGTGCATATGTAGACAATCGCAAGCGTGGATTTCAAGCGAAATTTCTACAAAGCTACTAGGAATGCCAACCTATCTTGATCGGTCTTCCCTCACTGCTCTGGACCCTATCTCATGCCAACTGGTCTCTCTGCTGTTTGGTGTCGACTGGCCACTCGTGTAACCCTTCGCCAACTCACTTCTCTGAGTTCCTTTGTCCAACTCCTCTCTCGTTCCCTTACCCACTTCCGGTCACGTCGAGATCTCGACTCAAAACCCTTTGTTTATTTTCGCGTCAAAACAGAATCGTCTACTTGGCGGACCAGCTTCATAGTGGTACACTAACTTGGATAGTTTTCGTGATGGGAGGCAGTTGACCGTATAGTTGGTGCCTTGTGGGGTATTGCCGCCAGGACTTGTTCAATATTGCTCGCAACATTCTTGTGTAATTGCCGTCTAGCTTCTTCTCCAACCGTTTATTTAGTGTCCAGGTAGTGCATCCATACTGCAGTATCGATACGACCGCTGCCTGGAAGAAACTGCGTTTCATTTTATCGGTCAGGTCTGATTTCCATAGTAGTACTAATTAACCCATAGCTGGGAGGATAAAAGGGTTCATAACTTTCCCAATGGTATTTGCCCGAAAGTGAACGTAATAGCGCGACTGGAGTTCGAACTCGTTTACTACGCTTCCCCAGTCTATTGCTTTCACCATTACACCACGAGGGCACCCCCATATATGATGATAGAGATAAAAGAGTTTAATCACATTATAAGCGAATGCAACAAACTGGCGCAAACAGAATTCAAGAGTAGACATGATTGAGTGGAAAAGTGATCAACTGTGAATTGCGCAAAATACTAGCGTTTGACCATGCTGACAAATGATATATACACAAACCAGGAACTATCCTAGAAAATGTGACGCATTAAGTTTTGGTGGTGGGAATTTGAAACACAATGATATTACCTAATTCTGACTAGAACACCTGATCTAGTGTTAATTAACAAAAGAAATAAGTTGTCATCTATTGGGTTTTGTCGTTCCAGTTGACTATAAAATGAAGATAAAAGAAAGGGAAAATATAGAAAAATACTTAGACCTTGCCAGAGAGCTGTAAAACCTACAGAACATGAAAGTGACGATGATACCGCTCGTTGATGGTGCCCATGGAAAAGTTTACAAAAGACATGGAAAAAATTGCATCAATTGAATATCAAAGGAAGAATCGAGACTATACAGACCACAGCACTGTTAAGACCAGCTAGAATACTTAGGAAAGTCCTGGAAGTGTCCTGAAAAGCCTTGTAGTCACTCAGACTCCTGCTAAAAACCACAAGTTAAAACTAGCGGGAAAAACTAGCAATGAGTAAAATGATAAAGAAGAAGAAGAAGAAGAAGAAGAAGAAGAAGAAGAAGAAGAAGAAGAAGAAGAAGAAGAAGAAGAAGAAGAAGAATTGATGTAACATTCTTTCTGTTTCCAGGTCTGAGTCCACAATTCTTTTGACAAAATACATTCCTTCCCTACTTTTGTAGAAAACGGATCGCGCTAGGTACACCGATCTTTCACCCTAAATGCAGCTAAATACATCTAAAATACCTCAGCTAATGTTCCTTGTGCAACCCTGATTCTAGAAATGTCAGATTATTATCTTTACTCCAAACTTTTTTAAAAATCTATGACACCTGATCCTAACACGTTGAAGGTACAAGCCCCTCCACAACAAATTTCTATTTTTGTTTTCAAAAATCATAAATATATGTATGCATATACAAACAAATTTGAAGATGTATTTTTAATCTACATGTTTCTTTGAATTTGATTGTAACAAAAGATTTTGAATTCTAAGAAACGAAGAAATTAACAAAGAAAAATACAGTCGGCTTCAAAAATTTCTCTATGAACTTTCAGTTTATTAAAAGACAAAGACACTTTTGATACACTCTGATATTTACGACACTGGCATTTACAACTCAGTCTCTTGTCCTGTATTCTATATTATCGGTCCTATTCATTGGTGCTGTCAAGGTAACGATGCTCTAAAAATGCTGTCATTCATGTAAAAAATAACTAACATTAAATTCATTTGATGCCGTTTTTGCTCTGAAAGAAAATGTGATTGTCTTTAAATGGCGCAAGGTACAGCTGAACTAGAAGCAACATTTCTAAACAATCACACTCTTTTCTCCGTTTTTCGCCTTAATTTCCGTCTTGTAGAATCTGCATAAACGCCGGTAGAAATAGACAACTTCGATTAAAAAAGTAAAAATATTTATTCAAAGAATATACAAGTTCTCTGAAAGTAAAAACCTCTTTGTTTCCAAGGAAACTCAAGAGAATTGATACAAGGAGCACAATACCTCTATTAAATAAAGCAAGTTATTTTTAAACATAGTCACCTCCACTGAACATATTTGCATTTATTCATGCCGTGCTCATAAAAGGTTTGCACCAGTCTGAAGCAATTTTTTTTCTTTTGCTTAATGACTTACCAACCTTGATGGGCTATTTAATGTTAAAGCGATCCTTGAAGAATTACGGTAGTTGTACAATTTAACCCATAGCTGGTGGGGAGAGACTCGTTTTCCACGATAGTTTTTACTTTGACAGGAAAATGCTGTCAGTGTAGTGAATCATTCATTTGCGTGATTGGTGTGAATGAGCTGAGTTAAATATAGCTGGTCACTCACATTGCTCTAGTCATTGAAGAAACCTTTACCCACTGCATAACTGTGCTCACACTCTGTTTTGTCTCCGTAAATGCTAGCAAGCATCGATGAAAATAATGTTTTCGCAAGAAACAATTTACTGACTCACTTTTATGTCAGATGCCATTTTGCAAGACCCCATTTTGTACAAGGAAACTTTTAAGTCTATTCGAGGAGATAGTGTTTCTAAGGCCGCCCAACGTTGTCTTCTATCACGTTTTGGCAAATGCAGTGACACTGATACCAAGTTCTTTCTTTCCGACAATATTATAGGTTTAGTTTGGTTTCTTTGTTTAATGGCATATCAACCATAGTAGGTTATTTAATGCCACAGCCAACCTTCTAGAAGAACAATTGTGGTACTATTTAAGAGGGAGGATAAGGGGGTTCATACCTTTCTCAAAGGTATTAGTCCGAAAGTGAACATAATAGCGCGACTGGAATTCGAATATGCTTACTACAATTCCGCAGTGCATTGCTTTAACCATTACACCACGAGGACACCCCCAATAATATAATAGATTTTTTACAGATACTGGCCGATCCCATAATAAGGACCATAGCTATTGTTGTTTTCGTCAAAATCTTTCAGGCAAAATATTTTCCGATCTTCATATTATGTTTAAATCAAAAGTTTAACTAGATTTCATGGAATCTAAACGAATGTGCCGACGAAAGAATCATACATATCTCAGCTAGTGATAAAGTTGCCTAAAGGTTAGAATGGAAAAGAACAGCCAGTTTCGAATTACATCTGAAGCTGATCGTGTTCACTTAGTAGTATATTGAACCGCTGGAAAAACAACGAATGACTCGTAGATATACAAAAATACAATTTATATTCTTATTCTTCGACGGCGTTGATTGTGTGTAGTAGGAATACAGTCAAAGAGAGTTCGCACATATCTTTCTTCTTTGGCCTGAATCCTTTTGTGAAGATGTGCTACGGCCGGAGAATACACACGGGGAGCTGACAGGTTGAGTAACCAGCGGGTCTCTGCCTTCAGTCCAAAATTACAGACCTTATATTGTCTTCTCAAGTCCCCTGCGGAAATATGAACCCGCCTCTTCGCCCACGTGTTTTCTGTTTATGGCTGGTTATCGGAACTTACGTACTTTCGTGTGTTTTTTTCCAGTAATTTGTTGATCTTATCTGCGAACAGAAATATCTGTAACTCTATCCATTAGCAATTGATTATATTCTCGCCATCATCGTTGTTGATGTTATCTTGCGACCGCAAGTTCATCCAGGGTACTCTGTCGCTAGCTAAGCTAGTATATTAGAACTTCTCATTATTTTTTTATAAAAAGTATGAAACTAATGTGGTATAATGGTTAGTAAGCAAATCTTATTAGCCGATGACAACTGAAAAGTGAGTTATACACCCCCTAGTGCTCTCTGATTGTGGCCTTGAGCCAAATCACTCCCATAGTGACACACGTGGTGTAATGGTTATCATCGTAGGAAATAAACACGATGACCCGAGTTCAAATCCAGGACAAGGCTGTTTGCATTTCCCATAGTGCTAATTCCCCGTGGGAAAGATATGAATCTAACTAATCTCCGTCAGCTATGGGTAAATAGCAGGGCATTCTGGGCACTGTAACTTTGATATGGCAACTGTCCTAGGAGAAGAAAAATTCTGAATTCAAACCTGTCAAACTCCGCTTAAAAATTGACCATTGTGTCGCGACCTACTCATGCGGAGGGGTTGGGTAAACACACAATGTTACCCTCTCGTAAGATTGGCATATCAACCATTGTAGATTATTTAATGCCAAATCCTTTTTTAAAATAAATATTAAATATATAGCATTTGGTTTGGTTGGGTTTTATGGCATATCAACCATTGTAGATTATTTAATGCCAAATCCTCTTTATACATATAAATCAAATATATAGGAGTTGGTTTGGCTGGGTTTTATGGCATATCAACCATTGTAGGTTATTTAATGCAAATCATCTATATGTATATTAGATATGCTTTGTAAACTCATAGTTTGTAGATGACATTTTTAAACAAGTCTGAATTCATTTATTTGCATAAAGTTAAAAGATTATATACATGATTTATAAGTCACTAGTTTGTAGGTGGACTAACTTTTAAATGTGTCAGAGCTAATTTGTTTTCACACAAGTATTAGTATTGTTTGCACACAATTAAATAGTTCTAAATATTCTTACACGAATAGTTCTATTAAATATTGGTTTGGTTTGGTTTGGTTTCTTTGTTTAATTGCATATCAATCTTTGTAGTTTATTTAATGCTAAAGCTATCCTTCTAGAAGAAGTGTAGCGGTACTATTTAACCCATAGCTGGGAGGATAAGGGGATTCGTACCTTTCCCAAGGGTATTCGTACGAAAGTGAACATCATAGTGCGACTGGAATTCGAACTCTCAAACTACGATTCCGCAGTCCATCGCTTTAACCATTACACCAAGAAGACATCCCCTATTAGATATTAATCATTTATTTGGACTCACTTAAATGAATTAAAATATTACTAACATAAATAGTTTTATTCGCACACATTGAAATGGTTTTAGCCACGCTTTGTGACACTGACAATTCAATTTAGGCATATGGTTGAAGAGTTTTAAGCATTGCTAATCAAAACACATACTTTTTTCAACGTTGGTCATTCATTAGCAGAGTTAAATTCTTCCAAGTATTGCTATTTATCTCAAACAATTCAATTAAACATGTCATTTGTTTACACACAGTTAAATGACAAACAGTTCTATTTCAAACAATTCGATCTAACGTGAGTCATTTATTTGCACACAGTTTAAATGTCAAACTGCTCTATTTAACCCATAGATAGGACCCTATCAGGAGCATTCTCTCCGGGTCAGAGTGGATATAAGAGCAATAGCAATGAAGGGCTACGCTATATTCATAAAAGCTCCAAGACTGGAACCTCGCCATCAGATGGTTCAATGTTATATCCAGGACAGTTGTTAGGGGATTGAGTTTTGTCCCGACGCAGCGATGCCGTCGGTGTATTCTACAGCCACAGCCGACTGGGCTTGAAGGTTTCCAGTTTCAGTTTCTTTGTTTTTAATGGCATATCAATCTTCATGGGTTTTTTAATGCCCAAAGCGTCCTTGTTGAATAACAATAGCTGTATTATTTAAACCACAACTAAGGAAATAAGGAGCTACTTGTTATATCATTGCGAATGGAGTTCAAACTACACAATCTAACACTTTAGCTTCAGAACTTGAAATATGTAAATGATTTCAAATAGTTGGCATCGCGAATAGAAAGTTCAAATAAAGTGAAATAAGTATAGATTTAACATAGTCATACACGAACAAAATTTCTGCAATACACCAATCATATCTACGCAGCAGATATTATGCCATATTTTATTATGCTATATATTATGCCATATTTTGGAACATTTTGTTCACGATGCCAAATATTTTCGACAAACGTTTATAAATGTAGATCTTTCAGAGCAAAATATTTATGAACTACATTCAAAATACATTCGAATATTTATGAATGTCGTTCTTTTAAAGCAAAATATTTATTAACTACATTCATAAATATTTGGCAAAATATTTATGAAGGTTGAGCAGCTATACAAATCATACGAGCCTGAAAGGCAGAAACGCAGGAAAGCAGTGAAAAATAAGTTAAATGGAATAATCAACAAAATTTCAAGGAAGTTGAATAAAATCTACAATAAATACTGTCCCAAACGCGTATTATATATTGATAAAGTTAGACTTTTTGTTGATGGGGAATAGATTAAGGTTTACATGAAATATAATTATAGGCAACAAGTATATGGCAAAATAAATGAAAATCATGTAACAAGTAACAATTATTCTTGCTGGAGGACTCTAACATGACAAGAAGTAGAGTTCGAACGACTGACAATTCTTGCAAAAATGATAATATTAGTTGCTGGGGGATACAAACCTGACAAGGAGCAGAGTTCGAATGATTTGAAATTATAACAAGTAACTGGCAATTCTTGCAAAAATGATAATATTAGTTGCTGGAGGACTCCAACATGACAAGAAGCAGAGTTCGAATAGTTGACAATTTTAGCACAAATAGCAATAATATTTTCTGGCGGACTCAAACACGACAAAAAACAGAGTTCCAATGATTAAAAGTTCTAGAACAAATACCAATAACAGTTGCCGGATGACACTAATCTGACCGGAAGCAGAGTTCAAACGATTAAAAATTATATAACAAGTAACAATAATAGTTGCTGGAGGATATTAATCTGACAAGAAACAGATTATCAACGATTGAAAATTCTATAACCAATAACAATAACTGTTGCTGGAGGACACAAATCTGACAAGAAATAGAGAACGATTTTACGTACGATGAAGGATGACGAATAAGCATGCTGAAAACTGCTTAATGACATCCGTGTGCGTTCGATAATGGACGACAAAAAAGCATGGAAAAAAACTGTTTAATTGAATTGATTCCACGAGGGAAAAGTTTAGCAGAGGTAAAAATCCATATAGTTATCTTCCAGGGAGATGCGCTATCACCATTCATATTTTAATGGCGATCATTCCACTCAACTACATACTTAGGAAATGCACAGAGGGATACGAACTTTCTAAATCGCAAGAAAAGATTCATCATCGAATATATATGAACGACATCAAACTGTTAGCCGAAAATTAAAACAAATTTAAACCCTTATACAAGCCGTGAGAATATACAGTCAGGATTTTTAGATGGAATTCGGCCTAGAAACATGTGCGAAGCTAATAATGAAAGGCGGAAAACGACAAATGACGAATAGATTAGAACTACCAATTCAAGAAATTTAGAATGCTCGAAGAAAAGAAAACTTACAAGTACTTGAGGATATTGGAAGCGGACACCATCAAACAAGTGGAGATAAAAGAAAAATTAAAAAGAGTACCTCTAGAGAACGAGAAAACTACTCGAAACCAAACAAGAATCTCATCTTAGGGATAAATACCTGGGCTGTCCCCCTTTTTAGATATTCGGGTCACTTCTTAAAGTGGACGAGAGAATTTAAACAAATGGACCAGAGAACAAGCAAACTCATGACGATGCATAAGGCCTAAAATCACAGTGATGACACTGACAGGGTGTATGTGTCGAGAAAAGAAGAAGGAAGAGGACTCGCCAATATTAAAGATAGTGTCAGTACGTCGATTAAAAAGACTCGAAGACAACTCAAAAAAGGCAAAGAGAGAATAATCACTACGACCAAAAACAACACAAGCACCAACAAAGCAACAATGACTAGAAAACAAAAATGGTAAGAAAAGCAACTGTGTGGATATTTCAAGCAACAAGCGAAATCTCACATCAGAAGACCTAGACTTAGCCAAAACGGGAAACCTTAAATTATATAACAAGTAACAATTATAGTTATTGGAGGACTCCAACATGACAAGAAGCAGAGTTTGAACGATTGAAAATTATATAACAAGTCACAAAGATAGTTGCTGGAGAATATTAATCTGACAAGAAACAGATTATCAACGATTGAAAATTCTAAAACCAATAACAATAACTGTTGCTGGAGGACACAAATCTGACAAGAAACAGAGTTAGGACGATTTTACGTACGATGAAGGATGACAAATAAGCATGGTGAAAACAGCTTAACGAGAGCCGAGTGTGTTCGATAATGGACGACAAAAAAGCAAGGAAAAAAATGTTTAATTGAATTGACTCCACGAGGAAAAAGTTTAGCAGAGGTAAAAATCCATATAGTTATCTCATAGAATTGTTTCTGGTAGCAACACAAAACAACGGCATAAGGTCAAACTACGTCAAAGCAAAAATTGCTAAGACGCAACAAAAGACCGAATGTAGGTTATGTGGCGATAGAGACGAAGGGATCAATCATATAATATGCGAAAAAGTGTATAACACTAGACACGACTGTACAGGAAAGTGACTCGCTGAGAATTGTACAAGAAATTTAGATTTGACGATATGAACAAGTGGAATATGCACAAACCAGAATCTGTCCCGGAAAATGAGATGCACAAACTTCTCAGGGATTTTGAGACTAACAGATCATCGAATTTCGGCCAACCGACAGGATCTATTGATAGTTAACAAAAAAAGAGAACCTGCTGAATAGTGGACTTTGCTGTCCCGGAAGACCACAGAGAGAAATTAAAATAAGGAGAAAAGAGAAACAAATATCTGGACCTTGCTAGAGAGCGGAAAAAAGGTAATAACATTGAAATTGGTGCACTAGGAACTATTACCAAAGGATTGGTAAAGGGAGGTGAAGACTTTTCTAAAATAGGCCTGAATACTGAGCAAAGTCCTTGAGACTCTTAAACTCCAGTGAAAATCCATCAGCTAACGTCGAAGAAAAAAATTCTTAAAGGAGTATAATAATGATAATAACGATAATAATAATTGTAAACCAGAATTTCTCCTGGAAATTGAGACGCAGGAAATTCTTTGGGATTTTCAAATGCAAACGGGTCAGCTGATCCCGGCGAGGAGACCAGCTTTAGTGATAATTAATAATGAAAAAAAGAGAACTTGCTGTATTTTTAATCTGCGACGTCCCGGCACACCACAGGGGGGAATATCAAAGAGATTGAAAACAGAGCCAGGTCCTAGGACCTTGCCAGAGAACTAAAGTAGCTGTTGAACAAAAGAGTAACAATAATATCAATTGGAATTGGTGCACTTGGAACAGTCCAAAAAGGCTTAGAAAGGGAGCTGGGAGAGTAGTATATCGGAGGAGGTTTCGAGACCACCCAGACTACAGCCTTGTTATGATCGGCCAGGATAGTGAGAAGATTCCTGGAGACCTGAAGAGATTTGCTGTCACTCAGACTTCAGTGAAAGACTTCACCTCACGCTTGGATAAAGAACTCATTTGGAGAGAGCAAACGATCGTGAGAAAAAATCGCAAAAAATAAAAGAAAAGAATTAGAAACAGTTCTTTGCATTATATGAAAATACAGCTTGCTGGCACAAAAGGAATGCAAGAAAAGGAAAGGTCATCCACTAGGAATAATGCAAGAGACTAAAATATGGGTCATACTAACAAATGGTATTTACCCCAACCAGAATATGTCCAAGAAAATTTGACGCATCAAACTGCCTGGGACTTTGGAGAACTGCAGATCAGAGGAAGAATCTACATTGTTCAGGCTGCAGTACTGTTAAGATCAGTGTCATGGTTATTGTCGTAGGAAATGGACACGGCGACACGAGTTCAAACCCTGGACGAGACTGATTGCATTTCACATAGCACTAATACCCTTGGGAAAGATATGAATCTAATTATTCTCCCTCCGGCTATGGGTAAATAGTAGGGCAGACTAGATTCTTCAGCCTTGGTTAGGCAACTAGTCTAGGAGAAGGAAAACTCTGAATTCAAACCTGTTAAATTCCGCTTAAAAATTGACCTTGTGTCATATCCTGCCCGAGCGGGGGTGCTGGTAAATATAGTTAAGATCAGCTACAATTCTTGGAAGTATTCTAGAGACCTGAGGAAACTTGTTGTCACTCAGACACCCTGTGAAAAACCTCCAGTCAAAACTGGTTTGAAGAACACTCATAGAGTGAAAGTAATAATGATATAGTGGTTTAGTTTGAGTTTGTTTTATGGCGCATCAACCGTTGTAGGTTATTTAATGCCAAATCATTTTATACATATATATTGAATATATGATTTCTTAACACATTTTGATAAGATCATTTCTAAACGAGCCTGAACTCAGTTTTTTATAAACAGTTAAATGGTTTCACTTATTTCTATTTAATACAAATGATTCGATTTATTATTAATCATTTATTTGCACACAGTCAAGTGCTTTTATGTATTGCTATTTAACACAAAGAATTCAATTAAACCGTACTCATTTGTTTACACACAATGAAATGATCAAATTTTAAACAATTGTGTTTACCATGTCAACAATGTTAAGTAGTTCCAAGTATTGCTATGTATCACTGACAATTCAGTTAAACACCAGTCATTTGTTTACACACAGTTAAATTATCAAACAATTCTACTTCAAGCAATTCAGTTTAGCATAAGTCATTTGTATGCACTTAATGTAATGTCAAATGTCAAAATATTTCTATTTAACCCATATATAGGACCCTGTACGGTGCTACTACTCTGGGCCTGAATGAACCTAGGAGCGATGACAATGAATGGGTACTCCGTATTCCCCCAAACTCTAACATCAGATTGTTTAGTATCATATCCAAGACACTCGTTGGGGGGGTCTTAGTTTAGTTCTATTTGATCCAATGATAGGACCCTATCGGATACTAACACTCCGGGCCGGAGTGGACCTTAGAACAATGGCAATGAAGTGGTGCTCTGCATTCTCCTAAGATCCAGCACTATTGGAACCTTACCATCAGATTGTCTAGCATCATATCTAGGATACACGTTGGAAAGTGAGTCTTACCCTTCTGCAGATGTATTCTACACCTCCCTCCACTAGCCGACTGGGCAAGATAACATTTGGACTCTAACGAAATACAAGGGGAAAAAAGCTAAGCTGGGTGTACGCGAAAGTGCTGGGTGCTGTTTTGAATACGGCCACCAACCTTCCATCATACCCACCATATAAGTAAGATGAGTAAGACACGATGGACACTGTAGAAGAATTAAGGACGAACTCATAAGTAATGTTCTATTATGGACTCCTACACATGGACACACCAGTATTAGTTGGTCAGCAAAAAGCGTATATTTGAAAGTTCTGTGCAGACACTGGGTGCCGTCTAGATGACTTAACAAGAGTGATGGACAACAGGGAGGGATGGTGAGAAAGTCAAGGGAATATGTGTTGGCGCCAAATCTTGATGATGATGATGATGATGATGAAACATTTCGGAGAGACTAATAACTAAGTACTGGACTGATTGATGTTTGTATTTTTTTAATTTATAATCTACATCATTTGGCCAGTCAAGATAAATTCATTCATAATATTCTACTCTTTTTCTTTATCTCCCTGTTACATTTTACCATTACAGGTCGATACTAAAGGCCTGAATTCACTTTCCCCTCTAGCAGCTCTTTTTGTAAAAAGTAATCCATCTTAGCCGTTAGATATCAGATCAGAGGTCGTTTCTTATTGATCATCATATTTCATCCTTTATAGACGCTCACATATCACGAGAAGAGAATATGGTCACAATCAAGTACCCCTCCCCATTATCCTGAGTCAGGTCACTAATGAGAATTTCTTAGAATGGAACCTGCTACCTGATAGGTTATAGAAAACAGCAATCCATCGCAGTTGCCGTTTCCTTTCTCCCAATCGTTAAGGTGGTCATTTACAAAGCTTATCTTAATTTGGTAATCTCAGAAGTAAGTGGCACCTTTAGAGAAACGGTGTGCTAGTCTAGGTAACCACTGTATTAGGTGCTCCTCCTGCTGTTAATATTAGCAGCCTGAAGCGGGAATTAAAAGAGCATTCACTTAAAATGGACAAAGCGACTCGAGTTCAAATTCTCGATGAGACTGTTCGCATTTTCATAAGAAACCTGAAAAATGGTAGGAGTTGGCCTCGTGGTGTAATGTTTAAAGCACTGGACTGTTGAATTGTAGTAAGCAAGTTTGAATTCCAGTCGCACTATCACGTTCACTTTCAGACAAATACCCTTGGGAAAAGTATGAACCTCCTTATTTCCCCATCTATAGGTTAATTAGTACTACTACTGTTCATGAAGGGTAGATTTGGCATTAAACAACACAAGAAGATTGATATGCCATTAAACAAAAACAGCCAATCAACCAACCAACCTTAAAAATGGAGACTCTTGGCAAGGGACCACCTTCAGACACCAATCCCCAAGGATCTTCGTAAATTCACGTGTGAAGAGAACTTAACCAACATCTCGTAAATGATGTCACACACACACACACACACACACACACACACACACACACACAAAGTCTTGATCTCGTTCAGCATTTTGCTAACGCTTATCTTGCATGAATGACGTCTAAACTCGTTTAATCAAAAAAGCTAAATCGTCGGGCAGAGATCAGATATTACGATTTTTACGCCATTTTGTTGACAAGAAAAAAATGTTGACGCTGTTTGAATTCTTAGAAGTACGCTGTGATGAGTGAACAATGACGACGAAAGCAACATTGCCCAGTCAGCTGGTGAGGGGAGGGGCTGTAGAATACACCGACTGCACCCCTGCAGAGTGGTAAGACTCTCCCAACGTGAGGCCCAGTCGGCTGCGGCTGTAGAATACATCGACTGCACCTCTGCAGAGGGGAATGAGTCTCCCAACGAGTGTCCTGGATATGACATTAAACAATCTGATGGTGAAGTTCCAGTGATGCTGGAGCTTTGGACAATGCGGAGTACCCCTTCATTGCCATCGCTCCCAGGTCCACTCGGCCCCGGAGTGGTAGCACCTGATAGGGTCCTATTTATGGGTCGAATAGAACTAAACTATCTACTTATCCTAAACTGAATTACTTGAAATAGAACTGTTCTGATATTTAAACTTTGTACTTATGCTAAACTGAATTTCTTGAATTAGAATTATTTGACTGAACTGAATAGGTTGAAATAGAAATGTTTTTGACAATTAAACTGCGTACTTACGCTAAACTGAATTGTTTGAAATAAAACTGTTTTTGTATGCTAAACTGAATTGTTTGAAATTTGTATGAAAATTGATTTGGCATTAAATAACCTTCAAAGATTGATATGCCATAAAACCCTTGCAAGCAACCAACAAACGCCAGCAATAACTTTAAAAAACACAAAAACAAAAACGAATCTGTCCTAGAAAGTCAAACCCATTTAACTTTCTGGGATTTTGAAATACAAACAGAACACTATATATATATACAGAGAGAGAGAGAGAGAGAGAGAGAGAGAGAGAGAGAGAGAGACGATCGTGGTAGTATGGATACGTTGACCGGAGTTCAAACCAGGACAAGGCTATTTGCATTTCAGAGAACGCTCATACCCTGGGGAAAGGTACGCATCCATCTATTCTCCCTTCAGCTATGTGCAAATCTTAAGGCAGACTGGAGTCTTTAGACCTGGTTTGGCAACTGGTCTACTAGAACGGAAATTCTAAATTCAAACCTGTTAAAACTTTGGAAAATATTGATATTGTGTCACATCCCTCTCTTGCAAAGAATTATATATATATATATATATGTTGTCATTCACAGACAGACTGTATCACAACTCTTCAGTGGGGCTAGACACTTGAAGCTTGGATCAATATATATATATATATATATATATATATATATATATACGATGGTGGTTCAAAATGTTTTAAGCCTCACTCAGTCTTTAGATTTGTCGCACACCTATCACGATTGTATAGATCTTACTTGCATAGAAATTAAGAGAAAGAAAGAGAGAGAGAAAAAAAAAGAGAGTGAGAGAGAGATACCGGTCTTACTTGCATAGAAATAAGAGAGGGAGAGATACCGGTCTAACAGAGAAATCAAAACCACTCCGGGCAACAAAGAGTTTCATGCTATCACGATCATCAAGCTCAACTAGATTCTGAAGAATTAAGTTAGTGTTACATAGAAAAATATTGCATATTAATTGAATTTTTTTTTAATCATTATTGCGGTATTGTTTTTATATATTAACCCTCGACCGAGCCATTAATCAAGAGACGCACATGTGTAAATAAGCAGAAGAACAGCGGAAGCGGGTGGTCGTAGACATTTATATAACCAGGTGCCTGAGGCAGTTGGAGACAATTGGAGACAAGATGCCCAATTGAGAACCAGCGGCAGACAGAGGGCTTTGGGCCCTCAGTGACTCGTGGTTGCGCAACCCAGCCAAGATGAGAAAGAAGTACTGCTGGGTCAGTGTAGCAGTCTGTCTCCGTCTCCAGCTCATCTCTCACACACAACCAACCCTTTCGAGAATAAAGTGTGAGAGATATATTTTTATAAAAAAAAGACGACAGGACAATGGAAAAAGACAGAAAAAAGAAAAAAGAAAAGAAGAAAAGAAACTTGAACACTGTTGAACACAGCATAAAGAAAAAAAGAAGAAAAAACGAACATTTTTTTTAGGAAAGATAGACAGTTCATAGATTATAACAAAAGAAAAAATGAACATTTATTTGAACTTTGTGAACTTTAATTGTGGACATATTGTTAATATTGTTTTAACTTGTTGAGAATCGTTGAAAAATTAGTGAAAAAAAGAGTTTTTTTGAGTTTAAAGACTACATTAGAATTTTTTTCTGTTTCATATTATGAAATTTTACAAAAACCATTTACAGGGGATTTGATACTAAGTTTAGGAAGATTTTTAAATGATGATGATTCTAAATTTTTTAGGGAATATTGGGTTTTCGTGGAATAGGAAATACTTTTTTTTAGGTTTCTGTTTTTGACCCGGGATCTGGACAGTGATTCATCCAAGTTGTGTTACAGATTGTTTTGGGCTTACGGTAAGAAATAATTCTATAGAGGGGTTCACACATCTCTCTCACACAACCAACATCAAGCCTTTTGAGAATAAAGTGTGAGAGATATATTTTTATAAAGAAGTGTGTTCGTTCGTTCATTGAAGTTCGTCATTATTGTTGACTATGTTTCCGCTTATATTTGTATTATGTATGCGTATAGTTGTATTGTGGCTATACAACATTATATGAAGTCTAATGGAAGCATGACTTATTATGAATTGCTTGATGACCATAAAATTCTTTTGTTTTTGTTGGATTGTTATATCTGTTGGGTATCACACAATGAACTAGTCCATCTGCTATATATAGCAGTAGCTACTAATAGCTGGGCAGACTAGAAGGTGAAGAGCAGCTTCTTATATGAATAGTATTAGAGCGTTGGAGACTGGTGATCGCACTAGATCACGTTACTTTCTACCATAAAAACGGAAGCCAATACTATCATTGGACTATATCTTTATTCTGTATTCACTAATCCTATCTTCTTATCTACTAATAGTCTCTCTATTGTATACACTTTTCCTGAGAATATATCCCTATTTCCTCTCATATCGTGGTTTGTCCTTCATTTAATATTACAAACGTTCACTAACCAGAACGCAACAGTATTCATCGCATTTTCTTATTTGTTTGATCATTTTAAGGTGGGGTTAGTTTCATAGTATTGGTCTCTAATTATATACGGAAATAAAATCTTCACAATTATTTTGAACAGGCAAACACGACATATTTGCCATATCTTTGTTTATAGAACAAATGTATCAATGTAGTTTAAAATCCTATTAAACCTTATCTCAAATAAATCTATTTGACTTTATGTAGACTCTAAAGGATTTTAACACTCTTGTTAGGAGTTGATCTGGGCGTAATGACTTGGATGAATTGATGGCATATATATATATATATATATGTGTGTGTGTGTGTGTGTGAAAGAGAGAGAGAGAGAGAGAGAGAGAGATAGAGAGAGAGAGAGTGACAGATATTAATTTCTGCATACAAATATTACTTTACAAAATAAACTGAGGGGAACAACCAGTTTCAAAACTGATTAAGAAAACGATGTAAAATAAACAAAAAAACGATCGAAAGCTACTTTCGGCATGGTATCGGTATATACGGTAACGTTGATATATATATATATATATATATATTCAGATGTTTATAGTAAGGTCCATTTTTTTTTCATTTTTTAACCAGATCTGTCATTTTTATTATGGAAACGATTTGTTGCTCTAAGCTTATTGCAGGAAGAAGCGACTCGTGTGCATTTATTAATATTATAAATACACAAATATATATATATATATATATATATATATATATATATATTGCCATACAAAAACAGACTGTTTCGTTATAACATCACTCTGCAGAGTGGCTAGACACGCAGAGCGCTTCAATCTGCGATAGAAATCCGCCTAACTTTACGTCAGACATGGTATAAACCTTTCAGCCATTTCGGCGTCATACGTCAGCACAGGAATTATAATGCATATGTATTACTGCCCTGATGTTGGTGGGATAGACCGAATCGTTGCCAATCATTATATAAAGAATACACGACAAATATTTTGGTTTTCATATATATATATATATATATATATATATATATCATCATTATGTCGTGCCTCTAGCACGGATATCCCTGACCCTCTCTCGCCACTTTTCCCTATCGTTCATCGCCTCTGGCAGGTCTTCAGGGCTACATCCCGTATCCTCACATAGCTGCTGTATGTATGTTCTAGCTGGTCGTCCTGCTTTTGCTCGGCCATATGTGGCGTTCCATAGGAATACATCACTTATGAGCTCGTCTCTGCTTCTCCTGCAGTGTCCTGCGTGTCTGGTTCGTCTAACTTGGATAGTTTTCGTGATAGGAGGAAGGTGGCAGGTGGAAGGTGTTCGTGAAAAAAACCTAGAAGCAACAATATTATTTGTCGACTTCTCCAAGGCCTTTGACTCCACACAGAGAGGGAATATGGAGTAAACACTATTCGCCTACAGCGTACCCAAATAAACCATTGCAGCCATATTGATACTATATTAAAAAACGAAAGTAAAAGTTCGCTTCTCGGATGGAGACAGAAAACTTCGACATTGTAGCAGGTGTGCAGCAAGGAGACACATTAGACCCATACCTGTTTATCATTTGTCTAGACCACGTGCTTAGAACGTCTATTGATAGAATGAAAGATAACGGTTTCAAGCTAACAAGGAAAGAAGCAGAAGATAGCCGTACAAGCTATTACAGACGCGGACTATGCTGATGACATAGCACTTCCGGCAAATGCACCAGCCAAAGCCGAAACCGACTTCAAAGTCAGGAACGAGCAGCTACTGACATAGGCCTCCATGTCAGCGCAGACAAGATAGAATACATGTTCTTTAGTTAAAGAGGTGACATCTCCACACTAAATGGTAGTTCTCTTAAAAAAACCTACCTAGGAAGCAGTATCTCATCAAACGAAACAGACATCAACACGCGACTTGGAAAGGCATGGACAGCTAACGATAGGCTATCGGTCATATGGAAGTCAGACCTGACTCATAAAACGAAACGGAGTTTTTTCCAAGCAGCTGTCGTGTTGATACTGCTATATGGATACACTACATGGACGCTAGCTAAACGTATGGAGAAAAAGCTTGACGGCAATTACACAAGAATGCTAAGAGCAACATTGAACAAGTCCTGGAGGCAGCACCCCACAAAAGAGCAGCTGTGCGGCCACCTACCACTCATCACGAAAACTATCCAAGTTAGACGAACCAGACATACAGGACACTGCTGGAGAAGTGGGGATGAACTCATAAGTGACATATTCCTATGGACCCCTTCACATGGACGATCACAGGCAAGATGACCAGCTAGAACCTATCAACAACAGCTCTGCGCTGATACAGGATGTAGCCTTGAAGACCTTTTGGTAACGATGGACGATAGAGACCGGGGGCGAGAAAAGGTCTGGGAGATCGGTGCTGGCGGCGTGACATGATCATGATCATGATATGGATAGATAAATGGTTAAATTCAGTGCCAAAAACGCCCCCAAACTGCAATATCTTCTGTGATCAATACACAAAAGAGCATAGAAATATCACAAAATATTAACAATCATAAAAGTTTAAGCCAGCTTAATAACTTATGACTACAAGTTCCATGTTTCAAGTCGTTATGAGGTATATATATATATATATATTGTTACGTGGAGTGAAAGCCAACAGATGTTTGCACTTAGTGACCAGGGAAAGGAAGAAAAAAGCTAAATGATTGGCTAGAATCCTAAAACGGAAGTAGCCCCTTTTTCGGCAGCGGAGATTAGTTTTTGGAACAGAGGTCGTTGTGAACAGATGGGGCGAATCTCGCGCCAAACTCCGGGCGAAGCACCATAACCAAGATTTGCGGAACAGTAGTTGAAGTGATAAGATATATTGAAACTACCGCCGAAATCACCGGGGGAAGCGAAAAGAATCTTGGGCAAGAAGAACCTTATGCCTTCAAGCCAGAGCTAATATAAATAAATCCGCCAGCCCGTAAAACAAGAAAATATTCTCCAAAGGAATCCGTCGAAAAGATAAGTAAACTTTAAGACTGTTTCTCCCGACACCCAATTATATATACTCTCTCTCTCTCTCTCTCTCTTTTTCAATGTAAGGAAGAATAAAAAAAAAGAAAAAAGGAAGAAAGACATTTATCGTCATGTATTATCCGCTGATAATATAGCCGAAACGTTGAATAAGTGTGTCTGCGTGTATATTAAAAAGATTGTTATATTTTAATGTCCCCACGTGTTGAAGTTTGTTAATTGTGTCATCTGCTATCAAGTTGCTTATTTCGTGTTTCTTTTTCAGCTTCTTTCGCCTCATGTTATTCTCGCCTAAGTTGTCCTATATTTTCCTTTAAAAATATTATACGGGAAACCGGAGTTGTCGACTACTATAATTAATATTATTTCATCTAAACCTTGAGGTCTATATCTTCCATTGTTCTAGGGGTATGAAGAGTTGGTGGCCTTGGTGGGTGTGTGTGCAGTGTGAAATTTGGAAACCCCTTGCCAAAAGGCGGTCAGTCTAGCCCTAAATTAACCCCCACATAATATGCCAGTTCCTATATGCCCGAGAAAGGACTCTGAACAAGGACTTGTTCTACGAGGGATCAAGTTCCAGACCGCCCCGTCTTCACACGTGCGAAAAAAATAAACTCCCCGTTTGGTGATAATAATATTTAAATGCACCAGTTCCCACACGCTTTTAAATGGTTGCTCATCCGGGGATCTTTTTATTTTGATTTGCCGTCACAATATATGTAAGTTGTTGGCGACCGTAGTCGAAGGCGACCAGAAATCTCCCTTTCCAAAAGCTACTACACCGAGGCGTAGGGGAGGGCGCTACTCCTTTCCCTGGATTGCTCCACTTTACCGTCGATACGTACCTTATATTGCTGAGAGTTTAGCAAGGAGGTATCAAGTACCATTTTTAAAGTCTTTAGTATGACGCGACCTGGGATTGAACCCAGGTCTCCCGGAGCATTGGCGAAGACTCTACCCAGTGGGCCACAAATCTTTTAATTTAAAGCTTAATTTTTAAAAGATGTAATTTGTCTGAATAATTTTCATTGTTGTATTATATTCAATTTTCTTAGATATGATTATTCCGTGCAATAAAAACAGGGCATGAATGACATTTTTATATTGTCCTGTTAATATATAGAAAAAATGTCAACCATTAACTAATTAAAAACGATGAAAAAAGAAATTAATTTACTTTAACTGATTTAATAAATGAGGAAATATAAAAAGAAAAAAGAAAAATAGCTGTATGAATGAACCATACATACATAGATGAATAGAATTACCATGTATGTGTATGTGTATTTTCATATAACAAAAGTTAAGTAGGTGACTTGAAAGTTACCTTTTCATTTGCTACAACACCGAAGTAGAGGATAAGGTGATCCTCATTTCTATGGATTGCTCTACTTTACCATTGATCCTTACGTTATAATGCTGAATGTTAAGTATTTTTCGAGTCTTTGGAATGACTTGATCTTGGATTGAACCCTGATCTCTCAGGCTATTGGTAAATATTCAAACCAGAAGACAAATAGTCCGGTACATTTCTACCTACATAATTTCTCAATATATATGAATATATACATATGAAGTTACTGTATTAACATAAATATTCAGAAGGACATATAAAAGTAAGTAAAGTTGGCGACATTAGTCGAGTGTGACCCGAAGGCTCCCTTTTCATCAGCTACTACACTGAGGTGTCGGGGAGAGCGCTACTCCATTCCCTGGACTTCACCCTTGATTCTTACCTTATAATACTGAGTGTTAAGCAAGACAGCATCAAATACCATTTATTGAGTCTTTGGTATGACTCTACTTGGGATTGAACCCCGGTCTCCTGGACAATTGGCGAATACTCTACTCATTCGGCCAATATGAATATGAATTCAGATACATATATGCGAATATATATGGATACACTCATGAATTAAGAATAAATTAAGTTGAATAGGAAAAAAGTTTGCTGTATTTTCTAAAAGTGTTGGGAAGTATACGAAATGAAAAATCTATATTGAGAAAAATACGTACATACATATGTACATATGTAAGTATATACATACATACATAATTTCTCAATATATATATATATATATATATATATATATACTGAGTATCCATAAGTATATTTATCTATATTCATATATAAGTATATATATGTATTTGTATTTCTTAATTTGTATAAACATTTACTGAGCAACCATACACACACACACACATAGATATATAGATATATAGATATAAACGGAGAGAGAGAGAGAGAGAAAGAGAGAGAGAGAGAGAAAGAGAGAGGGAGAGACTTCATATCAAGCATGTATATATAGAGAGATAGAGACGGAGAGAGACAGAGACAGAGACTGAGACAGAGATAGAAAGTGACAGACAGACAGACAGACAGGCAGATGGACTGGAAAACTGATCGTGAAAGAGAGCAAAATATACATCGTACGGTTTTATTTAAAACGCGTCAAGTTAGTCTATTTTTATCACAAAACTGTAATTGAAAGGATGAAATTTTACATTCCTAATAAGTTGCAGTTATTCCTAATTGATGAAGATTGCTCCAAGCAACAATCAATTAATGAAAAGCAAAGCTGAAGCATCCAATTTATTGGAAAGAAGACATCAACAATAAAAAAAAAAGGACAGACTAAAATTAAACTTTCAAAATTAAGAAAAAAAAGCTAAATTAGAATTTATTTAAGCATAAACACAAAAAACCCCATTCGTTCTTTTGTTCGTTTGTTCTTCGGTTTGTTTTAAAAGATTTACTTCCCTTTTATGAGAATTTATAAGCGTGTGTGGCCTCTTCCACTTAGAAACATTTAATAGTTCTTTCTGCGAAAAATCTGTCTGTATGTTTGTGCAT
Source organism: Sepioteuthis lessoniana (assembly GCA_963585895.1). Classification (NCBI taxonomy): domain Eukaryota; kingdom Metazoa; phylum Mollusca; class Cephalopoda; order Myopsida; family Loliginidae; genus Sepioteuthis; species Sepioteuthis lessoniana. The sequence goes on from OY757904.1 coordinate 20,537,603, forward strand.
ACGTCTTGAATATTATGTTTACATCTGTTGATGTGGAACTTCTTAATATTAAAAAGACAAATCTTTTTTTTGTCGGAAATGTTTTCTTATTGGATTATTTTCTTGGTCGCGAGAGTTTGATGCAATAACACAGAGTATTTATGGGCCAATAATGAGAATCTTTGTGTAAGATATTCCTATTTTATTACAGCATTTGTGGAAAATGAGTAGAGTGTTCGCCAATGGTCCGGGAGTGCGGGGCTCAATCCCAGCTCGAGTCATACCAAAGACTTTAAAAAAATAGTACATGATTCCGCTTTGCTTAACACTCAGCTTTATAAGGTAAGGATCAAGGGTAAAGTGGAGCAACCCAGCGAATGGAGTAGCGCCCTCCCCTACACCTCAGTGTGGTAGCTATTGAAAAGGGAGCCTTTGGGTCACCCTCGACCAAGGTCACATACTTTACTCACTTTTTTTACAATTCATGGATGAATTTGGTGAATAAATTTTAACTGATTTTTAAACATACGATGTAAAGTAAAAATAAAGTTGTCTCCCTTTAGTCGAGGGCGACCAGAAGGCTCCCTTTTCAATAGTTGTGGAGGGCGCTTCTCCTTTCCATGAATTGCTCCTCTTTACCCTTGATACGTACCTTATATTGCTGAGTGTTAAGCAAGGGGGTCTCAAGTACTATTTTTAAAGTCTTTGGTATGACGTGACCTGGGTTTAATCCCAGGTCGACCGGACCATTGGCGAACACTCTACCCACTTGACCAATGAGCCGGTACACTTTTACTCTTGATATCAAACGTACAGATATAATACTATCACAACGATATCTTAGAAGAGATTTTTAACTATATTGTTAATAATAAAAATCTCGCCATAATGTGCGGTTTTAGCCGAGTTACAGTTACATATTATTATCTTTATCATTACGAAAGCAGACTACACAAATAACCTAGCGCTTCTCGGAAATACATATGCGTAATCCGTAAGTCTGTTGCATAACCTAGAACAAGCTACCAGAGGTATTGGCCACTGTGTGAACTCGGATAAGATATGAGTTTAAATAAGATAGAGTCATATCCATTTTAGATGACAAGCCTCCGAAATAATTAGAGCATTTCATTTACCTCGGTAGAAATATCTCATCTACGGTGATTGATGTCAGCATGCATCTTCCAAAGTGTCAATACAATTGTATGGCTGCACCACTGGACTTCAGCAAAGCGCTTGAAGAAAAAGCTAGATGAAAACTACGCAAGGATACTGCGTGCTGCTTTGAAAAAAGATTCTGGAAGCATCAACCAACAAAACAACAGCTATACGGCCACATGCCTCCCATCTCACAGACCATCCAAATAAAATGAACAATACATGCTGGGCACAACTGGACAAGTGAGGATAGACACATCAGCAACATTTTCCCATGGGTTCTTACAAATGGACTCACAAGAGTTGGTTGACCAGAAAAGACTTATGTTCATCAATTCTGTGCTGAAATTGAGTGCCGTCTACAGGACCTGCTAAGCAAAATGGACGATTGAGACGAAAGACAAGAGTGAGAATCAAGAAAATTCGTGCAATCAGCAAGACTTGGTGATTATATTACTCCTTGCAAGCTTTTCATACCAGCGTTAACTCATGTTCTTTCCACAGGAGTTTGAGTGACAGCAAACCTCTTCAGATCTCCCAAAGTCTACGCAGTTTTCTGGCTGATCTTAGAAATGCTGTAGCCTGGATGGTCGCGGCGCATTTTCCGATTTCCATCTCTTCCAATCCCCTTACCAAACCTATGTGGACCGTTCCAAGTGCATCAATTATAATTGGTATCACTGTCACTTTCATGTTCCTTAACATTTTTAGTTCTCAAGCAAAGTGCAATTACATATGTCTCTTTTTGTTTTCACTCTGAGGTCAGCTGAGATGGCGAAGTCGGCGGGTCTTTTTTGCAGAAGGGCGGAGTGTTATCACTAGGTCGGGAATATGTGACCTGTTTGTATTATTAATATTATTGTTTGATATAGCGGGATCATTTATAATTTAAATAGCCGGAAAAATGTTCAAATTCTGGATGAGGCTATTTGAAGATAACGTTCTTTCCTTTCTCTTCTGTTATAGTTAAAATTGTGGGACAGTCTGGACTATAGAGCCTTTGTCAGGCTGCCAGTCTAGGAGAATGATAAACTTAGAATTCAAAACCTTTGTTGTTCGGAAGAATCTCTGTCGTACTGGTTCATCATTCCTCTGTTATCCAAAATACTGTGGTTTGGATTCGTTTGATTTGGTTCAATTGTTTAACGGCATATCAACCCCTAATCGGTTATTTAATGACAAAATCTTGTTTATTTGAAAAGGTTTGATTTGGTTTATTTGTTTAACGGCATATCAATCCCGAATGGGTTATTTAATGGCAAAATCTAGTTTATTTTTAAGGTTTAGTTTTGTGTATTTGTTTAATGGCATATCAACTCTTTATGAATTATTCTAAGTCAAAATTTCAATCCTTGTCTGCACCGATAACAATATTTATTGATATTAGGTACTATTCTTCAAAATTGCTACATTCGCGCTTATCGGATAATTTTTTTTATTTGGAAGAGGAAGAGAAGATAAAGATATTGGTTGGGAAAATATTTTGATTATCGAATACAAAATGATGTAATCATTAGTACTACGGATTTCCTATCGTTTCCTTGTTTAATGGCATATCAACCTTCGTGAGTTATTTAATGCCAAAGTGAACCTGGTGGAAGAACAGCAGTGCTTCTATTGAACTTATTATTAAAACCCATACGTAGGGGAATAAAGGTGTTCATTCCTTTCTCAAATTTGTTAATTCGAAAATGATGTAAAAGCGTGACTGGAGCTTGAACTCGCCTACTCCATGGCCTCAGTCCAGTATTTTAGCCATTTCGCCGGAGAGACTCCCCTTAATCCTCGCTGGGGAATTAGAAGACACCAAAAACATTGGCAATGGTTATTATTATTTCACCCCTTTTTCGAGTTTTTCTTACTAGTGTTAGTCGATGGTTTCTCACTAATGTTTGAGTGAGAGCAAGTCTCCTCAAGTCTCCAGGACTCTCCTCAGTATTCTGGCTGATCTTGATTTTGCAGTAGTTTAAATGGTCTCCACTTGTCGTCTTATTTCCAAGTCCTCTGGTCCTTTTACCAATTCTTTAGTGACTGTACCAAGAGCACCAATCATAATTGGTACCACCGTTACTTTCATGTTACATAGTTTTTTTTCAATTCTCATGCAAGGTCCAAGTACTCATCTTTCTTTTCGTTTTCTTTCAATTTGACTCTGTGGTTAGCTGAGATAACAAAGCCCACAATTCAGCAAGTTTTCTTTTTCTTGATTATTACTAGGTCTGGTCGTCTGGCCGAGATTAGGGGAATCGTTTGTATCTCAAAATCCCAGAGGAGTTTGTGCATCTTATTCTCCAGGACAGATGCTGGGTTGTGCATATACCATTTGTTCGAACGGTCAAAATTGGTATTCTATCCCTTGCGAGTTTTCCCACCAATTTTTACTGGTGATCTTTCACTGAAGTCTGATTGACAGCATATCTCGTCAGGTCTCCAAGACTATTCTGAAGATTCAATCCGATCTTAACAATGCTATGGTCGGTATAATCTTGATTCTCCCGCCAATTATGTCTTTTTTCCAAGACCTCGTTGACCGTTCCAAGTGTATCAACTACAAATGGTATTTCTCTCTCTCTCTCTCTCTCTCATGTTCGACAACGTTTTCGTTCTCTTACCAGATCGAAGTACTTATCTATCTATCTATATATATATATATATATACGTGTATGTGTGTGTGTGTGTGTATCAGTCAATAAATCCCTCTCTCTCTCTCTCTCTCTCTCTCATGTTCGACAACGTTTTCGTTCTCTTACCAGATCGAAGTACTTATCTATCTATCTATATATATATATATATATATATACGTGTATGTGTGTGTGTGTGTGTGTATCAGTCAATAAATCCCTCTCTCTCTCTCTCTCATTCTCTCTCTCTCTCACTCTCTCTCTCTCACTCTCTCTCTCTCTCTCTCTCTCTCTAAAGTTTGAGCGTTATATGTAACAGTAGCTCAATGTCTTTACATTTTGTTCCTTTAAAAAAGGAACAAAATCCATTCAGAGGAGCCTTTCTTCTGCCTAAATATCTGAGAAGAGTGTACACATGAAATGCTTCTAAAATCAAACAGAAACGCACTTCTGTGTATGAATACACTCAGATGCAGAATAATATTTAACTTTGTTCCACTGAATTCGCCTTTGCGCCGCCGAACGTGCTACTCTTGGGTCCCTCTTCTTGATAACCTCTCTGATTGATGTCAAATAACAAATTGATCAGGAAACGACATCACCGACAGTCATCGCTCTGTCCGACCCTCTTCCAATTTGTAACTCTAATGGGACAATTTCCCTGTGACATCACATTTAAATGGGTCTTTATGATAGGATTGTGTTCTGAAAGGAAAAATAAAATGCGTGACGAGTCAGCGGAAATTATTCAACGACAATTGCATACTTACCGCAGAGCATTTAAAATATCGATTTGACGATTACAGGACTATTTGTAAACAGCCGACATTCCTAATCAAGATGGCTACTGCTGTTTCGCGGGGTAATGGTTTTGGCGCCTCGAGATTGTTTTTGATTGTCCATGCTTTGACTAGACTTCATTTTGCTTCAATTTTCGAATCACATATGCCAACGAAAAAATCCAACTGCCAGATGTCATCAACAAAGTTTGAATATATCGAATGAGATAAAACATTAATGACATTGACACATGCTTATCTCACACAACTAAATAAGTTTTTCCTCAAAATAGTCTTAGGGGAGAGAAACAAACTGGACGATTCGACGTATATTATTTTCTCGAGTTTCTCCGAAACCTTCAAAGATATGACTTTGTACAGTGATTTACAGAACGGAAGACATATTTATTAAGCCTACTTGTTTCTTTGGCTTACTGTACCTTAACAATTTTAGATCAAGTCGACTGGGGCTGTAGAATACACCGGCTGAATCTCTGAAGAGGGGTAACCCCGCTCCACAACGATTTTCCAAGATATGACATTAGAAAATCTGATGGTGAGGCTCCTATTATGCTGGACCTTTGGGTAATGCAAAGTACCTCGTCATTGCCATCACTCCCAGGTCCACTCTAGCCCGCAGTGGTAGCACTTGACAGGGTCTTATCTATGAGTCGAATAGATCCGCTTGACATTTAAACTGAGTGCAAATAAATGACTTATGCAAAAACTGAAATGTTTGAAATAGAACTGTTTTATCATTTAACTGTTTTTAAACAAATGACTGATGTTTAATTGAATTGTTAGTGATACATAGCAATACTTGAAGCAATTCAACTTTGTTGACTTACGCTAAATTGAATTGTTAGAAGTAGAACTGTTTCATCATTTTACTGTGTTTATCCACAAAATGTGTTTACAAATCATATATTAATATATATGAAAATTGGGATTGGCATTAAATAACCAACAATGGTTGATATGCCATAAAACCAAACCAACCCAAACAAAACTTAACAATTATATTTTCGGCCATTTTGTGTAAATCTTCACCCTCCATCAACATCATTTACACATTTAAAAGTATTAATAAAAAAAACTTATGCAATTAGCATACTTTGAGAATGATCTCTTATGGTTTTTTTCATTTAGCAGTAAATAAACTATTAACAGATAAGAGGCAAAACATTCTAGTTTTTGAAGCTGAAAGTTCTGGCTTCATATCATATTCTTTAAATAAACTATATCAAGTTATTTAAATTGATATCATAAATCATTTTTTTAATATTTTATTAACTAAACGTTCTTGATTGGAACATATTTCTTAGCAAACTATATTAAATTATTTAAATTAATTGTATATATATTTTTCTAATTTTTTATTAGCTGTATGTTCTAGCTTCAGAACATATTTCTTTCACAAACTATATAAAGTTGTTTCAATTAATAGCATATATAGTCGTATGTATATTTTAATTTTTTTATTAGCTAAATATTCTGGCTTCAGAATATATTCATTTCACAAACTATCTTAAGTTGTTTCAATTAATTGTATAATTTTTCAAGCCACCCTAGGAAAAATATAATGGAATAGCCCAATATTACAGAAAAGACTATGGAATTCATTGATAAAAATAAAATAGAACTACTTCTTAGATATACCGTCTCAAGCTTTCATGACAAGATTTTCAGTTAGAATTTCACAAATTTAAAGCAATATTCTTTATCAAAATTTATCAACTTTTCCAAATGATAATTAACAGATCTTTTCTGGTGGATGAAACCTTCTCGGAGATGTTTTTTTTTTTATTTTCGATATAAATTTTCAACTAGATTTAGATCCGCACTGTTTCCTGGCCATGTTATTGGTTTTATATGCCTTTCTTGAAGAAAAGCTTTAATTCCCGTTGATCTTTGACAAGATGGATTAGCGTCCTAAAAAATGCATTCCTTGCGATTTATCCTCTAATTCTTTTTTAATGTTTTTCTTTTGCGTGATGTTCATTGGTGTGTTCATTTTCGACCGAGAATAAAAAGAGGGAACCGTCGTTTTTTTTAATGGAAACTGGGAATTGGGGATAACACCGATTTTATTTCATAATTGAACAAAAAGAAGAAAATTTATAAGCTTTTAACAAGACACACACACACGCACACACACACACACATATATATATATATATATATATATATATATATATATATATATATATATATATATACATATATATATATATATATATATATATATATATATATATATATATATATATATATATATATAATGATTTTTAAGGAAAAAGTTAGGTCAAAAGTTTTAAAAAATAAATCTATCAAAGAAATAGTAATCGATCAGTTCACTAACACACACATTCCTTTTATATGTCTGTCTGCCTCTCTTTCTCTCTTTCTCTCTCTCTCTCTCTCTCTCTCTCTCTTTGTCTTTTTACTTTCCCTCTCTCTTTCTCTTTCTCTTACAGACACACACACACGCACACACACACACAGGTATCTCTCACTATCTTGGTAGACTCACATGCGTTGATGCATGCGTTCAAACAGAGAGATTAGAAAGACTAAGATTAACTTTACTGGGAAAAAGAATGAGTGGTGATCTAATTGAAACTTTTAAAATAGTTAATCAAAGTTCTTATCATGGCGGAAATCTTTTCAATATTTCACTTCTTTCTAGAAATTTACTGTCAAGACAGATTTCAAAAACTAAGTGTGCTAACCAAATGGATTTTTTGCTAAGAGACTAATATATTTTAGGGACAAATCCCCTGATCAGATCAAAAACAGCAATTGTATAAAAACAATTTAGATTAAATTTGATGACTTCAGAAAAAAAATACAAAGAAAAGGAATTTAAGAGAGAATTTTTTTGAGCTATCAGAAGAATTTCTTCAAAGAATCTAATCTGTATAATAGATATCTTATCGATTTTATACATGTTTGATAAGGCCATCGTAGAAACACATATGCATGCCCTGCCTCATTTACGCTTATATATGTAATTCAAGATATTTACTAATCTAATATCAACCAGTATTCACGGTACCAGAAAAAAAACTAAAAAACCCTGGCCAGGAACAAGAGATAAAAGTATCTCGAATCACTGCCCAGGGAAAAAAGAAAAAAGTTTTTTTGGTAAAAAAGAAAGAAAAGGCCAACCTCGTCCGACTCCTTGAAAAAATTCAAGGGGTACGCAGTCAGTGGTCAAAAGAAAAAACTCTCCGCGAATGCTGCAATGCTATAATTACTAAAGTGCTCAACACAATACAATGGAGCCAATTGTAGAATTAACTTAAATCGCGAGTCGAAAAATCTTCTACTAAAGTTTCACTTTAACGGATCATCAGGAAGTTTACTTTCGAAAGTAAACTTCCTGATGATCCGTTATGGTGAAACTTTAGTAGAAAATTTTTCGACTCGCGATTTAAGTTAATTCTATAATTCAAGATAGATAGATAGATAAAGTTGGAGCGTCAGAGACATAAGAAGAAAGCGATACCTTGCATAGAAATGACATGAATGGGTTAATCCTTTTAAAACCAAACTCCAACAATATTTTTTAATCAGCGAAAATAGAAAAGCTCTCTTTTTAATAGTTTTCATATCTTAAGATCCATTTATTAGACCTATTCCCCTTTTGAGTTTCGTGGAATGTATGGTATTGTGATCTTACATAGAAATATTGGATTTTTGTTTAGAAATAAACACACCTGAATAGATTTTAAAGTGCCAGAATTTAATGGATTTTAGTACATGTCATTGTCTGTTCAAACATTAATATATATATATATATATATGTGTGTGTGTGTGTGTGTGTGTGTGTGTGTGTGTGTGTGTGGTCGGTTCAAAAACTAAAACGATTGAAGCCATATTTACCCAGACAAATATATACTATCATCATCATCATCATATCGTGCTGGCAGCACGGATATCCCTGACCCTCTCTCGCCACTCCTCCCTATCGTTCATCGCCTTAGGTAGGTCTTCAGGACAACAACCTGTATCCTCACATAGCTGCTGAATGTACGTTCGTGCTGGTCGTCCTGCTTTTGCGCGGCCGTGTGTGGGGATCCATAAGAGTACATCTCTTATGAGTTCATCTCTGCTTCTCCAGCAATGTCCTGCATGTCTGGTTCGCCTAACTTGAATAGATTTCGTGATAGGGGGCAGGTGGCCGTACAGTTGGTGTCTTGTGGGGTGTTGCTGCCAGGACTTGTTGAGGATTGCACGCAGCATTCTTGTGTAATTGCCATCTAGTTTCTTCTCCAGCCGTTTTGTTAGCGTCCATGTAGTGCATCCATATAGCAGTATCGATGTGACCGCTGCCTGGAAGAAACTGCGTTTCATTTTATCGGTTAGGTCTGATTTCCATATAGTCGATAGCCTATTGATAGCTGTCCATGCTTTCGTTAACCTCGTTTCGATGTCCTTTTCGGTTGATTCGACGCTGCTTCCTAGGTACGTGAATTTGTCTACTAGTTTAAGAGGGGTTCCTTCTAGAGTGGAGATGTCCCCTGTTTGGTTATAGCACATATATTCCGTTTTGTGTGCATTAACATGGAGGCCTATGCTTGCTGCTGCTCGTTCCAGGCTATGCAGAAGTGTTTCGGCTTGGTCAGGTGTATTTGCCAGTATCGCTATGTCATCGGCGTAGTCGGCGTCGGTAATTGTTGTTGCGGGATATCTTCTGCTTCTTTTCTTCGTCAGTTCGAAGCCATTCTCTTTGATTTTGTCAATCGATGTTCTAAGTACGTAGTCTAGACAAATGATAAAGAGATACGGAGCCAGCGTGTCCCCTTGTAGTACTCCTGCTACAATGTCGAAGTATTCTGTGTCTCCATCTGGTGATCGTACTTTTACTTTAGTGTTTCTATAGAGAATCGTTATTGCCGCTACGGTTTCTTTAGGTATGCCGTACGCTAGTAGGATTTGTTCCATCTTTCCTCTGTGAATGGAGTCGAAAGCCTTGGTAAAGTCGACAAATATTAATGTCGCTTGTAGGTTCTTTGCCCGTACACCCTCAAGGATTCTGCGGATGGTTAGTATTTGTGAGGTCGTAGATCTATTTCTTCGGAAGCCATTTTGGTTTTTTCTAAGTATGTTGTCGATTTTGGGTTCTATGCGGTTTCGTAGTTGGGCATTGTAGATTTTGGCAGCTATGGATGTAAGTGTTATGCCTCGGTAGTTTTTGGCTAATCCGAGGTCTCCCTTTTTAGGGAAGGGGAGTATGCATCCCTTCGTCCATCTATCTATCGGATTTTGATTGTATACTGCGTTGCAGTGTCGGAGCAGTATGTCGTCGAATTGTCTGGTCTTCCATACTTCCGGGGGAATTTCGTCCAGTCCTGCAGCTTTCCTATTTTTAATTTTTCTGAGAACCGAGTCTAGTTCTCCTTGTGTGAACGGTCCAAGTTTAATGTCTAATTGTTTGCTAATTATTCTGAGGAAACAAATTCTTCAAAATAGTATCCTTAGTATTCAGCTCACTTATTCCAGCGAGTGTTTTTCATTGGTCGAAGCAACTTTGCTTTTAATATGGAGTGAAGTTTAGCCGTCGTATTTTTCTTAATGTTTTACATGACCTCAAATCTTATCCTTGAGATGAATTTTCAATTTAGCCAAAAAAAAATCTTTCAAAGAGCGAAGTCTGATAAGTATGAAGAATATAGCACTTTTACAAGTCGGTGATTGATTTACGAAACAAAACATTATCGCACAGATTTACGTCTCGTGGTTAACTGATTAATATTGAAGACAATTTATACTGTAGCGATTTTGATCCTTACTGGTTGCCCTACACAAGTGACTTTGCTAATGTTAAGATAGATATATGAGGGAAAGCTGGAAAGTTCTTGGACTGTCCAATTGATGAATTAGCTAAAGCGTGCTTTGGGAACATTGTCTTAAAGCCAAATGCAGCCTTCTAAACAATGATGGTTTGGTTTGTTGGGTTTTATGGCATATCAACCTTTGTAGGTTATTTAACGCCAAATCCATTTTTATGTAAATAATATGTTCTATTTAAAACAATTCAGTTGAGCATAAGTACAGTTTAATTGTCAAAAACATTTCCATTTCAAACTATTAAAGCAGTCATATGTAAGAATTCAGTTAAGTGTAAATACAGTTTTAATTTCAAAAAACAGTTCTATTTCAAATAATTCAGTTACGCATAAGCACGCAGTTTAAATGTAAGTACTCAGTTTTATTGTCAAAAACATTTCTATTTCAAGCTATTCAGTTTACTCAAACAATTCATTTTAGCATAAGTATGCTGTTAGTTCTATTTAACCCATAGATAGGGCCCTATCAGGTGCTACCACTCCGAGCCAGAGTGGACCTGGGAGCGATGGCAATGAAGGGGTACTCTGCATTCCCCAAAGCTCCAGCACTGCAGTAACCTTACCATCAGAATGTTTAGTGTCATATCCAGGACACTCGTTGGGGAGGGTCTTACCCCTCTGCAGAGAAGCAGTCGATGTATTCTACAGCCCCAGCCGACAGGGGAGTTCTAAACAATAAGTACGACCTTCCACGACCAATAAAAATAAGACAACTCTACTTTAGAACCTTGCACGGTTAGTGTACTGAGTATCAATGTAAAGAATTGAATCAAGTTCAAATCCTAGGTGAAGCTGTTTGTATTTCCTTTTGTGCTAATGCTATTAAAAAAGGAATTTGTTTTTTTTTTACATTCAAAGTTTTTGCATTAGTGCAAATTCGGTCAGAGACTGTCAGATATTCGTCTATAATTCACCTTATCTTTTATCTTCACGACTCAAGCAGTTTGGTACAAGGCAATTTTACGACGATTATGATTGCTTTTTTAGACAGCTTCCTCATATTCTCTATTCAGACAGTCTGGTTCAAGGTCAATAAAGCTCAGAGCATCAGATGGTGAGGCTCGTATAATACTGAACCTTTGCGGAATGTGGAGTAGCCCTCCATGGCCATCCCTTGCAGGTCTACTCTAGCCCAGAGTGGTAGCACCTGATGTGGTCTTATCTATGGATCAAATAGAATTGCTTGATATTTTAACAGTGAAAACAAATGATGAATTGAATTGTTTAAAATAGAACTGTTTCATCATTTAACTGTGTATAAGCGAGTTAATGATGTTTAATTGAATTCTTACTTCTGTATAGCAATATTGGAACTATTGAAGTTGAATTGTTTGATCATTTACGTGTATGTCTACAAAATATATATGTAAAAACAGGATATTAATTTTTTATCATTAAGGTTTTTCGGACTATTGTCTTCATCTTTATTGTTATTTCCACAACGTTTCAGCCGATATGTCCTCCGGCCTTCTTCAAGTGTTTGTCGAACTCGGGAACCTTCACGGAACTTCGAACTACGTCCTTTATTGAAACCACGGGGGTCGCCTGTTCTGATATTAAATAACTAATAATGGGCGATATGCTATAAAACCAAATCAAAGCAAAGCAAAACTTATTTAAATCACCTCTGTGTGGACATAAGATATAGTTTGGAAGACTGGGCAGGGGCGATAAATGCTAGGGACGGATGGAGAGTCATGAAAATCCGTGCTGACTGTGCAACTTGATGATGATGATGATGATGATGATGATCGACTAATTATCATTTTGTCTTCTTATAGATTTGACATGTAATGAAGAAACACATAAATAAAGTAGTCCTTGTCAAGACTAAAATTTAGTGAAACCGCTATGACATAGATAGATAGATAGATATGAAAACATTTGTTGAGCTGTAAGGTTGTTACGAGAAAGGAGTTTGGTTACAATACTTACTCTTCCAGTCTTTTCTTAACCTTTCACACACGATGACGAATGTGTACACAAATGTATGTGCTTTTTGAAGATTCATTGACATGTCTCATTTACTTTATTTCGCAAAAGGCAAAATCGAATATGTCATGAAAGGGTTAGTAGAATTTTTTTTTTCATTTAAGTGCTATAGAATGGTTATATATTTTGACTAAGTTGACAAATGTCAAAGTTATCTTTAGACATGAAAAGGTTCTCTGTCTCCAAGATTTATGATACATACATATATATATTTATAACGAAAGAAAGAAAGAAAGAAAATTTTGAATAGTTTAGACCAAGAGACAACAGCAACAGAGCTCTTTATCTAATGATCACATTGGCGAGAAATTGACAGTCATTCAGTGTGGTTGACTCAGTGTCAAACTTTTTGTACTTAGTTCCACATATCCTATTTACCAACCCCTCCGCTCGGGCAGGATATGACACAAGGTCAATTTTTAAGCGAAGTTTAACAGGTTTGAATTTAGAGTTTTCCTTCTCCTAGACTAGTTGCCTCAACAAGGCTGAAGAACCTAGTCTACCCTACTATTTATCCATAGCTGGAGGGAGAATAATTGGATTCACACCTTTCCCAAGGGTATTAGTGCTATGTGAAATGCAATCAGACTCGTCCAGGATTTGAACTCGTGTCGCCGAGTCCATTTCCTCCGTCGATAACTATTACACCAAAGGCACCTCCATAGTTCCACATATAGTAGGTAAAGTTGGAGACCTTACTCGTGGGTGACCCGAAGCTCCCTTTTCAATAGCTACTACACGGCGGTGTAGAGGAGGGCGCTACTCCATTCCATAGCTTCATTTTACCTTATAATGCTGAGTGCTAAGCAAGGCGGCATCAGGTACCATATTTGGAGTCTTTGATATGATTCAACCTGGAATTGAACCCCGGTCTCCTGGGCCATTGGCGAACACTCCACTCGTTAGGCCAATGGCCCGGTTGGTTATATACTCTATCTCAGATATTGAGCATTCTTTCTTTATGAATATTCCGCACTACAAAACTTTGCTTTTGGGTTGTTTGGATAGGTACAAGCCTGGAGTTTCCTTTCCTCTTGTGAAATTTACTGTTCAGGTGCGCAAGCCTGTTTTCAAGAGAAAACACAAGTCGATGTAAAAAGTTACCATTTGAAAACTTGTGTATTTTTTGTTACCAGACAAATATGTAAAAGTGCTTTTGTACTGAAAAACTGAAAAGGCCGAATTTTCTTTTTATTGTACATAATTCAGGTGAAATGAAATGGTTAGAAAAAATGGAATCGACGGAAAATGTAACGCCCCTAAAATGGCATAAGGAATAGAAAGAGAAAAAAAAATTGAATTAGCTAGACAAAGGTTAAACGAATCTTAAATTATTTATTGTTTTATTTTATTCTATATCAGTTTTGCTTTTAAACAACTTTCATGGCTCAAAAAGCCAATGTTTTAACATTGTAAGTATAAAACTTTCAAATACCCAGCTCCTTTAAAATTCAATTTCTAACAAAAGCCTCTCAACTTAAATTTTTGCTCAATTGGCTTGGTCAGTAGAATACACTTACAGCATCGATTGTGTGACTAAGAACAAAGGCTCAATAATGGGAACTATCTGATACGAATAATTTTGAAACAGCTCTATTTAACGCATAGACTGGAACCCAACACCTACTGCAGCTCCTTGCCCAGTCGGCTGGGGCTGTAGAATACACTGACTGCATCTCTGCAAAAGGCTTAGACACACCCCGACGAGTGTCCTGATATGACATTAAACAATCTGATGGTAAGGTTCCTGTGATGCTGGAGCTTCGGGGAATGCGGAGTACTCCTTTATTGCCATTGCTCGCAGGTCCGCTCTAACCCAGAGTGATATGGGTCAAATAGAATGAAACTGTGTATTTATGCTAAACTAAATTGCTAGAAATAGGACTGTTTTTACATTTAAACAGTGTTCTTGAGCTAAACGGAATTGCTTAAAATAAAACTGTTTTTGACATTTGAACGGCGTACTTATGCGAAATTGAATTGTTTAAAATGGAACAGTTTTTGTATGCTAAACTGAATTGTTTGAAATAGAAGAGTTTTTTACATTGAAACTGTATGCATATGTTAAACTGGGTTGTTTGAAATAGAACTGTTTTAGTTTTTTTTACTAAACTAAATTGTTTGAAATACTTTTACTAAACTAAATTGTTTTAAATAGAACCGTTTAGAAGTATAAAAATGAATTTGCCTTTGATAACCTACAATGGTTGATGTGCCATAAAACCAAACCAAACCAAATCAATCAACTTAAATATCAATATACCCAGTTTCCTCTTGCTGCCAAATATAGAATATGTGTTCATTTTTAGTCAAAATGAACAGAGAGAGCTTGAACCTTGAAATGTATATGCTAGTTCACATATTCATCCTGCAATTTAGCAGACTTTTTTCGTTGTATCTTCAAAAGAAAATTGAATAAAAACTTCAGAAAAAAATTATAACCATTGTGGTCGGCGGAGAACTTTTCAGCACAACCTCGTATACTTTAGTTCAGTTTAATCAGAATAACATCGACTGACAGATATATAGAAAGATAATAAATGAACGATTGTAGAAGAGTAGATAGTTTAAAGCATTTGTTGTTTACACACCAACTAAAAAAAGTGTAAATCCTGAAAAGCCGACGTCATAAATCGTGGTAAACAATTATTTTTTCTTGAGCGATTCTGTCATTCATTATTCCATCTCTCCCCCTCCACGTTATTTACGGGATAGACGATCGATCACCACCAGACAGAACTGAGCTGACACTCGTAACACGAACAAAAAAGAAAACATTGGACATTTCATTCAAAAGAGAAAAATAGGGAAAAGACGAGTGACAGAGGAAGAGATTACGAGTCTAACAATAGAAAAGGATTGGATCGCATCAGGCGACGTGTTGAGACGTTTCTAACAATAACATCAAAAAATATACTAATGCAATTTCTTAAGAAAGATATAACGTTCGAGCAATGAACAAAAAAATGGGATCTTCTCCACTGCACCATCAGAACGTTGTCAATCAATTAAGAGAGACCTTCTACTTTTCTCTGCAACATTCCAAATTTTATTTGTTCACTATATGTAGGCTAGAATTACAAATTTTTAGCAACTTTTAAAAAATACTAAATGACCCTATAGTATTTTAGAGTTGTGTGTGTATGTGAGTATGTTTTCTTATTTGTTTATTCACTGATTTCGTTGGGTGTATATTTCTCTAATGTTGAAGGGTTACTCTAAAAGTAAATATGTCGCTTGTGCACACTTTCCAGGAACGTAGAGGTTGAATAATCAGAAGTTTAATTCGTAATTCCACTCAAACAAAGCGTAACTTATTTTTATATTGCTACTTATACTGTTTTGTTTTCGGTGGGGGTGTTTTTTGCTTTTTGTTGTTTTTTTTGTGTTTTTTTTTTTTACAAATTAAGTTCAGACAGTAAAGAGGCTTTTGTGACGTTACTGCTATTGAAGTGAGTGCTGGAAATGTAGGGACACCGAGGAGATGTCTATTTATTTCTCGCTACCGGTTGTCTCTCTTTGAGCAGCAGGTAAAAATCCCGACTGCAACCCATGGGCCAGGAATTGCTCAACTCAGCTGGCCGGAACCTATTCTTTCCTCTTTCTGAGAGGGACTGGCTTATATATCCATTGCCTGGGAGATTGAATTCTTTAGAAGCTTCTAGATAATTTCATAACATTCGAGAAAGAAAAGGTACATCGTCATTTCTCGCTTTATTTTATTTTTTTTTTTTTGGTCCCTTTTCCGCGGGTAGGGTCATGCTAACTTAATTTCACGGGGTCGTTTTTTTCAACCGTTAAAACCGGCGCCAACTTGACGATGATACCGGCGCCAACTTGACTATGATACATTACACTGATCAGCTCGGGATTCCATTTAGAAGCTATTAGAGTTCACGAGAGATCACAAGGATAAAATTCTAATAAAAAAAATTATTTTAAGATGAAGCACTCCTAGTATATATAGGAATATTTTAAAAACTTTTTTTTTTGGCCACGTAATTCGTCTATTGCAAAAAATTGATTGTATCCAATTCAATGGAAAACTATACAAGATATTCATTGATTGATTTCAATATCTTCGATTAACTTATACCAAGAGTTTAGCGAATCCTGCTAGTTGTACATTTTTGTTAACATCATCATCATCATCATCATCATATCGTGCTGGCAGCACGGATATCCCTGACCCTCTCTCGCCACTCCTCCCTATCGTTCATCGCCCTAGGCAGGTCTTCAGGACAACATCCTGTATCCTCACACAGCTGCTGAATGTACGTTCGTGCTGGTCGTCCTGCTTTTGCGCGGCCGTGTGTGGGGATCCATAAGAGTACATCTCTTATGAGTTCATCTCTGCTTCTCCAGCAATGTCCTGCATGTCTGGTTCGCCTAACTTGAATAGATTTCGTGATAGGGGGCAGGTGGCCGTACAGTTGGTGTCTTGTGGGGTGCCGCTGCCAGGACTTGTTGAGGATTGCACGCAGCATTCTTGTGTAATTGCCATCCAGTTTCTTCTCGAGCCGTCTTGTTAGCGTCCATGTAGTGCATCCATATAGCAGTATCGATGTGACCGCTGCCTGGAAGAAACTGCGTTTCATTTTATCGGTCAGGTCCGACTTCCATATAGTCGATAGCCTATTGATAGCTGTCCATGCTTTCGTTAACCTCGTTTCGATGTCCTTTTCGGTTGATTCGACGCTGCTTCCTAGGTACGTGAATTTGTCTACTAGTTTAAGAGGGGTTCCTTCTAGAGTGGAGAACATAGACACCCTATATTTTTTTCTTGTTGCCTAAGATATTTTCAAACTGTTATATGATATCAAATATTCCTATCTTATATAAATAATTAGCGAAGAGTTGAGTGTTTTCAAGTATTTCGATCGACTACTACTAACTTATACACAAATATATGCTTTCAAGTAATTATTTCTTTTAGATAATAGCCATTTGTACATTTATATGGTTTGAAGTAATTAAGCATAATTCAAGTTACTATTCTTAATACAAATAATTTAGTTATATGGTATCTAGCATTGCTCTCTATTACAAATATTTTTCAAGCATATCTATTTGACCGATAGAGTGCCCCCTAACAGGTACCAGCACTCCGGATCATCACTTAGCAAATCGACGAATGCCACCGCACAATTAAGTAAGAAAAAAATCTGCGTTCAGAAACAAACAACACAGCTTGCAACAATAAAAATATTTAGTATGCATGAAAAAGAAATGTTGTTCAAAGGTTTTGGGTTTTTTTACATTCAAAGTTTTTGCATTAGTGCAAATTCTGTCAGAGACCGTCAGATATTCGTCAAAAATTTAGCTAATCTTTTATCTTCACGACTCAAACAGTTTGGTACAAGGCAATTTTTACGGCGATTATGATTTTTTTACGGCTTTTTCACTTTCTCTATTCAGACAGTCTGGTTCAAGGTCAATAAAGCTCAGAGCACCGAAGGAAGCTGTTTCAGTGACTCATGCACCGCTTCTCTGTTGACAACTGCTTACGACTACGTCTTACAATTTCTGCTATATGTGACGAACTCTGTGAATATATGTATATTCGTAACTGGGTTCAGACGAATTACACACCGGATCCCACTGCAAATTTTAGCCAACAAAATCTCTTTGAAATCAAACAATGACCTTGAGGTGCCACCATTTTATCTTCATTATTCTCTTTGTCATCAAAATAATTCGGCCATTATAACAATTTGCTTTTTCAACAAATGAATTTCTTATCCTAAATATTCCTGCGATAGATTAAAACAAGACACAATTCTTTCTGACTCTACACTTCGAAAAGCTATTACACTATATATATTTACTATGTATTTCTTTATCCTTCCAAAAATCCGCTTCAGATATTAGCCATTTGTCCATTTATATCATCATCATCATCATGACGTGCGGCTGGCATGGATATCCCTGACCCTCTCTCTCCACGTCTCCCTATCATTCATCGCCTTCGGCAGGTATTCGGGTTTACATCCCGTATCATCACATAGCTGCTGTATGAAAGTTCGAGCTGGTCGTCCTGCTTTTGATTGGCCATATGCGCGGGTCCACAGGAGCACATCACTTACGATCTCGTCTTTGCTTCTCCAGCAGTGTCCGGAATGTCTGGTTCGTCTACCTAGTATAGTTTTCGTGATAGGTGGTAGGTGGCCGTACAGTTGGCGCCGTGTGAGGTGTTGCTGCCAGGACCTGTTCAATATTGCTCGCAGCATTCTTGTATAATTACCGTCGAGCTTCTTCTCCAACCTTTTAATCAGCGTCCAAGTAGTGCATCTATACAGCAGTATCGACACGACCGCAGCCTGGAAGAAACTGCGTTTCATTTTATCGGTCAGGTTTGATTTCCATATGATCGAAAGCCTATCGATAGCTGACCATGCCTTCGTTAGCCGTGTGTCGATGTCTTTTTCGGTTGATGAGACGCTGCTTCCTAGGTAGGTGAATTTGTCAACCAGTTTCAGGGAGGTTCCGTCCAGTGTGGAGATGTCACCTTTCTGATTAAAGCACATAAATTCAGTTTTGTGTGCATTGACATGGAGTCCAATGCCTGCAGCGGCTCGTTCCAAACTATGCAGTAGTGTTTCGGCTTGGTTGGGTGTATTGGCCAGTAGCGCTATGTCGTCGGCGTAGTCGGCGTCGGTAATTGTTTTTGCGGGGTACCTTCTGCTTCTTTTCTTTGTCAACTCAAAGCCGTTTTCCCTAATGTTATCGATCGATGTCCTAAGTACGTAGTCTAGACAGATGATAAAGAGGTATGGGACAAGCGTGTCCCCTTGCAGCACTCCTGTTACAATGTCGAAGTAATCTGTGTCTCCATCCGGTGAACACACTTTCACTTTGGTGTTTCTGTAGAGAACCATTATTGCTGCTACGGTTTCTTCTGGTAGGCCGTATGCTAGAAGTATTTGTTCCATCTTCCCTCTGTGGATGGAATCGAAGGCCTTGGTAAAATCGACAAATAGTAATGTCGCCTGTAAGTTTTTTGCCCTCACGCCTTCTAGGATTCTACGAATGGTCAATATTTGTGAGGTCGTGGACCTGTTTCTTCTGAAGCCATTTTGGTTTTTTCCTCAGGATTTTGTCGATTTGGGGTACTATGCGGTTTCGTAGTAGGGCATTGTAGATTTTGGCTGCTATGGATGTGAGTGTTATACCTCAATAGTTCTTGGTTAATCCGAGGTCCCCCTTTTTAGGGAAGGGGAGGATGCATCCCTTCGTCCATCTGTCTATCGGATTTTGGTTATAAACTGCGTTGCAGTGTCGGAGCAGTATGTCGTCGAATTGTCTCGTCTTCCACACTTCTGGGGGAATCTCGTCAAGCCCTGCAGCTTTTCTATTTTTAATTTTTCTAAGAACCGAGTCGAGTTCTTCTTTAGTGAACGGCCCTAGTTTAATGTCTAATTGCTTACTGATAACTCTGGTGATCGGTTCCTGTGTAATGTTCGGAGGGTTAGCAAGTAGATTTTTAAAATGTTGTTTCCACAGTTTAATTCTTTCTTGTTGGTTTGCCGCTTTTAGTTTTGCTTTGGCTGTGCTGTTCCTTCCACTCACTTCGTTTATTGTTTGCCAGGCTATCCTAGATTGCTTATCCTCCACCGGTTGGGTTCTTCCGGTAGCTTTTGGAGGCAGTTTTCACTAGTGCACGTTTTTCTCTAACCTCTTCCGTTTCCCATGGGGCTCTATATTTCGTTCTAGGTTTTGTTGGAATACACTTCGATGCTGCCTCGAGGTGTGCGTTAACGAAGTTCTCATATTCGTTGTTTGGGGTATTTTTTTTCTTCCTTCTCTTGTAATGTCTCGAATCTGTTTCTTAGTTCTAATACATATTTATCTCAAACATCTCTGTTGTTAAGGAGGACCCAGTCATAGTGTTTAGTGGTCGCTGTTCGTGTGGCGTTTTTTCATAGGCTTAGTCGTATTTTTGCCGTGACTATTCGGTGATCGGATGACACGCCCTCGAAAGAGGAGTATGTCTCGCAATTCATCGCGCTATTTTTCCATTTCTTATTTATAAAGACGTAGTCTATCTGCGCTTTACTGTTGTTCGCGTATGTGTAGGTCCATAATTTTCCCTCTCTTTTTTTGATAGTTTGTATTGAGGCAAGTTAATCTATTTTCTATCATGAAATCTGTTAGATGTTGTCCGTTTCTATTTGATGTGTTGTGTAGGCTGTATTTGTTATGTCTGTTTTTCCCGATTTGGGCATTCATATCTCCTCCAATGATTAGCAGGTTATTTTTCGGAATGCTACGCACTAGAGAGGATAGGTCATCGTAGAAGGTGGCTACTTTGGTTTCTTCGCTAATATTGGTAGGGCTGTAGCATGAGATGATTGTTGCTCTGGGGTTGCCATTAAACGTGGCTGTCATCATCCTAGGTTGAATTCTCTCAATGCTATTAAGTGTTTTTATCGCTTTAGGTCCTATAAGCATTCCAACCTCTCCTACTGTGGTATTGACAGAGTTTTTCCAAGCTGATACAGTGGCCAGCGTCCATCCATTGCCTGTTTGGTGATATTTGATATCTTCGGTGTGCGTGTATCGGTGTTCTTGTATGCAAATTATGTCTATCTTATGTTCTACGGATGATGCGATAAGTTCTGGTAGTTGACCTATTCTATTTAGGGTTCTAACGTTAAATGTTGCTATTTGTATTGTTTGTTTGCATTTTAGTAGTTTTTGTTTGAGTTTAAGCTCTGTAGCTGATTTTTCGAACACTGAGGCCAGGGCTCCAACCTCAGCAGGACGCGCCCCTTTTTTACCCGCGCGAAGGGCGATGCGGTTTATGTATGTGGTTTGAGTGTCGGTCATGGTTATCTTTCGATGGCTGTTCTTATTCTCATCTATAGAAGCCACTCTTCTAGAGGAGCAGCAGAAGTTCCCCGATCGAACTTACAATCCTGAGCGTTAAGCTGCAGGGTTCACACGTCCATCATGCTGCTTCCCATGTGTACGTGAAAAAAAAAATCGCGGTACTTCCTTATCATTTAAGTTTTAACTTAGTTAAAATCCAATTGACTCTTCTTATATCATAATATTTCTCCCCCCCCCCGCCGTAGATTGCCTATTGCCAGATTGTTGATTTTCTGTTGAACCGGTGCTATGATAGTAAAGCTTCTAATACTTCCTAGTATGTGGATGGAGACATTTTAATACTTTCAGTCCAGATCGAACAAAGATTTCCTCAGTTATAGAAAATTGACAAGTGCTAGACATGGGGGTAGGGGGCTAAATTTTCGAACAGATCTATTTTGTCGTCTCAAAAATATTTATCTGGAATAAACTTTGGCCAATTAGAAAGTCTACATTTAAATGCAAATGTTAAGCACATGATTTTACAAGACACGAAAATCAATGATTTAAATAGACAGTTACCAAAGATTTACCTTTGAGCAGGACTTCATAGCAACAGATATATGTTCCTTCTAAAATTTTTCTAATGACCTCGGAAGACTATGTCATTAATATATACATACCAACGCTTCGACAACACGTGTATAGTTACTATTCTTAATTTAAAATTTTTTACAGTTATATGGTATTTAGGATTGCTCTCAGTTACAAGTATTTTTCAAGCATATCTATCCGACTCATAGAGTGCCCCCTAATAGGTACCAACACTCCGGGTCTAAGTTGATTCGAGAGTAACTCCAAACACCCCAGTTTTCCAGAACTAGAGCTCAACCATCAGATACAGTTTTGTGCCATTCTCTGAACACACCTTTTTGTCGGGGAGGGGTAAGATGTAGGAGGTCTTATTCTTTTTTGTACAAATACAATCATCATATTCTAAGCCGCTCCAACCGAAAGAGTAAATAATTGGATATTTTTCTTATAGAATTTTCAATACTTGCTATACAGTGATGGTGCCAGCATAGACAACGCCCTAGGCAAAGCCTACAATATACACCATCTTCTTTTTGCCAAATAAGGTTCTAAGAAATAATTATTGGAGATTAAACTAGATTATAAAAAATAGCAGAAATATATTAAATAGAACTCAGTCAGCAGCTCCTTTTATAAGTATCTAAATGTCCTTACTTATTTTTGAAACCTAAGTTTTTTAAGTACCCAGGGCAATTTTAGAGCCCAGAGTGATAACATGCCTAAAGAAAATCGCAAAATTTTTCTAATATATAACATTGGATCTGTAAACATATTTGAAAAGAGGATTTGCTTGGAGTAAAGAATAAGTTTTACTTCCTGAATTGCATCATTGTTTTTAATCAATGGCCCTTTTTAGATGCAAAGATCATCGACATGACTGATCAAGGTTGGCAATGAGGGTAGCAGCTTTTTTTCTGTTAACCAATGCGGCATAACATTGAATAAACTGAACAGATAATGTTTTTATCAGAATGATTACTAAGAAGTCAACACAAACAGCTGCAAACAAAGTTTGATTTTAATTCTTTTTACTAATTAGTACAGGTAGATGTGAAAATAATTTTTCACTTGATAACTATATATTTTCCGAACACGTCCCTCACGAACAGGATGTGATACGAGGTCATTTTTAAGCGGAATACAGTTGGTTTGAATTCAGTGTTTTCCTTCTAGACTGATTGCTACACCACAATTGAAGAGCCCAATCTGCCCAATTATTTACCGATATCTTGTAGAGAGGACCAAATAGTTTGATTCATACCGTTTCTAAGAGTATTAACGCTGTTAAATGAAAACAGCTTTGTTCAGGAATTGAAAACAGGTTGCCACTTCAATTTCCCAGGACGATAACAGTCAAAGTGAACATAAACTGCTACGGTCAGGATTCGAACTCTGTAAGTTTCGCCAAACAACACTTCCAACAAAAAAAAAATCTAGAGTTTATCAACATCTCCGGATCATATATGTAAATTTTGGGTACTTTTACCTCATCTTATTTGATAATACTGTTATTTTAAACGAGCTAAACTCGTGTGTGTATGTGTGTGAGAGAGACAGAGACAGAAAGACAGACAGACCGAAGGACAGATAGAACGAAGGCAGATGAAGTTTGTGTGTGTATGTGTGTGTATCAACGCACGCATACCAGTGAACACTCTTTGTTCGATAAAATTCTACAAGTGCACCTCTTCAAGTTTATCAGGAAAAAAGTTTCCAGTGATTTTTCCCCATAATCTGAACTTATTAAACCCACAAAAAACATTATTTTACATTTTATAAGACGGTTGACTTTCAAATATCAATTCAATGTAGAATGATCACTTGATTCCAGAACAATTAGTTTCGGGAAAAACCAACCGACGGGTCGAATTTATTTTAACTTTTTTTTTTACTTCGAAGGAGAGTGGTCATTTTTTAAATACTTGCTCCGGAAATGGATTATTATTATACATTGAATTAGAAAGTGAAACCTCTACTTAGAAATGTAATTTTTTTTTAACTTAAACGGATGCGCATATAGAATTATACTCGGTGTTGTTATATTGGTATTTGTCTTCCGTCCCACCGACCTGATGAGTATGGCACAAGGCCTTTTTAAGGTGGATCCGGGCTAAGGGCCGAAGCCAACACGCGCCCGGCATTTTCAAAATTGCCTCGGACCCCGTTGGCATTCCCCTAAAAGGGACGCCTCATGCGCCGGGCGATAAACCAAACCCCTCTAAAGAGGGTTAAAGCCTGGGGGAACGGCTCCCTGAGACCACAGATATATCCAGTGACAAGAAAGACCCGACCTGAACCGTCTATCGCATCACGGCCAGCCGAAATGTGTCCCATCAACTGGATAAGTCGCGTCTAGAAAGGCTGAGAAGCGATAAATACTTGTTATATAAGAGCTCGAATCAGATTGCATCGCAAACCAGACTTCTAGATGATTCACTGCTGCGTTTGAATAAGTGAGCGCCCTAAAAACAATGGGTAGCAAAACTGTTGCTATCATCTGATCAAAATTAGTCGTTAATTGGTTGGTTGGTATTTTACGGCATATCAATTATTGTGAGATATTTAATACCAAATCCTATTTGATTATATACGTATATAAACATATCAAATATCAAAGACGGGTAAAGCAGACCAAAGTAAACACACTCTAGGAAAGAGGAACAGTTCCTTTGTCTTTAGCAGCACTTCTTTCTCGTTCTGCTGGGCTGCTCAATCGAGGGTCCTGAGGGCCCTTAGTCCTCTGCTAGGTGCTGGTTCTCTCTACAGCACCTTATCTCCAACTAACTGACTCTAAACTAACGGAACTTCCTGTCGCACCGGGTTATATCATTGTTTGACTCCCACCTGCTTTCTGTGAGCGTCGCATCTACACCCAATTCCACCTGTCCACAGTCAAGGTTATCCCCTGATATCTTCGACCGGATGCACCTGTTCCTTGACCGACGGCTGGGTCGGAGGTCAATATGTTACATATGATTTGTAAGCGAATATTTTGTGGGTAACTTTATTTTTAAACGGGGAGCAGGAGTTTATTTCTTTCCGAAGAATTAAATGATTTAAAGTATTGGTATCTAAGACCGATAATTCTATTAAATAAAAATCATTCTCAATCTCACAGTTCAATAGTTTCAACTATTCCTATCCAAGTAATAATTGGGCCCTGCTTTAGCTCGGCCATGTGCGAGGGTCCATTGGAGAACATCACTTATGAGCTCGTCCCTGCTTCTCCAGCAGTGTCCTGCATGTCTGGTTCGTCCAAATTTGATAGTTTTCGTGATGAGAGGTAGGTGGCCGTACAGATGATGCTTTGTGGGGTGTTGCCTCCAGGACTTGTTCAAAATTGAGTGCAACATTCTTGTGTAGTGCCGTCAAGCTTTTTCTCCATCCGTTTAGTTAACGTCCATGTAGTGCATCCATATAGTAGTATCGACACGACCGCTCCTTGGAAGAAACTGCGTTTTATTTTATCGGTCAGGTCTGACTTCCATATGACCGATAGCCTATTCTTCGTTGTCCATGCCTTTCTTAGTCGCGTGTCGTTGTCTTTTTTGGTTGATGAGACACTGCTTCCTAAGTAGGTGAACTTGTCAACTAGTTTCTGAGAGCTACCGCCTAGTGTGGAAATGTCACCTGTTTGATTAAAGCACATGTATTCCGTTTTGTGTGCATTGATATGGAGGCCTATGCCTGCGACGGATCGTTCCAGACTATGCAGCAGAGTTTCGGTTTAGGCGGGTGCATTTGCCAGAACCCTTATTATTTATTGGCTCATAGTTAAATGGTTTCAAGTATAACAATTTAACTTTAGTAATGTTATTTATCAAGTATTCCTACGTCATATAAATAATTTTCACACAGCTCTATGGTTTCAAATCGCGCTTCCTGGCCTTAATGGCCCCTGGCTTCGGCTGGGCCGCCCTCAGGTGGACGAAAAATCAATGACAGGCTTACCACTAGACCTTCGGGTCCAGTTAAGCTATGACCAGCAACGTCACCTTGCATACTTAACAAAGGTTGACATAGTCCACATTGCACCTAGTGAATCTATGTCCAGCATAGTCCAGCAGAGCATAATTCTCCGCTTGTTCCCGACCTTCCCCTCACCTAAACCCCACTATAAAAAGTCCTTGTGTCAAATTTTGTTTGTTGGGAAGCAGAGATAAATATGAGATGTATGGTTTCAAATAGTCCTTAGTAAATGATTGAACAGTTCTGTTTGACAAATAGATGAGGCCTTAACACGTACTACTAGTCCTAGTCTGAGTAGACCTTGGAGTAATGGCAATGAAAGGGGTTCTCCACATTCCCCAAAGTTCCAGAAATGGAGCCTCACAATTTGATGCAGTTAGGGGGAAAGGTTTGCAGTCGGTATATTCTACAGCACCATCCAAAAGGGAAGGTCAAAATTAAGCTGAGATTGATAGGTGGTATGTGAGTATGAGGCGAATGAAGCCATTGATGCTATCATGCAATTAGTACTTCGCTGTCAGTCTACCAAAGTGTTAGATTTACTCAACAGCTATTCACCGAAAACCTATTTCTATGCTTCAATGCCTTCCCCAATTAATGCCTCTGATGTCACCATAAGCGTTGCTCGCTAAAATGCAATCAACCAGACAATTACAGGCAGTAAGCAGGAATTGATATTAGGAACACACAGTTTTATTTTACACTTAGATAGATCTTCGTTGAAACCGAGAATAATGGGAATTGGATGTCCAGAACAATAGGAAAGCAATGGCACAATATATATCATTACCTATGAGCAATATGACCCGATTAATAATTAATAGCAACAATCCTATCAAGAACATTAATAAAAATAAGATTAATTAAAACTTAATGACAATTCATGTCGGAATTCAAATAAGCTTAGATCTCGGTAGTAATATCTCATCAACCGAAAGCGATTTCGACTAACGTATAGGCAAAGCATGAACAGTTATTGATAGGGAAGCGGAAAGTAAAACGGAAAACGGAAATTCTTCCAAGCTGTCGCCGCGTCAGTATTACTGTATGGTTGCACCGCATGGACTCTAACGAAACGTCTGGAGAAAAAACAAGATGAAAATTACATACTGTTTTAAACAAATTCTGGAAGCAACACCCAACAAAACAACAGCTGTATGGCTACTTAGCTCCCATCTCACAAACCATCCCAGACGACCAAGACATGCTAGGAACTGCTCGAAAAGTAAGGACGAACTGATAAGAGACGTTCTATTATGTGCTCCTAAACATAGACAAACCAGTATTGGCCGACCAGAAAAAAAATTACATTCACCAGTTATGTGCGGACACTGGATGCCGTTTAAAGAACTTAATAAGAGTGATGGACGATAAAGACAGATGACAGAGAAAAATGAAGGGAATCCGTGCAATCAAGTCATGATAATGATGATTAGAGCTATACGGCCACCTACCACCCATCACGAAAGCTATTAAAGTTAGACGAACCAGACATGCAGGACACTGCTGGAGAAGTAGGGACGAGCACATTAGTGATGTACTCCTATGGACCCCTTCACATGGCCGAGGAAAAGCAGGACGACCAGCTCCGTGAGGATACGAGGTGTAACCCTGAGGACCAGCTGGAAGCGATTAACGGTAGGGAGGGGTGGCGAGAGAGGGTCCGGGATATCTGTGCTGGCGGCACGACAAGATGATGATGATGATGATGACGCCAACAATAAAATGACCCTATTGATGTATATAATTGTTTTCAACTAATTTTGTTGCAATGATTTCGAATCATTTTTGTGCGAGGGAAATATTGTATATCTGATAAAATCAGAGCTGTAATGAAATTATGTTCCGTAGATCCCTATGGCCTTATTCTTTCCGGATTGGAGGTTGTCCTCGTGGTGTAATGGTTAAAGCGATGGACTGCGGAATCGTAATACGCGAGCTCGTACTCCTGTTGCGCTATTACGTTCACTTTCGGACAAATACCCTTGGGAAAGGTATAAACCCCTTTATCCTCCCAGCTATGGGTTAAATAGTACCACTACTATTCTTTTAGGAGAATGGCTTTGGCATTAAATAACCTACAAAGGTTGATATGCCATTAAACAAAGAAACCAAAACAAACCAATATTTCCGGATTATGTAATGAAATGAAATGGAATATAATTTATTTTTCCAGAACCAGAATTATTTTTGGTATGCAAGATTTTCTGTTTCTGCTTTGATTTGATAATTCCTTGTTTTACAGAACTGAATATTTTTGTGCGGTTTCAGGATCTTTGAGATGTGGCATTGAATTTAAGTATCGCTTTAACTTTTTTCGAAGTATGACAGTGTTATACACTTTCAACCTGTCGATGAGAAAACCATCTTTAAATACAATACGAGGTTTAATAAAATTCGAGTGTTTTAGAATTGTCTGAAACTTCAACTTGACTCTTTGTATTTTTCTTTTATTTCGATATTGTTACCTCTGATATTTCAGAGACTGAGAAACTTATTTAAAATTTTTGATAAAATTTCAAAGACTCTTACAATTTTTTAAGGTTACTGAATTGATTTCATTGAATGGATCTTATATAGAGATGCCTTGTTAAGTTTTTTTTATTATCGATGTTTGAAAAGGGACTGCGGCAAAATTTACCACCGAAGATCAAATAAAAGAAATTTCTAACATAGAAAATGAATTTAAACTCAGTTATTTTTTTTTTTTTTTGTCGGTGGTGGGGTTATGGCACTTCAAAAATTGTTGGTTATTTAATGCCAAATTCCTTTTTATACATATAAACAGTTCTATTTCAAACAATTCAGTTTAGCATACGTACACAATTTAGTTCTATTTGACCCATTGATAGGAATCTATCAGGTGCTACTATCAAGACTAGAGTGGACCTGGGAACTATGACAATAAAGGAATACTCCGCATTCCCCAAAGCTCCAGCATTACTGGAGCCTCACCATCAGATTATTTAGCGTCATAAACAAGACACTCGTTGGGTGGGGGTCTTATCCCTTTGCAGAAAAGCACTTGGTGTATTCTACTGCCCCGCCGACAGGGAAATACTTAATTTTTGCAAAACAAATTGTTAATTCTTTATAACTTGATATTTTATTGTCGTGTAAACAGGTTAAAAAAATGAATGATGATTGATTTAACGGAATGTCAACCTGTATGGGATAATTTCAAGCGTAGTGGTTAGGAAATCACGTATATTGTATATTCATCTTTAAATTCACATATTTTATTATTGTTTTTAAGCGTGTTTATTTCGTTTTGATGATATATCAAAATCCTAAAGGATTTTTTGAAATATCTTATCAAAATCCTCGGAGATTTTTTTTTAAATAATCATTTTGTAAGGTATTGATCATGCTTACTTTTTAAAATTTTCTATGTTTCTCTTTCTCTCAAGAAGGATAAAATGATACGCGTGTTCATATTTTGAAATTGGTCCTTCATATTATTTGCGTCGAAAATCTTTGTCTATTAAGAGCTAAATCACCGCATTCTAGAAGAAAATGTTTAATAGTAAGATGTTTGACATGCTATACAGTACGGTCGTTCTTCTTGTCTGAGTACAAAGGAGTGCTTAAGTCTTGTGTGCCAAATATACAACCTGAATATTGTAATTTTCCCTTCTGGACTTCCTGAAAGCTGGTTTCCATTCTTCTAGTGTGGGTTTTATCCAGAAGTGTTTCTTGAGTGGATTGTTATTCCAACGTTAGTGCCATATTGCATGGAAAGGATTTATTGATTTTGGGTTTCAAGTCGGCGTATGGAGTTTTGACTTTATCGTGGGAGTGCATATTTGTAGTCGACAAGCCTACTGAGTCAAATTTTCATTCACTTTTATTCTAATGTGGCTTTAGATCCAGCCTACAAGAATATATTTTGACTTCGGTAGGGAGTCCCACTGAACTAGATCACAGAAGTCGAAAGGGGGTAATCCTGCTGTAGTTTTATATCTTGTCTCTGCATCGGTATTTATGTTTTATGTCATGGCGACATTATTTCTACGTATAGATTATCATGAGACCACGAAGGATTTCATAGGACACACATCTTTATTTCGAGCAACCTTCTTGGAGGTCTCCATTTTTTACGAAAACAAACCAATGAAGAGTAGTTACCGATTACTGCCGAATCTGTGATGACTAATCGTCCGATGGGGAAAGTAAAAAAAAAATACAACTCATGTCAAACGTTTGGAACATTAGTTGAATCTCTCTCTCTCTCTCTCTCTCTCTCTCTCTCTCTCTCTCTCTCTCTCTCGTTTTATCTATTGGCTGCCTATCTATTAATTCTTATCGACTAATTTGCTTATTCAGCCAAATCGACTTGGACTGTATAATACGATAATTGCATGAATACAGTGAAGTCAGACCCCACCCCATGAGAATTCTGAATATGACATAAAAATATTTGATGGAGATGCTCTGGTCCTGGGAAATGTGGAATTACTCCCAGGTCCTCTCTGTCCCGGAGAGGTAGTACCTGTTAGGGTCCCATCTATGTATGAAGTAAAAAGGTTTAATCATTTAGTACACTGGAAATGATTTGTGAGCGAAGAGAACTATTAGTGTTAAATAGCAATATTTGAAACCCTTTAATTGTGCACAAACAAATGATCGGTGACTTGTTTAAAAATTGTTATCAACAACCAATTCGTTTACAAATCAATATATATATATATATGTATATATATATATATATATATATATAACAGGATTTAGCATTAAATAACCTACAAGAGTTGATTGGCATAAAACCCAACCAATCAAGCAATCATTTGCTCATTTGTTTCTCTTCTAAGAAGTTCTTCAGTCAGAAAGGGTTAAAGAGCCGGCCATTAAAGTTTTTGAGATATGAGTTTCTTGTTTTAATCTTAGCATAAAGTCATCTTTTATTATTATTTCAAACTGCTTACTTTAAAGGTAGGAGGTAATTCACAGTAGAAATTTATGGTAAAAACCAATAAGAGCAAAAAATAACAAGCTAAAAATTTAATAATGTTCCTATTGTCACAAAATAATTGATTTTCCAAAAATTGGCAGATTATCATTCTTTTTAGAATTGCTGATGAAAGATTTTTCTCTCGTTCATAAGTTTTGGGTAATGAACCGTGCAAAAATGTATTTGAATTATGTCATACAATTTTAATTAAGATATCAGCTCAACGAAGAGTGAGAACGGAACTGAAAAGAATACTTGAAGATTAATGGTTCTGAAATTTCCCTAAGAAAGTCTCGGTGATGGGGAAAGGTTAAGAATGATAAAAAAAAAAAAAGATCTGGGATCAAATAAAGCAGGGTTTTTTTTCGAAAATTGCCCGTATCGCCACTTTCCCTCTCCTCTAAAGACGCTGGAAATTTTAATGGAGGTGATGAGAAATAAAAAAAGGGGTAAACGACTGGCAGGGTGGCCGCATCATCAAAGGAACTTTTTTAATTAAAAAGATCTATATGTCAAAAAAAGTCAGGAACATGTATGTTTTACAAAGAATTGAATCGATAGAATTATTATTATCCGGACGTAACTGAGAAAATTGTGTAACATGAAAGATTGGGATTGTCAATGATAATTGGCAAAGGTGCTGTAAGAAGTAGAAATATAGAAATTGCCGAAATAATATATCAAGAGATTTTTTTTTAATTTGGAACTCAGAGTAACGCAAAGAGGGAATAAAAATAAGTATTCGTTTTAAAGTGGGCAGTACCAATCCCAATTCTCAAAGGCGATGAAAACATTGCAAGGAGCAGTGAGAACAAGTCAGAATCAAGGAAAGGTTGTTTTTAGGTAGCATAGTCACCGATGACTGTTATGCCAGTGATGGTTTATTGTTGGATGATGGAGAAAAAATACAAAAATGGCAAATCATTGGATGGAGAAGGAGAAATCAAAACATAACACTTCTTAAGCGGTAGGATCTCTGTCACTTTATTCTCTCTGACACTTTATTTTCTCTGTCACTTTATTTTCTCTGTCGCTTTATTCTCTCTGTTCAGTTTCTGAGGCCGTGGTTTGGGTTACTTTCTCTTTTGTTTTATGGTATATCAACCGTGATTTAATGGCAAATCCATCCTTATCGAAAGATTGTAGTTGTATCATTCAAGTCGTTGCTAGAAAAAGAAAGGGCTTCAAACTTTTCCCCAAAAAAGTAGATCCAAAGGGAACGTAATACCGCGACTGGAGTTCGAACTTACTAGGAGGACGCAGTCCAGCACGTCTGTTCCTGTGCAAGGAGGAATACCCCCTGAGGCTGGGTAGTTTCTTGGTTTAAGTTGGAAACAACTCTTCCCGTATCTCACTTTCCAAATGCTAGTCTCCTCGTACTCCAGCCACTAAAAAATTGTAAGAATCACAAAAGCCATTGCTTTTTAGAACACCCCATCCCTAATTCTTCCTACTGTGGGTAACATCATACAGCCAGAACCCACCACCACTTACATGGCCAACTGCCGTTGACCTCGGCAAGAATGCTAGATCAAAAATATCTAGTTATACCAAGCCCACTAGAATAGATAGTCAACCCGTCTATCTTACGGTGGCAATCTTTATTTTAACTTATGAATTTGCACCTCAGTACAATTTTATCACTGGGTTACATTTATTATGAAATCTAGATGAGAAAATCTAAGTCATATAATCTTAAGTATTTTTTACAAAGAATGTAACAGAGATGCGTGTTTTTATATGGTGATTCAAAGTTAAAAGTCGGAACATTCGTTTGTATTTGGGTGCTGTAATTTGAACAGGCAACACGTTCCACGCACCAGCCCGAACAGACAACACATACCATGGAACTGTTAATCATTGTGTTATCACCATTCTAAAAAAAAAAAAGGTTCTAGATAAAATCACAGGCTTCGTGTTAGATTACTTTAGATATGCAATAAATCTAATACTAAAAAGGTATATTTTAGTTATGGTGAGGCATTATAGATGTTATTTGACAGCAACGTAACTGCAAAGAGTTTTGGGACCACTGATATAGAGATCTATTCAAAAATTCTCGAAAAAGCAGTAGAATAGAACGGTCGAAAAGGGTTAATAAAAAGAACAAAGGTTAGGAAACTGAAATATTTTACAATTGTAACAACACGTAGTCTCAGAAATTACAAAAATATTGATTGTTATTTTATTTAATTTCTTTTTTATGACTTTATTTTGATTAGAAATACATTTTACTTTTTTGTGCATTAGATACTGTACAATTTTCAAGCTATTCCAAGCTACTTTTTTATTATAATAGGAACTTAGTCTTTAATCACTAAGTTCATGTATGGTATTATTGATAAATGCATATATGTACGTATGTGTCAATGTACTGGTTACCAATATATATATATATATATTCAGCCATCTGAAAAATATCGACTCAAAAGATTTTTAAAGATTTGA
The DNA here is from genome assembly GCA_963585895.1 of Sepioteuthis lessoniana. Taxonomy (NCBI): domain Eukaryota; kingdom Metazoa; phylum Mollusca; class Cephalopoda; order Myopsida; family Loliginidae; genus Sepioteuthis; species Sepioteuthis lessoniana. Next base: position 20,570,760 of record OY757904.1, read on the forward strand.
TAAAATTTTACAAAGACAGTATTCGCAATATATGTACAGCTTAAAAAGCAACAAAAACAAGAAAATAGAGATGGGAAGAAAAACAACTGTATAGATGTTCCAAGTGACAAATTAACGATATTGCACACGAGAAGACATTGACACGAATAAGAAAGAGAAATCAAAATAAAGCAACCAAATCTCTATTAACTGCAGCAAAGAACAACGCCATAAGAACCAATCATGCTAAAGCGAAAATCAATGACACAACAGAATAGGAAGTGTAGGGTATGTGGAAGAAAAGAAGAAATATAGAAAGTAAATGCAGTTAGCTGGTACAAAAGGATTACAAGACTAGGTACGTATGGGTGGGTAAGGTGATCAACTGGGAATTGGGCAAAAAATTGAAATTTGACCATACTACCAAATGGTGTATGCACAAACCAGAATCCGTCCAAGAGACTGAGAATCAAAATTCTCAAGAATTTTAACATAGAAACGGATCACTCAAATCCGCCCAGGAGACCAGAACAAGAGCTACGTAACAAAAAAAAGAGACTCGTCGTCTAGTGTATTTTGCCATTCTGGCCGTCGACTGAGTGAAAATAAAAGAAATTAAAAAGATAAACAAGTACTTGGGTCTATATCTATATCGAGAACTAAAAAAAGCTATGGAACATGAATGACAGTGATCCTATTTACCCAACCCCTCCGCTCGGGCAGGATATGACACAAGGTCAATTTTTTAAGCGGAGTTTAAGAGGTTTGAATTCAGAGTTTTCCTTCTCTTAGACTAGTTGCCTCACCAAAGCTGAAGAACCTAGTCTACCCTACTATTTATCCATAGCTGGAGGGAGAATAGTTGGATTCATACCTTTCCCAAGGGTATTAGTGCTATGTGAAATGCAATCAGTCTTGTCCAGGAATTGAACTCGTATCGCCGTGTCCTTATCCTGTGACGATAAACATTACACCACGGGCACCAATTAGAGTTAGTACTCTCAAAACAAGCACCAAAGGATTTGAAAAGGAACAAGAAGAATTGGAAATCAGAGGAAAAATAGAGACTACAACATTGTTGAGAACGGCCAGAAAACTCCTGGAGGCCTGAGGAGACTTGTTGTCACTTAAGCTCCAGAGAAAAACCACAGCTAACGCTCGTGTGAAAACTCTCAATAATAATAATAATAATAATAATAATGATAATTGATGCAGCGAACTAGACTTGACACGACTGGGTAGGAAAGGTTACTCATGGGGAATTGAGCGAATGATTAAAATTTGACCATAACCCCAAATAGTATAATCTGTCCAAGAAAACGAGATGCACAAAATTCTCCGGGATTTTAACATACAAAGAATCCCCTAATTCCAGCCATAAAACAAGATCTAGATTTGATTAACAAAAAGAAAAGACTTGTCAACTTGTGGATTTTGCCGTCCCAGCGGACCACGAAGAGAAAATAAAGCGAAGCGATAAATATATACTTGGACCTTGCCAGAGAACTAAAAAAAAACTGTGTGTGCTTGAAACTATCTCTAGAGGATTGGAAAAAAGACTGGAGGAATGGGTAATCAGAAGAAAAATTAGGATCATCAAAACTATAGCATGGTTAATAATGGCTAGAATACTTACAAGAATGTTGGATATTTAAGGGACTTGATACTATTCAGATTCAAGTTAAAGACCAACAACCAACACTAGTCGGAAAAATACGCAAGAATGGAATAATAGTAATAATAATAATAATAATAATAATAATAATAATAAAATTGTCGACTTTGCTGTCCCGGCTGACCACAGAATAAAACTGAAAGAATGGGAAAAGAGAGATAAGTACCGCGACCTTGCTAGAAAATTGAAAAAACTATGGAATATGAAGGTGACAATTATACCAATTGTTATTGGTTCTTTTGGCAGTGTAATTAAAGGATTATTAAAGAGCCTGGAAGATTTGGAAGTTGGCGGCCGAGTGGAGACCATCCAAACAACAGCATTATTGAAAACGGCCAGACACTGAGAAGAGTCCTGGAGACTTGAGGAGACTTGCTGTCACTCAAGAAAGACCATCACTGGAAGACCATCAGCTTACGCTGATGTTAAAAACTCTAATATAATAATAATAATAATAATAATAATAATAATAATAATAATAATAATAATGGACCTTGCTTGGTAACTAAAAAAGCTATGGAACATTAAAGAGACGGTGATATCAATTGTAATTGGTGCTCTTGGTACAGGGACTAGAGAACTTAGAAATAAGAGGACGAGTCGAGACCATCCAGTCTATACCATTACTAAGCTCGACCAGAATACCGAGAAGAGTCCTGGAGACTTAAGGCGACTTGTTGTCACTCAGACTCCAATGAGAAATGATCGCCTAACGCTGATGAGAAAAACTCTCGCTATTCTTTTTTCAAGCACACGAACGATGATCTAAGGAACCATAGAAATCAAAGACGCAAACACAAAACATGGACTAGGACAGACAACCAACTTACACTACACGGCTATTTTAGAAGCAACCCTACAATAAGAAGATAGAAAAAGTATGATAGAGATCTGGAAAGAATGCAATAGTTTTCAGACAAGCCAAAGAATCGCAGACCATGTTTGGACAATAATAAAAAAAAAAGTTTGGTTTTCTGACCTTAAAATACTAGAAATACACCAGAGAACAAATAATGAACAAGATAGTAAAACAATATTAGACCCGCCAAGTACAAACAAATAAGAACAGTGTAACCGAAATGAATCGCCAATTTCTGATAATAGAAATACCATAACTCCGAACAACACCGAGCAAACACAAACACAAGAAAACATAAATTTAGAAAATTTAAAGAGGATTATGAATGAGCAAAAGACTATCTTGCCATCTCTAAGAAACATAGAATGGAGAATAATCAAAATAGAAACGGAAAAATGAATTAATTACAAACACATATACCAACAAAAAACATAACTAAATTAAATGAATTAATCTATGCAAGAGCAAAATTAGTCTATGAGAAAATCGGGATTCCCTTCAAGAGCACAGATAAAAAATCAAAAGCTGGATGGGAAATTCGACTGGAAACGCAGATAATAAAGCTACGAAAACAGGTGAAAATGATAAAACAAAGGAAAAACGCTGGAACATTTCGGGACAAAAAGGAAAGCACAACACAAGTAAAAATAACGATTCAACTTGAGGAAATAAACCAGAAAGACCTCCGAAAAGAAACCGCCTCAAACAATTCCAGACCCATAACGTGCCTACCTATGATGTGGGAATTACTAACAGCACTAATAAGGAGAACTACTCTACATTTATCAGTGCATCTTCAACGAGAGCAAAACAAGATGCAAAAATGTAGCTATGGTTTGGATTGACAACAAAAAGGCATATGATATGGTCCCACAAATCTCGATAACAAAGTGTCTCAAAATGTGCAAAATACCAGATGAAGTCATAAACTTTATCGAGAAAACCATCAAAACCTGGGAAGTGAAATTGACAACAGGAGGGAAAAGCTTAACTGAAAAAATGATCCAATCAGGTACATTCCAAGGAAATGCACTATCACAATTACTATTTATAATTGCGATGATGCCACTTAACTATACACTCAGAAAATGCACAACCGGATACAAACGTAGTAAATTGCAGGAAAATATCAATCACCTAATGTACATGGATGACATCAAACTATTTGCAAAAAATGAAAAAGAATTGGAAGCTCTAATACACACAGTTAGAATATACAGTCAGTACATAGGATTGGAATACTAGTACTGAAAAGTGGCAAATGACAACTGAAGGACGGTATGGAACTACCAAATCAAGAGAAAATTAGAACGCTCGGAGAAAAGCAAACCTACAAATACTTGGGGATACTGGAAGCTGATACCATCAAACAAGAGGAGATGAAAGAGAAAATTAAGACAGAATATTTAAGGACAACCAGAAAGCTACTCGAGACAAAATAATGAAGTAGAAACCTTATCAAAAGAATAAATACCTTGGCTGTACTCTCGTTAGATATTCGGGACTATACTTGAAGTGGACGAGGGAAGAACTTAAACAAATGGACCAGAGAACTAGAAAACTATTGACCATACATAAGGCATTACATCCCAGAGATGATGTTGACAGATTATATGTATCAAGAAAACAAGAAGGAAGAGGGTTTGCCAGTATTGAAGACAGCGTTGACGCATCAATACAACGACTTGAAGATTACATGCAAAAGCGTGGAGGAAAACTGATTATCATATTTACCAACCCCTCCGCTCGGGCGGGATATGACAGGGTCAATTTTTAATCGGAGTTTAACATGTTTGAATTCAGAGTATTCCTTCTTCTAGACTAGTTGCTTCACCAAGGCTAAAGAACCCAGTCTGTCCTACTATTTACCCAGAGGAAAACTGATTATAGCTACCATAAACAATACTGACAACATGAGGATTAACAGAACGACAATAAGCAGAAAACTAAAATGGGGAGAAAAAAAAACAACTTTATGGACGTTTTAAGCGACAAATAAGTGACATCTCACACAAGAAAACATGGATGTGGCTAAGAAAGGAAAACCTTTAGAGAAAAACGGAATCTCTCCTGATAGCAGCACAATACAATGCTATAAGAACCAATCAAATCAAAGCAAGAATAGATAAGATGCAACAAAACAGCAGATGTAGGTTATATGGTGATAGAGACGAAACGATCAATCACATGATCAGCGAATGCAGCAAATTAGCACAGGAAAAATATAAGACAAGACACGACTGGATGAACAAAGTGATCCACTGGGAATTGTACAAGAAATTTAAATTCGACCATACGAATGAATGGTATATGCACAACCCAACATCTCTCCTGGAGTATGACACACACAAACTGTTCTGAGATTTTAATATAGAAACGGATCACCTAATCTTAGCTAAACGACCAGACCTCATAATAAACAAAAAAAGAAAACTTGCAGAATTGTGTACTTTGCTGTTCCGGCTAAACACAGAGTAAAATTGAAAGAAAGTGAAAAGATGGATAAATATCTGAACCTTGCTAGGGAATTGAAAAAAAAACTGTGGAACATGAAAGTGACGTTTAAACCACTTGTAATTGGTGCTCTCGATAGAGTTATCAAAGGATTAATTAAGGGACCGGAGGACTTGGAAAAAAGAGGACGAGTGGAAACCATCCAAACTACTGCATTATTGAGATCGGCTAGAATACTGAGAAGAGACCTGGAGACTTGAGGAGGCTTACTGTCACTCAAACTCCAGCAAAAAACCATCAGCTAACGCTGATGTGAAAAACTCAAGGAGTAAATAATAATAATAATAATAATAATAATAATAATAATAATGATAATAATAATAGAAGAGATCTAGAACAGAAAAAGATACAAATGTAACACTTTAAAATCACCGCCGTGCCAGTAATAGTGGAAGCACTGGGCATTATCAAGAAAGAGATAGATAAATACATTATCAAAATACCTAGTAGTCCTAACCTGTATGAAAAGGAAAAAAAATGACACTTTACGGAACTGCTCATTTCCTTTGTTGATTGATATGTATATGACAGAAAAACATCACAAATAGTAAAATTAATTCGATATTGTCACGTAAACAACCACACAGTATAATACAGACTATCCTTCTTAAAATGCTTCATGGACGAGATAACTCTTCTCTTTATATATTATACAACAGTATACGAAGCAATACCCAACACATAGGAAACATTTGGTCCGATGATCGCATAAATAAGTAACTGGCCGTCTCCTCACACCATTAATTCTGTCAACACTATTCTAAAATATATATATATATATATATATATATATATATATATATATGTGTGTGTGTGTGTGTGTGTGTGTGTGTGTGTGAATATATATATATATATATATATACACCCGGATATATATGTGTGTGAATGTAAATATATACATATATACTGGTATGTGTATACACTGCCTTCCTCTGACTGATTGTATAGATTTTCATTGATATGTACAATATTTCGCAATGTCAAGTGTTAATAAATATCTGGCAGCCATTTTGGTGGAACTGCTTTTTTCCCGCCGTAGCAAATTTTATGCTGCCTTGGCCGCAAGCCATTTTTGAGTAATGATGAAATGGCGATAATTGTTCGAATTCTTAATGATGGTCGAATAACATTGCTACAACTTTTGCAACAGACCACTCTGCGATCAACACATTTTTTTTAAAACATATTTGTGTTCAGTACGCGTGCTGACAAAGAGGAAACATGATTACTAAAATATCGCTGAGTTATTTTTCTCCATTTTTAACATTTTTTTTTATTTCTCTATAATCATTTGTTTACTTACGAGTATTCCTAGCAAATGCAAATATATACACAGTTATGTAAATGGTTTCAGTTGACTATTTCTATTTGATAATAATGATTTGTTTGCACATAGTTATAGCGTTTCTAATAACTAATGGCCTTTAGTTTAGCTTGGTTTTATGCCATACCACCCATTGTTGATTATTTAATGCCAAATCCTGTTTATACATATATATTGAATATATATGATTTGTTAACATGTTTTGTAGTTAACATAGTTTAATGATGAAGCAGTTCTATATCAAACAATTCAATTTTGCGTGTGTCAACAAATTTAAATGGCAAAAATTTTAAATGAACCTGATCTCTTTTTTGTACACAATTAAATGGTTAAGTATTTCTATCTAATACGAATAATTCTATTTACTAATAATATGTGCATGGAGCCGATGTATGTACGTTTTTGGTTTGGCTTGGTTTGGTTTGGTTTTAATGCCAAATCCTCTCTATACATGTATATCAAATATATATGATTTGTAAACACATTTTGTTGACAACACTTTTAAACGAACCTGAGCTCTATTTTTGCACACAATTAAATGGTTTCAAGTATTGCTATATAACAGTCACAATTTAACATCAGCCATTTGTTTGCACACATAATTTGTAGGCACATAGTTAAAGAATTTCAAGTATTATTATTTAACACTAATAATTCTTTTCAGCATTACTCACTCGTTTGCACAGTTAAATCATTTCAAGTATTGCTATGTATCAGTAACAATTCAATTAAACATCAGTCATTTGTTTGCATACAGTTAAATGATCAAACGGTTCTGTTTGACCCCACAGATATGAACCCAGCAGCTGCTAGCACCCCAGTTCAGAGTGGTCCTGGGAGCAATGGCTATGAAGGGACACTCAACATTCCCAAAATCTCCAAGGTTTGAGCCTCACTATCAGATGGTTCAATCTCACATCCAGATTCATTAAATCTATCAACGTTCAAAGCACGTAGTCTAGGCAGATTATGAACAGGTAAGGGGCTAAAGTATCCCCTTACAGAACACCAGCGACAATGTCAATGAAGTATGTATCTCCATCTGGTGAGCGAACCTTTACTTATATGTTTTTGTACAGCATCATTATGGCTGCAACGGTTTCTTTCTGGAGACCATAGATTACCATATTTATATAGAATTTATTATTTTTCTCAAATTCAATAAATTTTAAAACAGGATCAATTGGAGGGACCACTCTGGAAGCAATGGCAATGAAGATTGATTGATTTTAACAGCATATCTACCCAAGTTATTCACGGCAAAACTTTAATTTTAACCATTTAGGACAGATAATACGAGTGATAGTTTAGAGAATTACATTCATAGTACGTTTATACATAATTATTTCTTAAGAGCTTTTTGCACCCAGACCCAACAAACACAAATGCCTTAAAACAAAAAACGGTGCAATATCAATTAGCAGGCATATATATAAAGGAACAGACAGAATACAATCAAAAACAGAGAGATAAGATTAGAGACTCGGTGGAAGATAGACAATCTAGGATAGCCTGGCAAACAATAAACGAAGTGAGTAGAAGAAAGAACACAGCCAAAGCAAAACTGAAAGCAGCAAACCAACAAGAAAGAATAAAACTGTGGAAACAGCACTTCGAAAACTTACTAGGAAACCCACCGAAAATAACACATGAACCAATCACCAGAATAATTAGCAAACAATTAGACATTAAACTTGGACCGTTCACACAAGAAGAACTCGACTCGGTTCTCAGAAAAATTAAATATAGGAAAGCTGCAGGGCTGGACAAAATTCTCCCAGAAGTATGGAAAACCAGACAATTCGACGAATTACTCCTCCGAAACTGCAACGCAGTATACAATCAAAATCCGATAGATAGATGGATGAAGGGATGCATACCCCCCTTCCCTAAAAAGGGGGACCTCGGATTAGCCAAAAACTACCGAGGCATAACACTTACATCCATAGCAGCCAAAATCTACAATGCCCTACTACGAAACCGCATAGAACCCAAAATCGACAACATACTTAGAAAAAACCAAAATGGCTTCCGAAGAAATAGATCCACGACCTCACAAATATTAACCATCCGTAGAATCCCTGAAGGTGTACGGGCAAAAAACCTACAAGCGACATTAATATTTGTTGACTTTACCAAGGCTTTCGATTCCATTCACAGAGGAAAGATGGAACAAATCCTACTAGCGTACGGCATACCTAAAGAAACCGTAGCGGCAATAACGATTCTCTATAGACACACTAAAGTAAAAGTACGATCACCAGATGGAGACACAGAATACTTCGACATTGTAGCAGGAGTACTACAAGGGGACACGCTGGCTCCGTACCTCTTTATCATTTGTCTAGACTACGTACTTAGAACATCGATTGACAAAATCAAAGAGAATGGCTTCGAACTGACGAAAAAAAGAAGCAGAAGGTACCCCGCAAAAACAATTACCGACGCCGACTTCGCCGATGACATAGCAATACTGGCAAAGACACCTGACCAAGCCGAAACACTACTGCATAGTTTGGAACGAGCAGCAGCAAGCATAGGCCTCTATGTTAATGCACACAAAACGGAATATATGTGCTATAATCAAACGAGGGACATCTCCACTCTAAAAGAAACCCCTCTTAAACTAGTAGACAAATTCACTTACCTAGGAAGCAGCGTCGAATCAACCGAAAAGGACATCGAAACGAGGTTAGCGAAAGCATGGACAGCTATCAATAGGCTATCGATTATATGGAAATCAGACCTAACCGATAAAATGAAACGCAGTTTCATCCAGACAGCGGTCACATCGATACTGCTATATGGCTGCACTACATGGACGCTAACAAAACGGCTGGAGAAGAAGCTAGACGGCAATTACACAAGAATGCTACGTGCAATCTTAAACAAGTCCTGGCGGCAACACCCCACAAGACACCAACTGTACGGCCACCTGCCCCCTATCACGAAAACTATTCAAGTTAGACGAACCAGATATGCAGGACACTGCTGGAGAAGCAGGGACGAACTCATAAGAGATGTGCTCTTATGGACCCCCACACAAGGCCGTGCAAAAGCAGGACGACCAGCACGAACATACATTCAGCAGCTATGTGAGGATACGGGATGTTGTCCTGAAGACCTACCTCGGGCGATGAACGATAGGGAGGAGTGGCGAGAGAGGGTCAGGGATATCCGTGCTACCAGCGCGATATGATGATGATGATATGATATCAAGTATTCTTACCTAATATAGATAATTTGCTCACAGTTGTAGAATTTCAATTATTCACATCTTTTTGATAATTAGATGGTTTCAAATAATCATTTGTATATAATAATAGCCATTTGTTTGTATATGTTTCAAGTAACTTATGATGCTTGCTATACAGTTATAGCTTGAAGTAACTATTTTTAATACAAATAATTTTCTTCTATATAGCATCAAGAATTCCTATCAAATGTGAATCGTTTTTAAACAGGTCAACTTGACCCATAGATGGAATGCTAACAGGTACTATCACTCCAATTCACAATCCCCAGATTTCTTGAGCTTGATTCTAACTATCAAATGCAGTTTAACTTCTTATCAAGGACTTCTGTTTTTTTAAGATGTGGAGGCTGTCTTCCCCCTCTATAAATGATATAGAGAGCGAATAATAAGCCCATCGACAAAATGTATATATATATATATATATATATATATATATTCAACCATTGATGCTCCAATACTCAAGCGCTTGGGAATATCCTCTTAAATCCAATGTCCGCCATCCTCTGAGGCCAAAATATATTGCTAAAAGCAGTAACTACAACTAAAGGTATCAGTAAAAATAATCAGTAGCTGTTTCTCATGGAAAAGTGCGGAGTGATGCGCGATGGTCCAACCGCTTAGCCAAAAGAATGATGCCTGAAGGAAGATTTTCAGCCTCTCCGGGTGAGACGACAGCAGTGTGTTAAATGAATTGGGCCGTAATCGTTCGTAGTGAATTGATCGGCCACTAAAGGATTACCAGTGGCATTGAAATTAGCTTTTCTGTCTACATCGACTTCTTAAAGGGTAACCTCCAGACATGACACTAGAAAGTACTGAAAGTAATATTTATACACGACAATGTTCCAGCTTGTACTCCTATTACAAACGTTGAAATCAGCAAACGGGTTGAAATTGGATGACTTTTGAAGTTTTAAGCGTGTTTCCCTGGACTGAAGTCTCAAAATATTTAAAATAAAAATAACAAATTCTTCTTTTTGCTGAATTAAGAAATTCAACATTAAATCTTGTTGAGTGGCTGAACGTATTGTATAGGGGACGTTTTGGTAAAATGGCACGACTGGGTGGTGAACCTGCATATTTACATAAATACGCGCATATTTGCATAGACACGCAAATGTGAATATACAGAGTGAATGTAAGCGGCCTTCCTCAGATGTAGTCTTGTGTGTTATCGACGCTCCAGTCTGATCTGGACCAAGACTGTATGCCGCCGATCCCAGTTAACTTTACAATTCTAAGATTTTAATTGCTTTTTGTTTGTTTTATTGGTTTGTTTGGGAATGTTTTCGTTATGAAAAAGGAAAGATTGTACAACCAATTCAATTCTACTAACAATTTGAACAAATTATAAGAAATTATTTGAATTTAAGTTGTTTAAATTTCAGATTTGTACTTTAGCTTTTTAGTTCAACAGCAAAATACTAATTTCATTTATTCTTGAATATTCAAAATACGATTGCCCAGTCGGCTGGGACTGTAGAATACACTGACTACACCTCGACAGAGGGGTAAGACCCCCCAATGAGTGTCCTAGATATGACACTAAACAGTCATATGGTGAGGTCCCAGTAATGCTGGAGCTTTGGGGAATACGGAGCACCCTTTTATTGCCATTGCTCCCAGGTCCACTCGGGCCCGGCGTGGTAGTACCTGATAGGGCCTTATCTATGGGTTAAATAGAACTAACGGCATACTTATGCTAAACTGAATTGTTTGATTAAACTGAATAGCTTGAAATAGAAATGTTTTTGACAATTAAACTGTACTTACATTTGAACTGCTTGATTATGCTAAACTGAAACCGTTCTTACATTTAACCTGCGCGTTTATGCTAAACTGATTTATTTGAAATCGAACTGTTTTTTGACATTTAAACTGCATTTGCACCTAACTGAATTGTTTAACATACAACTGTTTTGACATTTAAGTGCGTGTAAACAAAATCTGTACTTATACTTACCTGAATTAGCTAAATTAGAACTGCTTGACTAAACTGAATAGCTCGAGATAGAAATGTTTTTCACAATTAAACTCTACTTACTGCGTGTTTATGCTAAACTGAATTGTTTGAAATTGAACTGTTTTTGACATTGAAACTGTACTTACACTAAACTGAATTGTTATATATAACGGTTTGAATAAACTGAATTGTTTGAAATAGAATGTTTTTTGGCAATTAAACTGTGTACTCATGCTAAACTGAATTGTTTTAAATAGAACTGATTATTTACATAAAATGGATTTGGCGTAAAATAACCTACAAAGGTTGATATGCCATAATACCCAACCAACCAACCAACCAACTAATCAAAATCCAGCATTACTTGAACCTCACCATCAGACTGTTTAGTGTCATATCTAGGACACTCATTTGGTGGGGGGCGTCTTAACTCTCTGTGTATTCTACAGTCCAGCCGACTGGGTGTATTCTACAGTCCAGCCGACTGGGCAAAAATTCTAATAGATGATAAAATAGAAAGCGAATGCTTCCTTGATGCGTATTAAAACCATCCTTGTAGAAAAACAGCAGAGGCAGTATTTAACCCATAGCAAGGGGATAAGGAAGTTCATGCCTTTCCCAAGTGTATTAATCCGAAAGTAAACGTAGTAGCGTAATCAGAGTTTGAACTCGTTTACTACCGTGTAAGTCGTACTGTATGGATGCACTACTTAGACTCGAACGAAACGATTAGCTAAACACTGAGCAGGAACAACACAAGAAATGGTTCGTGTTGTTTTTAACAAAATTTGTTTAAAGCGTTGCAATTGTATTAGAAACTTTTTAATATAGATCCTAGTCGGCTAGGGCTGTAGAATACACCGACTGCATCTTTGCAGAGGAGATAATGTCCTCCTACGAGTGTCCTGGTAATGACATTAAACAATCTGATGGTGAGCTTCCAGTAATGCTGGAGAATTGGGGACTGTAGAGTAACCCTTCCTTGCCATCACTCCCATGATCACTCTGACCCGGAGTGGTAGCACCTGAAAGTGTCCTATCTATGGGTCAAATAGAATTGTTTGATATTTAAATTGAATAGTTTGAAATAAAATTATTTGATCATTAAACTGAGCGTAAACAAACGAATGACGTTTCATTGAATTGTTTGTGATACATAGCAATATTTGGATCTATTTAACTGTGTGCAAAACAATGAGCTTGGGCTCGTTTAAAAATGTTATCAACAAAATGTGTTTACAAATCATATATTTTTAATATATGTATAAACAGTATTTGGCATTAAATAACCTACAATTGTAGATTTTCCATGAAGCCAAATCAAACCTTTTAAGACAATCAGTTGTAAGTGATGGAAGTAGTAATTTACTGAACGTTTTGCTCAGATGTGGCACAAGGCCGTAAGAATGGGCCCCCAATGAGACTCGAACTCAATGGAAAAGAAATTAACAATAGAGACAACGATTTAAATAAAGAATCGTCACACAAACTAAAACAATCAGGTAGAAAAACAATATAATGTTCCATTATAATTACCTTTGCTTAACGATTTCAAATGGTTTGTTTATCCAAGTACATGAATTAAAAGATTGTTACAGACTGAATGGCTTTTGTCGCCTAAATTGCGTAATACGATGAAAAATGGTTGCCGCCTCGAAAAGATAATTACAATATTTGATTCATATTGAATTTAATATTCATTTCTTATTGAAAGAAATATTTTTAATTGGGAGTTTTGAGTATACATTAATGTCCATTACTCCCAGGTTCATTCTAACTTTAAGTGGTAGACCTTGTTCGGGTTATATCTATTGTTTAAATAGATATCTTTTAAAATTATTCATGTACGATAGGGTCGTGTACAAAAAATACAAGATCTTAGATTTGTGATACTTTGCATGAACATAAGAAGTACATTTGATCGAAAAATACGGACTCTCGGACAATTAGTTATATATATATATATATATATATACATATATATATATATACATATATATATATATATAAATATATATATGTGTGTGTGTGTGTGTGTGTGTGTGTGTGTGTGTGTGTGTGTGTGTGTGTGTGTGTGTGCTTATATATGTTATTTTATTGATTTGCTTGTTACTTTAGAAAGCGTAGTAAGTTATAGACACACATCCACACGCACATGCATATATATATATATATATATATATATATATATATAGAGAGAGAGAGAGAGAGGGAGAGAGAGAAGTGATCGGGAGAGAGATAATTTCGGATAGCGTTGACACAGAATCACCAGCGCTTGTTGACTGTCTTCTCATATAATCGATCATCAGGCGAAAATCTCTCAGATATGTGCCGCAATTTAACTAAGCTTCGTAAATAATTAAATTTTGATTGGTCGACATCTGATTTCCGTTGCTGTTCTGTGTAAGTTATTTTTTTTTGTTTTCTATGAGGGGAAGTTTGCGCGTTTTTGCTTTGATTTTTTTTTTTTTGGTGAGGGGAGGGGTTGTATAGGATTGTGTGTGTGTGTGTGTGTGTGTGTGTGTGTGTGTGTGTGTGTGTGTGTGTGTGTGTGTGTGTGTGTGTGTGTGTGTTTATAGATATAAACAAGATTTCTCCTTCAACATTATGCTGTCTGATGACCGTGAATTACGTACCACGTGAAACCTAAAGTAATGGTATCGAATTTATGTGAGGTTAGGTTTTATATCAACTCTGTTTCGGTTTTTCGAGATACACAGCGTTCTTTTTAACATGGTTTTAACCACCATACAGTCTTGTCGTCCCTATATATATATATATATATATATATATATATATATATATATATATATATATATATATATATTGCAAATAAACAACCAACTATTAGTTTCTGAGTCCGTTTAACAAAATTTCTTCAGTTCTCTAGTAATACACACATACGGGTCATGCGCATATTCGAGTATGTGTGTGTGTGTGTGTGTGTGTATGTGTGCGTGTGTGTGTGTGTGTGTGTGTGTGTGTGTGTGTGTGTGTGTGTGTGTGTGTGTGTGTGTGTGTGTGTGTGTGTGTGCATCGATCTTTGCTATTGCTAAAATAATCAATTTCATATTCACGAGACTGAAAAGAAAATATCTATTTTCGATTTATAATTTTTCTCAGGAATTTATTTCTATTTCTTTGTTTTGTTTTGGTTTTTTTTTTTTTTTGGTTTTGTTTTTGTTTTTTTAGTGGAGGGGGGTGTATCATGTTTTTCCCTAATCATTTACAACTTCGCTAATTCTTTGAGGGTTATTTTTCATTTACTTATTTTATTATATTTTTTTTTGTAATCTTTCAAGAAATGTTATTAGTAAGATGTCTCTAATGTCAAACTTCCTTGTGAATTTTTGCAGAAAAATGTTGATTTTATTTTTATGTGCGAAATACTTGATATTCTTGAACGGTTCGTTAATTTTGATTTTATATTTTACCTTCCTTCGTCTGATATTTTTTCCAAAGAATAAGTTCTTGTTTTAATATTTTTTTTATTGTGAACTCTTTATCTGTTTCGTATTTCCTTTTTTTTTTTTTCTTTTTATAGTTTTCTTTAAAATAGACCAGATTTCCTTCTTTCTCTCTTCTCTTCTGTAGTATTGGCTTAGTTGTTCATTTTCCATCACCTACAGAGATCGATGTTCAGTTCTATGATAAGACAAGAAATTCGAATGCTGATTTTCAACGTGTGCAGGCCAGCACTATATGAACAACTGGTGTGACACCATCTGCTCTTCTGTTCTTTGGGTCACATATTTAGGTGCAACAATACATGCACGTGAAGGTTTAAATGAGTATGATTGATTTAACGATATCTCAACCTGCCTATGATTATCTTGCGCCTAAAGGTTAGGGAATCGTGTTCACTGAACGTTAATAATTATATATTTGTGTAGCTGTTTCTTAAGAGGGTTTTTTCGACAGGGTCTCATCGAATACGAATAATTTTCAGACAGATCTATTTGACCAATAAATGGGACCCTAACAGATACAACCTCTCCAGGTAAGTATATTCCAAGACTTGCCGATATGGTAGTCTTCTGTTCCTGGGTGTATATATTCAGGTGCTAAAATGGATATGCTAGCGCAGTCCGCTGGCGCTGTAGAATACACCGACTGTATTTCTGCAGAGGTATAAGACCCCACTCCCAGAAATGAGCGTCCTTCCTATAACATTAAACCATCTGATGATGAGACTCGAGTAAGGCTGGAGCCTTGGGGAACGTGTAGAACCCCTCTATTGCCATCGCTCCCAGGTCATCTTTAGCCCGGAGTGGTAGCACCTGAAAGTGTCCTATCAATGGATCAAATAGTGCTGTTTGACATTTTAAAATGAATGCAAACAAGTGCATTGTGCGTTTAAAAATAGGATTTTCCATCAAATAACCCACAATGGTTGATATGCCATAAAAACTAACCAAAATAATGCATTGCGTGTTAATGCAAGCATAGCTATATGAATATGCATGTGTACAGGCTAGTGTATATTTAGGTATATGTAAGTGTATTGTGTATGAGTATATATATATATATATATATATATATATATATATATATATATATATATGGATTTATGTGGATCAAAAAGGGAAGCTGAAAAAGTCTGAGTGGTGGGCAAATTTTAATAGATTTAGGCTTGGTTTATTTAGGTTTTATAGCCCATCAACCTTTGTAGGTTATTTAATGCCAAATCCATTTTTATACAAATAGTCAATTCTATTTCAAACAATTTATTTTAGCTTAAGTACACAATTTAATTGTCAAAAACATTTCTATTTCAAGCAATTTAGTTTAGTCGAACAGTTCTATTTCAAACAATTCAGTTTAGTAAAAGTATAGTTTTTGTTTACTCACAGTTAAATGTCAAAACAATTCTATTTCAAACAATTCAGTTTAGCGTAAGTACAGTTTCAATATCAAAAACAGTTCCATTTCAAACAACTCAGTTTAGCATACAAAAACAGTTCCATTTCAAACAATTCAGTTTTGCATAAGTACGCAGTTTAGTTCTATTTGACCTATAGGTAGTGTCCTATCAGGTGCTACAACTCCAGGCCAGAGTGGACCTGGGAGTGATGGCAATGAATTGGCACTCCGAATTCTCCAAGGCTCGAGCAATACTTGAACCTCACCATCAGACTGTTTAGTGTCATATCTAGGACACTCATTTGGTGGGGGGCGTCTTAACTCTCTGCAGAGATGCAGTCGGTGTATTCTACAGTCCAGCCGACTGGGCAAAAATTCTAATAGGTGATAAAATAGAAAGCGAATGCTTCCTTGATGCGTATTAAAACCATCCTTGTAGAAAAACAGCAGAGGCGGTATTTAACCCATAGCAAGGAGATAAGGAAGTTCATGCCTTTCCCAAGTGTATTAATCCGAAAGTAAACGTAGTAGCGTAATCAGAGTTTGAACTCGTTTACTACGGTGTAAGTCCTACTGTATGGATGCACCACTTAGACCCGAACGAAACGATTAGCTAAACACTGAGCAGGAACAACACAAGAAATGGTTCGTGATGTTTTTAACAAATCCTGGAAGCAGCAGCCAACAAACCAGCAACTGTATAGACACTTCTCTCCATTCTCCTGGAAGCAGCAGCCAAGAAAATAGTGGTTGTACGGACACTTACCTCCATTCTCGTAAACCATTCAAATAAGACAAATCCTGGAAGCAGAACCCAACCAAACAGTGGCTATACAAACATTTGTATCCACTCTCGGAAACTATTCAAATAAAACAAGAAAGACATGCTTGGCGCAGCTGGTGAAGTACTCATCATCGACGTTCTCCAAGGGACTTCTACACATAAACACACCAGTTTTGGCTGACCAACTACTTTATGCCGTCTAGAGAATTTACAAAGAGCGATGGCCAATAGGCACTGAGAGAGAGAGAGAGAGAGAGAGAGAGAGAATGAAAGAGAGAAAGAGAGAGAGATCATATTTGGCTGCTGCTTCCAGGAGAATGGAGAGAAGTGTCCATACAGTTTCTGGTTTGTTGGTTGCTGCTTCCAGGATTTGTTAAAAACAGCATGAACCATTCTTGTGTTGTTCCTACTCAGTGTTTTGGTAATCGTTTCGTTCGAGTCTAAGTGGTGCATTCATACAGTAGGTCTTACACCTGCCACAACTTGGAAGAGTTTCCGTATTATTTTATCATCGAGATCAGATTTCCCTATGGTCAATAATATCTCAATAGCTGTTCATACTTTACCTAAAATGAGATATTGCTACTTGGTATACGAACTGGTGTAGTAATTCAATGGATTGCGATTTAATGAGGATATGGCAGCATTAATTGTTTTATTTGGGTTCACATAGAAACCAACACTTTTTTTCTGTCCACTATACATAGTTGAACAATAGTGTATTCCAACATATATCAAGATTTTTATTAATTTATAAATGTCCCATAGCCAGATACGGATACGTGAAATGGATATACAATGTTCATATATGTTCATAAACATATATATAGATAACATAGGAATGCTGAAACACGAAAAACACGTAACGACTTCTTAATTCAGGTACGAAACTTTTTATTACCTTTGAGTTTAAAGGTTCTTCGACATAAGGTGAGAGATACGCATTCTTTCTATTCTGGCTTTCCCATCTGCCACCCACCATTTCGTGCGTCGCCCGTAGCGTGCAAATTCGTCTGGCATCTGCAAGCCCCGAATGTCGACCCTTCTCGTTCGGTGTCTTGTTCTCAACTCAACTAACTGACTTTTTTCATTCCCCCACCCAAATCCTCCGCGCGCGCTTCTGGCGCATGACGTCATTCACATCCACTGGTCAAACATTCTATGGGATTTTTATTTTAACATCTGTGAACGACACATCCTCCCCGCGCGCGCGTCAACACCTGTGCTCAATTTTGCACCTAACTAAATCATGTGCTGAGCCGATAGGTTCCCAGCCTAACTAAACCCAAAGGCAAGATATATAAAACGAAATCTCTCGGTCATTATATTACATAAACGTTTGCAAGAAAAAGTGCTCTACACCACTACAGCAGAGCAGGCATGCAATCCAGTAAAAGATCAAATCATGAACGCTAATTTCATTTCTACAGGTGTGCATGGTGTGCACAATTATCAGACTGAAAAATGCGAAAAGGGATCAATCCATTGAAATTATATTTTATGTAAAATCAAGTGTTAAGATAGAAGTACACCCGATACTTACTCGTATATATAATGATAAAAATGTTTTCAATCTGCATGTAATTTTCGGTATATTTTTAATCGAAAATTAATTATATATCCGATGCCATCGTCATTGAGCACTCAACGAAAATTCCAATCAACCTTCGATTACGACAAAATAAGTCTAAACCCTGTAATGTTTTCCTTGGATTATATATATATATATATATATATATATATATATATATATATATATATATATATATATATATATATATATATTTTGCCAGCATTTCTTCGTTGATACATATTTGATTGAACATAATAGACATTTTTGTCAACATATTTTTTTGGTAATCCTTTAGAATTTCCGTATCGATCTTATAATATTCGGCGGGAATTGGTCGACAAATCTTCCGTAATTAGTTATTTCCCAATTATGGAAGGTTTATCAACCAATTCCCGCCGATCATAAGATCGATACGGCTATTCGAAAGGATTAACAAAAAATATGTAGACGAAAAATGTCTATTATGTTCAATTAAATATGTATCAACGAAGAAACGCTGCCAAAATATACACATTTTAAACTTCATGATCCTGCAGATCATAAATATAACAGCACTTTGGAATACAGACGTGATTTCGTGAAGAGACAAATTACACTCAGTAAGAATATCATCAACATCACTTTTGTAATACATCCTCCCCTGATGATTGCCTAAAGTTGGGCAGAAAGTACTTGGGAAATAACTAATTATGGAAGGTTTATCAACCAATTCCCGCCGAATATCGTAAGATCGATACGGCAATTCTAAAGGACTAACAAAAAAAAATATGTAGACAAAAAATGTCTATTGTGTTCAATCATATATATATATTTATATATATATGAGTGGAAATAAATAAGTGGAAAGATAAATAAATCAGAAGGGTTTAGTAGTAGTGATATTTCATTCTTTATTCCAAGAATTTCTTCAGACTAAACATTTTTTTGAGTTTTGCAACATTTAAGCAAATGAAGAAATAGATAAAATAACGGAGAAAATAAAGATATAAAAAGAGAGGATTTAAAGATTAAAGGCAGGTAAAGGGAGAGGGAGGTAGATGTGGGTTTAAGAGATGGTGGTAGGGGTTATTGGTTTTGACTGTAACTGTGTGTATGGTGAAGCATGATGGAGTCAAATGTATCAACTTTCACCAGAGATTTTTGATCAGATCGAAGTAGAATTAATTTTAGAGAGAAAAAAGAAAACGAAACAAGGAAAAGAAAGAGAAGGGGACGGAGGAGGAGGGGTTTAGGCAAATCCCATTTCTTCAAAGACATGAACTATCATAGAGTGTCTAAATAGAAAGAAATAGTCTGAAGAAATTCTTGTAATAAAGAATGAAATATCTCTACAACTAAACCCTTTGTAAGTGCCTGATCTATCCATCTTTCCACTTATTTTCACCATCTTGCCAGATTCATCACAATCTATCATTTCAACATATAAATATATATATTTATATATACTGTAATCATAGACAGGCTGTTTTGTTGTATCTCAAGTCTTCATTGTTACTAGACATGTAGGACGCTTAAGTTAGACTTAGTATCATACCGCTCAGCCAGCAAGCGAACCACGTCAGCTCGAAAATTATAAGGCCTTATGTAGTAGCTTTCGTTTGTTTACATTTTGCCTTACCGTATACCAGAGTGGTCAGCTTTAATCGGCCTTCGGGCTTTTGACTTTGGGTCAAGTCTTGTCTGATGGAAGGCAGCGACAAATATGACAAATATCATACCAGTGGTCAATTCATTAGAAGAGCTGTTATATACCCCACCTATGAAATTTATGGGTATGTCCCATTCCTCATAAATAAGCCGGACATTATTGTGAGGAGATGACTAAGTATTCACCACAAGCAGTGGTTTACCTTCTTCACGCCGCCGCCGAGTATTGTATTTTGTTAAGGTTATAATGATTTTCATTTACTTTCCAACCTTCGTTTTAGTTATTTCTCATTCTTAGGTTACAGCAATATATATATATATATATATATATATATATATATATATATATATATATAAGGGGAATCAAATCAAGAATATATTGGGAATTAGCCAGGTTGTAAATAATACGCAAAAAAAATAACAATATGCCAACACTTTGATATCAACTCGTTTCTTTTGTTCAGCAATTTGTTTTCAGCTAGATGTTCTTGAATATTTTTTCTCCAGAAATAAACTGCAGTTAGTGTTATCTCCTTTATAAGCTTGTGCTTTTTTGACAATATCCCATTCTATTAGGAGATATTTGATCGTTTCATATATTTAAATATATAACTGTTTTTTGTTGTGATAGTTCACGATTTTAAATATTTTCATCGACCAAAAATATAATTATTTACATTTACGTTTGATCTAACTTCTATAGAAGAAAACTCTTTATATCTGTATTTTCTAGAATTACTTATATTGAAAAAATTTTTGAGTATTTGTTTATTTTCAGAATATTTTATACTTCTCCATAAAACTATGTTTGCAATATTTTGTCTCAAAATTTTCTCTTTATCTCAAGAACTCCGTAATCACACAATCTTCCGAAAATAATAATTTATTAAACTTACTTAGAACAGCACGTAAGCCTCGTATTGCTCGTAGGTCGTGTTGTTACTAAACGGTCACCCATCTAAATACTGAACAGGCTAATCACAGCTTAAATTTGGTGATTTAGAGAAAATCAGCGCTTCAGCGTAACGTGATCGTAAATGACAGTCATTTAAAAAATTGTTAAACTAACCTTCTTGATTCCCATCTACTGCGGACAATTCAGTGTCCTTGTTTGTTGTCTAAATTGACAAATTTGACTAAGCCGAACAGAGGGACCTGTTTAGTCTATCATTATTTTCCGTTTTATAACACACATACGCACACACACATACGTAATAATTCTCTCTGTGTGTGTAATAGCTTTACCTGAGGAAATTCCACTGTATACACGCATAATTGAAGATTCGGTTAGGTGAATATATCACTTTTGTCGGTGAATACGAGGGTCATTCAAAAACTAAGGGGAATTTTTTAAGGCAAAATAATTTTTATCTGGATTGATTTTCAACTAAACCCTTAACTCTGCATTGTTGGAATTGGTCTATAACAAAAATTATACTAATCTCGCAAAAATGGCAGGAAATCAAACAAAATGTAACAGGCATGAACAGAGGTCTGTCATCAGATTTATGTGTGTTAAAAGTGCAAACCATGTGAAATTTACTGAAAAATGTGTCATGTATACAAAGAAGCATATTTTAGTCAAAGAAATGTTTGCAAACATCGGTTTACCACAATGAGGTTGAGTCGAAAATACACTGACTCTCCGGTAAATTAAACTTTCAGGCGAAGTCTTCTTGAACATGAAAGGTACCCATCATTTTTGATATCCTTGAAAAAGATGCAACTGTAAACAGTGCTTCCTATCATGAACTCTTCAGACAAGATTCACCTTATTTATTCAACATTGGTTCGAGCCCAGCTATACATTGAACAACTTGGTTTCAGGTTACCATCCCCATGCAGTACCAGCTCTTTCCTCAAAAAGCGCAAGAGTCAGTTTCATGGTACAATGCCTGCCCATAGAAACGAAGAAACTAATAGCACTTTCCTCGACTGAGGATCAAAGTACGCAAGAAAGACACACCTAAAAAATGACCTTGGGGTACATCCTTCTCATAGCGTAGGGGTAGGGTAAATGCCGTTTGTGGCATAAAATAGATTGGTTTCTGGAGGCCGTCTAAACATGCAACGACTGCCCCTTGTCTATAGAGCAATGGTTTGGTTCATTCTTTGATGCCAGAGATGTCCCTAAGGGTATACTTACGGAGCATAATAATTTTTTTAGCAGGGCACATGAGGGCTTCCACCTAAACATTTGCCCGTTTGTTGCATACTGTTGGTAACGGAGTGATCGTGTAAACACTGTTTGAGGCCAAAATCAAACTTCCTGACAAGCTTTCCTGTGAACGGCCTGGCTTAAAGAAGATATATTCATACGTAGCATCTACTTCCAGCTCTGAAAAAAAGAGTATGGTTCATTGCCCGAAGCGTCCCCAACTAAAGTGAGGAGGGTATGCCGACGGAGATAACGAATTTTTGCTACTTGGCTCAACTGTGCATCTTTTTGTGAGAAGTCTGTAGCGGCAAAAGTGAAAATGGTTGAATGAAAACACTGATCTACAAATTAATAAATCTTATTTCTTTAAATTGAGTGAAATGTTTGTGGAAAAATAGAAGTTACGAGGTCTTGTATTGTAAGAAAAGATATATATTTGCCAATAGTTTATGTGGTCTAATTTGATACATTTTGTGTATACAAGAAATCGTCTGTGAGAGAGTCACTGCGTATGAAAAGAAAAATTGCACTTATGCCTCAAACATATGCAGCTGGAACTTCAATTTTTTAATCCGCAGTAGAAATAGTTTTACGAATATTTTAACGCAATACAAATTTAAACAAACATATTCGTTCAATTTTCACTCAAAAGAAATAAATCAAAGGATAGTTGAGTAGATATAGAATAAATCCATACCAACTAAAGAAATATTTATTTTTTCATTTATTTGTAACATATGGTAGGCTCGAAATTAGATTTTCAAAAAATTGATGATTTATCTATGTATCTAATTGATTAAAAAGTATATTCTTAACAATTTAGAAGGGAAAAAATTCTTAAAATATTTTGGGGTTTTAATCCTTCAAATTTTTGTGGCAAGTCAAATATTGTCGTTTGTTTGATTCAAAGTAATTTCTAAATGAGAACGAATGCGCTGATTGTTCAGTAAATCCAAGAATACCAATAGAAAAATTACAGCTTCCTGTGTCAATTTTTTTGCATAGAAATTAATACTTTTTTGTCCGGAAATCACTTACCTTCCTGCAGGGCCTTAGCCTTAAAATTTGAACTACTATGCATCCTGTTCGTGACGGAAATAACGCTATTTAAAGGTAGTTGTCAACATAGTTTTATATAAAACCCAAACCCAGTAGATTTTTATATGTAGATATTCGTAGCCTCATGATAAAAAAGTATCTAACAATCTTACACAAAAGAGTATTAACAAATGTCCACACTAAATCCAATTGATGCAGTTGTTTAATTTCCACAAATTCCGAAGTAACACTTCGAAATACGTCTGGTTGTTCGGGTATGTTTGTATTACCTTTGTCTGTAATAGTCAGCAGTCGACCTCAACTGAAGCCTAAGATTTCTACTATTGATTTCCAGCTAGGGAAAACAAATCTCTTGTTAGGAGATTGATTAACACAATCTTACTAATCACCATTTGGCCTTGTGCTAAATTAATCTGAATTTAGAAAATATGTTTCTTTCGTTAGCCATCTAGTTATCTGAGCAGACTTTGTGTTTTTATCTGCATATGTGTACGTACATCAGTATGTATGTGTATGTGTGTGCGTACGTATATTCGTGGACATACTGATTATCTCATTTTGATTTCTTTTTTTCAAACCTGGTTTCTTTCAAAATGAAAAGTTTGGACTTTTTTTAACCCAGTATCAAAAATAAAGATACCTTTAAGAACTGGTTCTAACAATATTTTATTTTATTGAAATGATTAATTTAATCAAAACCCGAAACCGAACGACCCATTTTTATTTAATGCATTTTCAGAATATTTTAATCATCATAACCATGTCACACCGCTAGCACTTGAGCTCCCTGACCCTCTCCCGCCACTCGTCTCTATCGTGCATTGGTCCTGGTAGATCTTCATGGCTACATCCTGTATCGGCACACAGCTGTTGTACATAGGTTCTAGGTGGACGCCCTGCCTTTGCTCGTCCATGTGAAAGGGCTCATAGGAATATGTCACTTATGAAGAATATTTTAAGGTTCCGATTGGAAGAGATTCCATACATAAATCAATTCCTCGTTAAAAGTTCTGATATTTTTTTCCCTTCTCAAAGACTGGGTTTTACAATAAAAAGTTCTGGTTTTCTTAATATGCGCTTTCGGATAGATAGATAGATAGATAGATAGAAAGATAGATATGAACAGTCAGAAATAAATAAAAAGAAACTGAAATACGAAGGTGGCCTGAAAAGTTCATTGGCTGAAAAGTTGATATGATGACGTCATATCTGTTGTTGATTATTTTTTTACTAATGGGATCTAAGCCCAGCAACATCGATAGAAGAGGTGAGTGGATCGTAAGAAGAATTTTTTTAAAATAAACAATACTTGGTCATATTCTATGAGAGTGTCTTGGTCAACCAGAGTATCTTTAGCCAACCCTCGTATATATATATATATATAGAGAGAGAGAGAGAGAGAGAAAGAGAGAGAGAGAGAGATGAATAGTCTGAGATAAATAAGAGCAGACCGATTTCCTGGGTATAGCACTAAACTGCGTCTGATAGTGAGGTATGAAAAGTATGGGGCATCCTTAAGCATCATTACTCCCAGGTCCACTCTGACCTGTTGTAG
Source organism: Sepioteuthis lessoniana (assembly GCA_963585895.1). NCBI lineage: Eukaryota > Metazoa > Mollusca > Cephalopoda > Myopsida > Loliginidae > Sepioteuthis > Sepioteuthis lessoniana. Next base: position 20,595,969 of record OY757904.1, read on the forward strand.
GAATAATTGTTAGGATCTTACCTATGGGTCAAATAGATCTGTTTGAACATAATGTCATCATCATCAAATCGTTTTAATAGCAAGAGATTCCCAGGCTATCTCTCTCACCATCCGTCCCTATCATTTATCGCCCAAGTCAGATCTTCAAGACTGCATCCATTGTCTGCACAGACCTGATGTATGTAAGTCCTTGCTGGTCGGAAAACCCTGGATTGTCTATTTGAAGGAGTTTATTAGAGAACGTCGCTTATGAGTTAGTCTGACCCGAAAATCTTGAAAAACTGTACGAATGTTTAATCATGTATAAAACAAAGAAATGTTTTAAAATAATTCGTATTTCATGGGATTAAATTATTCATATTAAGAATGATTACTTGAAACTTTAATTCTTTACCGAGGATTATTATCATTAATTAATTGGAATCATATAAATGTATGCAAATAGTTGTTGGCGACCGTAGTCGAGGGCGACCCGAAGGCTTCTTTTCAATGGCTTATACACCTATGTGTAGGGGAGGGCGCTACACCTTTCCTTGGATTGCTCCACTTTACCCTTGATCCCTACCTTATATTGCTGAGTGTTAAGCAAGGAGGTATCAAGTACCATTTTTAAAGTCTTTGGTATGACACGACCTGGGATTGAACCCAGGTTTCCCGACACCATTGGCGAACACTCTACCCACTAGAACAATATGAGTATTATTAAATAGGAATATTGACTTGAAACCATAAGATTATTTGTATTGAATAAAAATACCTAAAACTTACAGTTGTGTGCAGGCATTTGTATTAAATAAAAATACTTTATATTATATAACTATGTTCAAAAACTTTTATAAAATAGCTACATAAAAAAAGGAAATGTGAACGTTTAATGAACGCAGTTCTCTAACCTCTCGATATAATAAAAAAACATGGCAGTTTGATATGCCGTTAAATCAAGTGATCCTTCAATTTCAAATAATAAAAGAAAATTCTGATTAAAGAAATAGTTTATTAAAATTTTAATTTCATTAAATAGTAATTCACAACAATGGAACCATTCATAATCTTCTGGTGTGTGTGTGTGTGTGTTTTTTTTTTTTTGTTTTGTTTTGTTTTTCTTTCCCCCCCCCCTGCCATTAGATGAAATACGTCATTTCAAAGCCTCCGTTCAAATTCCTTACGATAGGAATCAAAAAGATGACCACTGTGACCATTTATGCGTTTTACTTTTCTTGGCATCGACCCAGACACCCTCGATTGTTTGCGTGTGCACACCGGTGCCTGGCGCTACAAAATTACCTGAATGATTGATTAACCATATGTCCATAACGTTCAGACAAATTTCCATTTCAATAGGCAGGCCATTTATCGTCGTAAATCATTGAGCCCATATTAACGTGGTTTCATGTAATTGATACCAAAGAAGTCGCCTCTCCTATTTGGCACTTCAACAAGGAAATAATTCTTGCTCTTGTCTCTTTCGATTGTACCAATGACTCAATGTCTTTTATACTCGGTGCCACAGGCGTACTTGCGATGACATTCCTTCGTTTTGTCTCCTTCGATAATTATACGCGTGGGCGCGCCGACAGTAAGGCTTACTATTTATTTCCTCGGGAAGTACAACAGGTATTGGCTTTAAAGTAACAACATCGGAGAGATCAAAATTGCAGTTAAAAATTTCCATTTTTTTAAATAACTTGTCGGTGGGGCTAAGAATACGCTAAACCCACCAGAAAGGGCTGTTCTTGTTGTGGCCCCGGAAAGGGTCACTAATGAAAACGCAAACACGGATATTAGATAACAGATTATATTACACAAGAAAGTAGAGTTACATAGAAAAAGTAAGAAGTCTCGTACTGTTCATATAACACCGATACTGATCTGCGGTATTTGATGCACGCCCCACCTTACGGGCAAGTATGGCACAAGGCCTTTTTTGGAGTGGGATCGGGCGCAGGGCCGTAGCCCACACGCGCCCGGAGTTTGCCAAAAATGCCCTCGGCCCCGTCGGCTTTCTCCTTGTTAGGGGCGCCATAGGCGCCGGGCAATGAACCCAACCCCCCTCGAAAGGGGGTAAAAGCCTGGGGGAAGGCCCCCTGAGGCCGAAGGAAATCTCCAGGTACCGAAACACACTCGGCCAGATCCGTGCCGCAGATAACACGGCCGGCCGAAGTGCTACCCGACACCTGGAGATGTGTCAGACCGATACTGATCTGCCTCCTGGCAGCGAAATCTAAGTGCTAATAACGATGAGAAGAGTCTATTATGGTAAAATGGGTAAGGCTCCCACAGCAGTTCTGTGTATGACACTAAACTGCATCTCACTGTATTGCTCCATTTCTAGAAATCTTAGAAGTGTAGAGAACTCCTTCATTGCCATTACTCCCAGGTCAACTCTAACCGGGATAAATAGTACCTGTAAGGGTCCTATCTATGGGGTAATGGATCAATCTAAAGATTATGCGTATTCGATTGGACCGAATGCAAAAAGAAACTTTTAAAGAAACGACTATACCAGAAATATATATACGAAAGTACAATAAAAGCAATTGCTTTATTTCTCGAAAGAACTTAACCTGACAAAGGTTGAAATGCCGTTAAAATCAATCAATACATCATTGATTAGCGACTATTTTAATATATTATGGGCATACATTCATGTATATATATATATATATATATATAGTTCCATAGTTTGGAACGAGGCGTGTATATATATATATATATATATACACGCCTCGTTCCAAACTATGCCGTCGGTTTTCGGCTTGGTTGGGTGTATTCGCCAGTATCGCTATGTCATCGGCGTAGTCAGTGTCGGTAATTGTTTTTCAGGGTACCTTCTGCTTCTTTTCCTTGTCAGCTCGAAGCCGTTTTCTCTGATTTTATCAATCGATGTTCTAAGCACGTAGTCTAGACAGATGATAAAAAGGTATGGGTCTAGCGTGTCCCCTTGTAGTACTCCCGCTATAATGTCGAAACGAGCCGCCGCAGGCATTGGCCTCCATGTCAATGCACACAAAACTGAATATATGTGTTATAATCAAACAGGCGACATTTCCACACTAGACGGAACCTCTCTGAAACTGATAGACAAATACACCTACCTAGGAAGCAGTGTCTCATCAACAGAAAAAGACATCAACACGCAGCTAACGAAGACATGGACATCTATCGATAGGCTATCGATCATATGGAAATCAGACCTGACCGATAAAATGAAACGCAGTTTCTTCCAGGCAGCGGTCGTATCGATACTGCTGTATGAATACACTACTTGGACGCTAACTAAACGGATGGAGAAGAAGCTAGACGGCAACTACACAAGAATGTTGAGAGCAATGTTGAACAAGTCCTGGTGGCAACACCGCACAAGGCACCAACTATACGGCCACCTGCCTCCCATCATGAAAACTATTCAAGTTAGACGAACTAGACATGGAGGACACTGCTGGAGAAGCAGGGACGAGCTCATAAGGGATGTACTCCTATCGACCCCCACATATGGCCGAGCAAAAGCAGGACGACCAGCTCCAACATACATACAGCAGCTCTGTGAGGATACGGGATGTAGCCCTGAAGACCTGCCGGAGACGATGAACGATTGGGAGAAGGGGCGAGAGAGGGTCAGGGATATCCGTGCAAGCGGCACGACATGATGATGATGATGATATATACGCCAGGTGAGGAGTCCCCAAGCTAGACTGCGACATTTTAGAAAGTGAGTTCGAAATCCAGTCACACCATTGCGTTCCCTTTCGGTCAATTGTCCTTGGGAAAGGCATGAACTTCTTTATCCCATCCAATTAGTGGCATGGCTGTTTTTCAACAAGAATACGTTTGGCATTAAATAGCCCACTAAGACTGATGTGCCATTAAAGGAAGGAAACCGTATACGCCATATTTATATCAAAAGTCACACTAATCCAGGTATGCTTACGCGTACATGCCTTTGCAATATTGCATCTACATCCATATAACTTATTGCTCCTACGTGCACATGCAATATTATGCATATGTATATTAATTATTGAACCTACATACATAAGTATTATTACAACTACAAGCATATGCAATACTGTGTCTATATGCTTATACGTAATCTTTTTTCAACATACGAGGCGTTTTAAAAAAGTCTCTATACTGAAACTGTATTTACCAAGAAAGAAATGAACAATGAATAAAACGTATATATCTTTTTTCAACAAAAGAGGGGTTTTCAAAAAGTATCTTAACTGAAACTGTATTTATCAAGAAAGAAATGAACAATGAATAAAACGTTATATCTTTTTTTCAACATAAGAAGCGTTTTCAAAAAGTATCTTAACTGAAACTGTATTTACCAAGAAAGAAATAGACAATGAATAAAACGTTATATCTTTTTTCAACATTAGAGGCGTTCTCAAAAAGTATCTTAACTGAAACTGTATTTACCAAGAAAAAAAATGAACAATGAATAAAACGTTATATCTTTTTTCAACATAAGAAGCGTTTTCAAAAAGTATCTTAACTGAAACTGTATTTACCAAGAAAGAAATGGACAATGAATAAAATGTAATATCTTTTTTCAATATACGAGGCGTTTTTGAAAAGTATCTTAACTGAAACTGTATTTACCAAGAAAAAAAATGAACAATGAATAAAACGTTATATCTTTTTTCAACATAAGAAGCGTTTTTAAAAAGTATCTTAACTGAAACTGTATTTACCAAGAAAGAAATGAACAATGAATAAAACGTTATATCTTTTTTTCAACATAAGAAGCGTTTTCAAAAAATATCTCAACTGAAACTGTATTTACCAAGAAAGAAATGGACAATGAATAAAACGTTATATCTTTTTTCAACATAAGAGGCGTTCTCAAAAAGTATCTTAACTGAAACTGTATTTACCAAGAAAGAAATGGACAATGAATAAAACGTTATATCTTTTTTTCAACATACGAGGCGTTTTCAAAAAGTATCTTAACTGAAACTGTATTTACCAAGAAAGAAATGAACAATGAATAAAACGTTATATTTTTTTTCAACAGACGAGGCGTTTTCAAAAAGTATCTTAACTGAAACTGTATTTACCAAGAAAGAATTGGACAATGAATAAAATGTAATATCTTTTTTCAACAGACGAGGCGTTTTCAAAAAGTATCTTAACTAAAACTGTATTTACCAAGAAAAAAAATGAACAATGAATAAAACGTTATATCTTTTTTCAACATAAGAAGCGTTTTTAAAAAGTATCTTAACTGAAACTGTATTTACCAAGAAAGAAATGAACAATGAAATACACTTTAATCTCCTATAAAATACGAGGTTTTGTTCAAAATATATCGAGACTGAAATTGTACGTACCTATATACAAATTAACTATGAATAAAACGTTAACTTTTATTAAAGTCATCTTCTAGACACTCAGCAAACTTATTTCGAAGAGACTTCTTTTGTTTAAAACACATCCAAAATAACTCATTTAATAATCTCTTAAGTTGTACCCTCGTATTTCTTATAATTCTTGTCTTCCAAGTCCTTATATCTGGTAAATATGGAGTCTGCCGTGCCTGTGAAATCCTGTGATGCACTAAAAAATCACTGAAAAATATCAAGGACTTGCTTAAATGTATTTTTTAATTTGCAAGGGTTCATCTAATTTCTAGATAAAATCTAGTCGTCTAAACTTCATCACTTTATCGTATTAGTTACTCAACTGTTTGAAGATCTTCATTGAAATTTTAAATTCTAAAAAGTTTAAAATGTTTGAAATTTTAACCTTTAGCGCCAATACTTTCTGATCACACCTTAATCAACAATTTCCTTAATCTGCTATTACAATAGAAGAGCGTGATTATTCAGCGTGTATTTTGGTGGGTTTGTATTTGTTTTGTAATGGGAATAGATTTTTTTTTTTCAATTTTTAGATCTTAGAACACTAAGATATTCTGTGCCTGCACAGGATTGGTCACGACGTAATAATGAAATTTCTCAGATTTTAATTTGGTGGGATTTAGCATAGCTGACATGGGCGTTTGAGTGTGGAATAGTTGGTATCGAACCTATTTTGGTTGTCAATTCATTTGGCAATGTACGTTACGGTGTTAAGAGCCCTAACCCAGTCTGTATAAACAGTTTTTATGGAGCAGAATTTTTAAAAGTTAACGGAAATATTTTTAAATTCAATATCAATAAAATGTTATTTAGTAGATTAAGAGTTAATTCTCTGGATGAAGCCAGTCTAATTTTTATTAAATAGCAAAGTAAGCACACCAGAGGGGAATTCAAACACGCAAAATCCAATCACTAAAGTGTAAAATTCTCAGTGAATAGTACCGATCGTGAAAAGATAAGCTATTCATAAAGCCAATAACGATGGAGGAAAGACGAGTTGATAAAGTTCAGCATCACATCCGGTAGGTTTGGTGTAACAATGTAAGCTTTATCAAGCATCCTTGACTGAAAACTGAACAACCAGGTTTTGCAGAAGTCTCCAGACTAGAACGGCCATCGAAGTGGTGGCGAGGGCGAGCCGGTCTACGTTGCCCACAAGAGATGGAAGTGGAGAATGAGTGTTCTGGGTATCCCAATATAAGTTTTCTCTCTGTCTCTGTCTGTCTCTCTCTTTGTGGCTGGGATATGAGGATAAGCATTCGTGTGTAAGGACAACAAGAAACGATTCAGATATACTGGAAGAGCCAGTTCAAAGCTTGAACGAAAAATTACTCCTATCCTTATATCATAGCCCTAGAGACTAAACGAATAGAATAAAAGCAATTGAAATCTTTAAAAAGTTGTATTTATTTTTCTCCTCGTCCATCCAATGATTAGCCATCACCGACATAGCAGTCATTGGTGACGATGCTACAAAAATCAAGTGATCTTTTCGTATTTGGTTTTACTTTCTTAAATTTTATTTTAGACTTATTGTGCGTAAAGAAATATAATCACTCTAAATTATTCCGTAAATTCTTCAGTCTTATAATGATATTATAAATTCAGAAACTCCATTCAGTAGAAATAGTAGCTCAAACAGGCTAAAAGTGCTAATATTCCGAAACTCACAGATACGTGTTTCCTTCTATGTCAGAGGCCTAACCCTTTAACTAACTCAAAAACTCTATCTTCCGTCTATCATGTGATAATATTAACCAATCAGGGTCCAGACACCAACTGATAATCCCAGCCAATTATTTTCACTACTTTATTATCAGAATTTTACCCCTGAACTATTTAAAATTTCGACCACTATTTTATCAGTAATCAAATAAATCAACTACCATAAATTCCTAACGTTTTTTACGTTATATCTTTAGCTGGGTATAAGTTTTAAGTTATTTTTGTTAATTCTTAGAATCTTAGCAATTAATAACTTTTATTCAGTATAAAAATGTTAATAAAATTAATGAAATTGTACATTATCTTTCATTTTCCTTTGAAACATTTGTATGCATTGAATTTTGGGCATTAAGCTTCACTGACCATGTCTACACAGATTCAGTTATCTGCCTTTTAGTTGGAAAATTTCAATTTCAATGCATATGTGCTTGATGACAATATGGATAATTTGGAACGCTATATCATGAAATTCCCTTCTATTTGCCGTGCTGTTAACCATCATACCCCACCGGACCTGAATTTTGATATAAGTTTCGCCTAAATTCTCTTCAATTTTTTTTCAGACAATAAGTTATTACCAAACTTTTTATGGAGTGTCATGTTCCAAATAAAGAATATAGATACTTTTTTTAGTTACAATTGTCTTTGAAGTGGTGATGTGCATTAAGAAGGGATTTTTGTCTTGCCCCCACCTGACAGATTTGACACAAGGTCATTTTATCATAGGGATTAAGGGAGGAGGAGGAGATCATACACGAGCCAAGACTCCGCTGAATTAAGTTGACTATAGGATTACTAAGAGCAATGTGAACTATGCTTGTCTTTGCCATGTCTTCTGGAATGTGTGCCAAGTGACCTTACTGGTCATAGCTTCAACCTGACCCGAAGATCTAGTGCTATGCTTGTCGTTGATCGTTTGTCCAGCTGAAGACTAAAAAGCCTCGAAGTGATCATTGATGCCCCACACGGCACGTATGACAGGCATCCCAGCTAGGAACCCTTGGAGCAAGCTCTGAAGACGAGTAAATATGATGTGCATTATGAAGCATGTTTACGTAAGATGTGTTGTCTAGGAAACCAATGAAGTGATGGTGATAAAGGGACAAGATATGGAAGTAAATGTTGACAAAGGATTTGAATTCATGGGGTATAAGGAGTTTTTGGTATGGTATTGTTGTTGGGAAATTAAGACGTTGGTAATTGACTTGGTCTTTCTACCACCATTCACGTGTTATCGTCTTTTTTTTGTTGAAGCTGCAAAAGAATGAATGATAGAAAGGAAAGAGACAGGGATAATTTAAACTCAACTTTTATTTTGGGGGTTTACAACTATTTGTGGTGTGAATGTTTTCATGAACCAGTTTAAATAACTGTGCTTCTGAGTCAAGGCGTTAGAGGAATCTCAGGAACCGTTTATGGAAATTATGCATCATCGGTATCGAATATAAAAAGTTTGATGGTCCGCCAAATGTGCCTGTGATCAGTCGGTATGTTCAGCAGACGCTGCAACAAGCAGGGTCCCACGCTGGTAAATATTTTTGTTGGGTTCTGCGAGTCTAATTTATTTAATAAAATACCCCCCATGTATTATCGTTACGTTGACGACATTTTCTGCTTATTTAATTGTGAGAAAGATGCAGACTTATTTTTCGCACAATTAAATTCTATGCATCCCTTTTTGAAGTTCCCTGTGGAAAGGGAGTCTAATCACTGACTTCCGTTTCTTGATGTATTTGTGCATAAAACTCCTACAGCTTTTCTCACCTCTGTATACAGAAAGCCCACCTTTTCTGGCCTATATATTAGATGGGATTCATTTTGCCCACAGCAGCGCAAAATTAATTTCATTAAGACTCTTGTCCACCGCGCTCATATGATTTCATCCAAGTGTTTTCTTGGTGATGAAATCAAGTTCATCAAGTCAACCCTGTCTAAGAATGGGTATCTATTATCCGTTTTGGATAGTGTTGTCAATGATGTTATGATTAAGTTTGATAGGGCTAGCAGGTGCACTGTTAATAGGTGCCCTGTTTATTTGCGCTTGCCGTACATAGGTTCCAGAGGTGAGAGATTGGCCAAATCCATCACCACGGCTGTTGGTAGTTGTTATTTTCCAGCTGCTTTGCGAGTCATTTTTCAGACTCGCACAGCATTTGTTTCAATGCGTAAAGATGTCTTGCCTCCCCACCATATTAATTCAGTTATATATTAATATACATGAAGTTGCGGCAGTGACTGCGTAGGCAGGACTTCTAATCACTTAGATCTCCGCATAAGACAGCATCTTCCAGCTCGAATTTTAAATCTAAGGCTTAAAAGATGTCAGCTTGCAAATACATCCGGGTCCTCTATAGCGGAGCACATGATTAATAGTAGGGAATGTGTTGCAGACTTCAATGTTGACTGATTCAGTATTCTGAGTCGGTCACATTCACCTTTTCATCTTAAAGTGTTAGAGACTCTTTACGTTCGATCCCTTCAACCTTCCCTCTGTAAACAGAGGGATTGTTTGTTGGGATTGAATGTGATAAGTCTCTCGCCTTCTGCTCTTTGTTTCTATTACCCCTCTTAGTGTTTTTTTTTTTTTTTTTTTTTTTTTTTCTCCCTTTTCTCCATTCCTTTACTCTTTTCCATTTACATTCCCCTTTTTAAATATTTTCTGGTGTTATGATCTTGACAAGAGCCAGACGAAACCGGTCGTTCAAAAACATACATTTCTTTAATAATAAACATGCCTACACCTTCCCTAGGCCTATATGTTTTCCTTGCGATCAGTATATATATATATATATATATATATATATACGTGTGAGTATGTGTGCCATCTCTAGTAAAAACTATGGAATTAAAAGACTAAGAAAATGTTCAGGGGAGTTGTTATTTAACAGTAAATAAACAACTTCCAGCTAGGACGTAGAACATTTTCATTTAAAGACTAAACATTCTAGCTTTATAAGATATTCTTTAGATAAACTAGATTGAATTATTCAAGTTTATTTTCTTCCTCAATATTCGGTTATTCAATATTTACTCTGCGTGGCTTGGAAAAATCTATATCATTACTTCGAATCTAATTTAGTTTGTGAAAGGTATATTTTATAAAGATAGAATGTTCAGCTCTTAAATAAAAAGTACCTTCCGTCTTATCTATTATTAGTTTACTTACTGCTTAATAGAAAATTAAAGAGAACATTGTCTAAATGTGCTAATTTCAAATTTCTTGCAGTGGGTAGTTTGGTTTGGTTTTGGTTTCTTTTTTTAATGGCATATAAACCTTTGAAGGTTATTTAATACCAAAGCTATTCTCCTTGAAGAACAGTAGTGGTACTATTTAACCCATAGCTGGGAGGATAAGGGGGTTCTTACCTTTCCTAATGGTATTTACCCGAAAGAGAACGTAATAGCGCGATTGGAGTACGAACTCGCTTACTACGATTCCGCAGTCCATCGCTTTAACCATTACACCACGAGGACATCCCCCCGTGGGTAGTGTAAATACATATATACCAAAGTATTTGAACGAAGAGGATGATCAAAATAATTTATCTGATTAAAACTCCCGAAAAGTTACCGACTACGATAAAAAAATAGCTGAAAAACCTTGTGAATATAACAACGAAGATAAGGATAATAGTTTGAATCGTGTAAATAGTGTAAATATACATTTCCATCATACGAAATTCAAAATAAAACGAATTGATTATCCAATTGCGTAAAAAGCACAAAAAATATACCGCATAATCGCAAATGTCCTCCCTTGAGAAAAAAAATGTGTTATGGTGATAAAATAAGATCTGAAAAACGTCTGCCAAGATAAGATTTATTAATCTGAGATATGAGTGGAATTTTAGAATTTAAAAAAAGAGACTTGGTATAAAATATGTATTTGCGATTTATTCCTGATCGATGTTTCCTCTCCCAAACAAACCTATCACGTGATGGCGGTAAGAGAAAAATCTATTGTTTTTCAATACTTTTGGTCTTTCCACATAAAACATTATATATTTCAAGATTCTATATATTTTCTACCCCGGTTTTTGCTTCATAATCAAATATGCTTTCATTAAAAAGGTTTTTCTAAACATAGTCTATGATATATGAAATACTGATAAAAAGAAAGTTAAAATCAAAATACTCTCTCTCTCTCTCTCTCTATATATTTATATATATATGCATATTTGATTGAACATAATAGACATTTTTTGTCTACTTACTTTTTTGTTAGTCCTTTCGAATTACCGTATTGATTTTATGATATTCGGCGGGAATTGGTTGATAATTCTTCCATAATTAGTTATTTCCCAAGTACTTTCTGCCCGGCTTTGGGCCATCATCAGGGGAGGATGTATTACAAAAGTGATGTAACTTTTGTATGTACGTTACTACTTTGTAAGAAGTGCGTTTGTACTGTTATATTGTGTAGTGTTTACTTTTCGAATTTGTTTCTATAAATAGCGTCAGTAGTTAAAGACATTTAAGTACATTAGCACTGGTTTCAAAATTAATTCAATTAAGTTTGGGTTGTATGTTCCTAATATGTAGTGCCTCAAGAATCTGTAGTTTTTTGCTTGTTATTTTGATGTTCAACTAACACTATCGATGAAGAAATGCTGCCAATATATATACATATATATATATATCTTTGGTAGAATAGCGTTAACACAGATTTAACGGCGCTTAGTGACGGTCGGTTTCCCTCCTATACGATGATTAGATATTCACAAAACGCTGTTGACTTTGCCTAACTTTTTTTCGAATTTACGTCTACATATACTCTATAATCGTTATTGTACACTGTTAATTTGTAAATATAGAAAACTCCATTAGATATATAGCGGTGTTATTTGCTTGGATGTTATTAGATAAAAAAAAAAAAAAGCCATCAACAATAGATATAATGTCATCGTATGAACTTTTCAGCCAGCGAACTTTTCACCGCACCCCCGTAAAATTGAAAATGAAATTGAAATTTAAAAAAATCTAATTTTAATTTTAAATCTTGAATTTAATTTAAGTATTACTGTATCTTTACGTGAAGTTATTAGATAAAGTTATCTTATCTAAATTAGTATTAAATCTGGAGTTTTAAGTCAAAAAGTAATTTGAATTTTTAAAAAATAAAAATAAAAAAATTAATTTATAATAATTCCGACCGGCAATAAAAAAACAAAAACCGGAAGTGAGCTAAATGAGGAGAAAACTGTTCATCCCTCTTCTATTCCCTCCCACCCTTCTTTCCTGTGTCTATTCTGAATTTTTTTTATCCATCAGATCTGAAGAAGTCCTGTTAATTTTTTTTTCGTGTTTTTGATTCATATCAAAAACACATAACAGGATGGAAATAAATTTATAATCCTAATGTGACCGGTTTGTTTGTTTTTTCCTAAAGATATATATATATATATATATATGGGGGGGTATGAGAGAGAGAAAGAGAGAGAGAGCGTGTGTGATGTATATAACTATGTTGAAATAAATGATTATTATTAATTGTAGACCAAATAATTAGTTAGAGAAGACTAACCTCGGCATTAAATAATCCAATATGCTGTGAAATCAACCAATCATATAAATATATAAGAAAAATGAAAATAATGCGAAAATTAAAATTGATATGATTTGCTATAGTAACAGCGCCATCATTCAAGAAAAATGAAAACAATGCGTGAAACATTGAAGAGAAACTAATTTTTATCTATATTGTTTCGATTAGATTTGATAATTGTTGTTTTCTTTATTGTTTGCTGTTTATATTTTATGTATATTCCACATTCTTCGAGTATTTGTTTGACGAGAAAAGAAAATGTGTACTGAAAATAACAGTACTCTTTATGCAGTATCGCAGTGCAAAGTTGTCGTTTTTTTATTAGTCACAATTATTGTCACAAATGTTCCTGTAGTGTACTATAACATTAAGCCTTTTTTTTTCATTTTCAAATCCATCTTATAATTATCTATTCCTAACTTTAAATTTCTTGAAGTTTCGCCTCTTTATTTCCTTGAGCATTTCTTATGATTTATTTCTTAAATTCTCGCTTTGGTGTGAAATTAGTTTTATATTTGTAACTAAACGTGTTTTGTTCTCGAGAGTTTATGACTGCATTCATATCAGGATTGATTGTATTTTTTCGAAACTTATAATCATGGGTTCGTTGGAAACAATATATATTTAGTACGTGTGTTCTCTTTCATTTATTTTGTGGTCTTTTTTTCTATTCCGGCCCATTGGTTCAGTAGGTAAAGTCTTTGCCAATTTCCCAGGTCGAGTCATACCATAGACTCAAATAGTGGTACTTGACGTTTCCTTGCTTAACACTCAGTATTATAACGTAGAGATCAAGGGTAAACTTGGGCCATCCAATGAAAGGAGTAGTTGCCTTCCCATCAGCTTGATGTAGTAGCTATTAGAAAAGGAGCCTTCGGGTCGACCTTGACTGAGTTCGTTAACTTTACTTACTTTATTTTTTCTAAGCCGTTAAGTTTTATAAATGCCTTTCTTCCTCTGGTAGGTGTTCGAAGCTGCAAATGATAAGAGCTATTAGATAAAATCATATATATATGTTGTATAGTCTCATACATGATTTACGAAATTCAATGAACGAACGAAAGACTTCTTTATAAAAAAGATATCTCTCATTTCATTCTCGAAAGGGCCCACAGTTTGTTGTTAGTTTGAGAGATAGATGGATAGACATATACTCAGAGAGGGAACTTCTTGTCCCATACCTTCTTCCGGGAGCCAAGGGGTGCCGACGCTTGCACCCCCTTGCAAGCCGTATCGTCAAAGACTACCTAACCCTCGGATCGGCTGCGTGTCTCTTGCTCGACTCCCGATTCTCTGCACTCTGTCTAAATCTGACGGCGGGGTTATCACGTGGTCTCCTTCCGGTTACACACCTTTTGCACCTAACTGCCATGACGCGCTATCATCCCCCCAGTTTACTAATCACAACGTGACATCTTGTCAAAGCACACGGGGTCACTAGGAACGAACCGAAAATCCATGTCATATGTTATATATATATATATATATATATATATAGCATAAATTGTTACGTACTAGTCGACCTAGTATATGAATCGACATCTGTTGAAAATCATGGGTTAGACCTATTCCTGTTGTATTGATCAATCCCCAAATATACTGTAGGCTACTGGTAGAATATATGAAACAGGAAAATCTTTCACATTAGAGTTTATATTCATATGAATTCACAATCTACTGCGCAATCATGAAATTGCACAGATAAACAACATACCATAGTATTCTGATTGGCTACTTGGGTGCTGTAGCATTCCAGTTAGTGTTTAATACATTAGCTATCTGAAACGGTGTGTGAAAGAGGATTACTTTATACTAATCTCAGTGTTAATTTGAGAATTATGGTCACCAAACACGAGTTAAAGTTAGAAATATTTGTGCCCGTCTGCTGGAGTTATTGTAAGTGGTTTATGTCGCTAGTTAAGAGTACTGTTATTATGGTTGACCACTCTGTAGTGAAAGGTTTGGATTTCTCCCTACCATATAAGTGAACCACTGGTTTTGTAGAAATTTATTCAGGCTTAGAAGGTTGACTAGTAAGCTATAATTAAAGATATACATATATTAACAATATATATACATACATTTTAATGATATATATATATATATATATATATATATATATATATATATATATATATATATATATATAAACAATATAAGCGATATATATATATAAGATAATAAATTTATTTCCATCCTGTTAAAAAGCATTGCTATAAATCAATGCTCTAAAAAATTAACAGAATTCAAATCAAACAAGATCAGTTAAATTCCTTCAAAGATTATTTGGGGTAGTTTTTTGTATATTAAGAAAAATATTTTGAATAATATTTTTAGAAACTATCCCTTTCTCAGTTTCAGGTGGAATAATTAGCCTAGTTTCTAATTCATTTTCAAAATTTGACGTATGGTCTTCAAAAAGGACATAAGTATCTTTCATGTTAAATTGTTATATATTGGCCCACGACTGAGCCGTCAGTCAAGAGATGCACCTGTGTAAATAAGCGGAATAACAGCGGAAGCAGGTGGACGATAGACAATAATATAAGCAGGTGCCCGGTTCGGGTTCAGTTGAGACAGGAATGTCAGTGTGAGAACCAGCTTGCAGACTGAGGGCTTTGGGCCCTCAGTGACCCACGGTTAAGCAACCCCAGCCAAGATGTTAAAGAACTGCTGCTATAGTCAAGAGAAGAACTTTGGTCAATATAGCAGTTTATCCCTGTCTCCACTCATCTCTCACGCACAACAGAACATCACCCTTTCGAAATAAAGTGTGAGAGATTTATATTTTTTGTAAAGAAGTGTATTCATTCGTTTATTGAAGTCGTCATTATTGTTGACTATGTTTCCCGCTAATATACGCTATATATTTGGATGTGTATACGTATAGTTGTATTGTGGCGATACAACAAAATTTCCCACGCCTATCTTCAATATGTAACTTATTAGCGAATTTAAGAATATCATCATTTATTAGAGAAATAGTATTATTAAAGTCAATTTTGTAAGTATCAGTAATTTTATTCTTCAGAATGTTATAGTAATTAGAAGGGTTATTTTTATATATGTTTCTAGATTTATCAACTCTCTTTTCTTAAGAAAACTTTTAAAAAAAAACAATCTTTACATATACAAACAACTCCTGATGATGGCCTATGAAAAGTCCGAAAACGCTCAGGACAATTTTGGTAAAATCATCTACCAATTTCAACCTAAAACCAGGACACTTAACAGGAAACTTGAAAGCATCTTAATAAAATTATCTAGTCAAAATGTGTCTTTATCATTTAATCAAACATGCTTAAATGAAAGACACACACACACACACACACACACACACACACACACATATATATATATATATATATATATATATATATATATATATATATATATATATATATATCCCTCTGCAATGAGTAAAATAGGACCACTTCTTTTATTTATTATCATAGCTTTGTCATTGAATAGCCCACGAATTTTGATATGCCATTAAACAATGAAGCCAAACCAAAATAATATATATATATATATATTTATATATATATATATATATATATATATATATATATATAGGTTGAGGGAAAATGCTTTCTCACAGACAAAAACAATCTAAAATCAATTCCGTTTACATTGATATAACTCCCATTAAAAAAAGATTTAGATTAACAAAATTAATGCGTATATTAATGCATATATTTATCCTAGAGAGGATGTAGGCCACTTTCAAGTTTGTCTTATCATATTTGGATATTCAGAAAAGAATGTCTGTGTCTTTGCCTTGTCAGGCGTGCTTTATTTATCAAAGAAAATATCGCTATAACTTTAAATAAACGTTTAAAACAGAGAAACGTATTTGGGTTGTCTCCAATAAACAGAAAAAAATGTGTAATAGTCTTCCTTTTTCATAAAATCAGATAACATTTCCGTCATCTCTAAGAATAAGGGAGACATAAAACTTCAAAGATTCATCCTACAGTTATGGAAAAAGATGCTATTTGCCGCAGACATAAGTACTTTCTTAAATACGTATGTATGTCACTGTAGTTGTAATCTTTTTTTTTTTTTTTTTTGGTGTTTGTTTTTGCTTTTGATTTGAGGTGTCTGGGATGGAGGCAGGTAAAGGGATGGGATCGAAGCGGTGTTTCGATTGGTGTTATTTGTGGTAATACGAGCCGATCAATATGAGGAATTTAGGCTTAACTATTACACAGGAAAAGACGTGCTTTTTCCCAATCAGAACTACTCAAAAGAAACGTAAACGATATAAATGCCGACTAATGTCCGAGACTGACTTATTGGAAATAATTGTTTGCTGTAAGATTACCCTCCCCGATATTTTCATATCACATTCTTTCTTTCTCATTTCCCGTTTTTCCTTTCTTTCTTGATTTGATATGATTTGGTTTCACCATTTCTTTCTTTGACTTGTTTTGTTTTCACTTCTATTTACTTATTTCCTGTTTCACTCCTTTCTTAATTTTCAATTTCATTTTTCTTCATTTTTTTATTTCTTTCTCTCTTTCTTTTTAATTATATTTTTGCTTCTTTTTTTAAATTATTTTTTGCTTCTTTTTTTTTAATTTCTTTCTTTCATTCTTTTTAATTGCTTTTGCTTCTTTCTTTTTAATATCTTTCTCTCTTTTTAACTACTTTTTGTTTCTTTCTTTTTTTAATTTTCTTTTCTCTTTCTTTTAATTTTTTTTTTTTTTTTGCTTCTTTTTTTTAAATTTCTTTCACTCTTTCTTTTTGATCATTTTTTGCTTCTTTCTTTTTTAATTTCTTTCTCTCTTTCTTTTTTTTAAATTTTTTCTTTCTTTTTTACGTTTCGTCTTGTTCTTTGAATTTCTCTTTTTCTTTGGGGTGGATATATACCAGTTGAAACTAAAGTCAAGGAATTTCTATAGCACACACAAGCAAAATGTAGTACGGAAATTTCCAGTGGGTCTTTGTGAGCAGCACTCTTCATGAACAAGTAAAAGCTAGATAGTAAAAAATAAGTATAACGGTAGTCTTTTCATGGTGGAATTGTACGAACATTGGGAAAGCACTTTGTGTATATATACGGATCAGCTGCTTGGTTTATTGGTTCATGTGTTTAATGGCCTATGGTTATTTCATGCCGAAACTTGATTCATCTGTAAATGTTTGATTACAATCATAATTATTCATATTTTCAACGTCCTCAATGCAATCTTTTTTTTTTTCAATTTAAAAAAAAATTTACACAGCTTTTTATTTTTATTTTTCTAATATGTTTGCAAATACGTATATATCAAATATTCCTATCCAACACTAATTATTTTCAGATCTATTCGAGTATTGCCCTTTCGGTTGGGGCTGTAGAATACACCGACTTCTCTGTTGAGGGGTAAGACACCCCCAACGAGTGTCCTTGATAGGACACTAAACAATCTGATAGGGTCCTATCTATGGGTCAAATAGAAGTGAACTGAGTTCTTATGCTAAATTGAATTGCTTGAAATAGGGCCGTTTTGACATTTAAACTGCGTACTCACGCGAAACTGAAATGATCGAAATATAATTGTTTTGACATTTAAACTGCGTATTTATGCAAAACTGAATTGTTTGAAATAGATCTCTTTATATGTTGGTTGATTGGTTTTTATGGCATATCAACCTTTGTAGGTTATTTAACGCCAAATCCATTTTTATGCAAATAGTTCTATTTCAAACAATTCACTTTAGCATGAGTACACAATCTGATTGTCAAAAACATTTCTATTTCAACCTATTCAGTTTAGTCAAACAGTTCTAATTCAGCAAATTCCATTTCGTATAAGTACATATTTTGTTTACACTCAGTTAAATGTCAAAACAGTTCTATATTAAACAATTCAGTTTAATGTAAGTACAGTTTCAATGTCAAAAATAGTTCCATTTCAAATAATTCAGTTTAGCATAAGCACGTAGTTTAAATGTGAGTGCATTTTAATTGTCAAAAACATTTCTATTTCAAGCTATTCAGTTTAGTCAAACAATTCAGTTTAGCATAAGTATGCCGTTAGTTCTATCTAACCCATAGATATGGCCTTACTTGGTGCTGCCATTCCGGGCCGGAGTGGAGCTTGGAACGATGGCAATGAAGGGGTGCTTTGCATTTCCCAAAGCTCCAGCATCACTAGAACCTCACCATCAGATTGTTTAGTGTCAGAACACGGACTCTCGTTGGGAGAGTGGTCTTACCCCTCTACAGAGGTGCAGTCAGTGTATTCTACAGCCCCAGCTGACTGGGCAACTGTTTATAGGTATAAAAATGGATTTGGCATTAAATAATCTACAATGGTTGATATGCTATGAAACCAAACCAAACCAAATCTATTCGCACGATAGATGAGACGCTAACAGGTACTTTAACTCCTACTCGGAGAATTGGCAATTAAGTGGTACTCCACACTCCCAACGGTTCCAGAACTGGAGTCTCATTTTCATATGCAGTTCAGTGTTATAACACAGATACCTCTTTTTTTGAAGCGGTTCATATCTGGAGGATATACAATGGACATATTTGAACCAGGTTGACATTGCGGTAATCAGCTGTAATTATATATATTTGTGTGTGCGACTTTGTGTGTGTTTATCAGTCAACGTTTGAGTGTATATGAGTCTGCGTTTGTATATATGTGTAGTTACTGGATCGAAGAAGAGTTGTGATACCGCTCAATCTTTCATCATCATCATCATCATCATATCGTGCTGGTAGCACGGATATCCCTGACCCTCTCTCGCCACTCCTCCCTATCGTTCATCGCCCTAGGTAGGTCTTCAGGACAACATCCCGTATCCTCACAAAGCTGCTGAATGTATGTTCGTGCTGGTCGTCCTGCTTTTGCACGGCCATGTGTGGGGGTCCATAAGAGTACATCTCTTATGAGTTCATCTCTGCTTCTCCAGCAGTGTCCTGCATGTCTGGTTCGTCTAACTTGAATAGTTTTCGTGATAGAGGCAGGTGGCCGTACAGCTGGTGTCTTGTGGGGTGTTGCCGCCAGGACTTGTTTAAGATTGCACGTAGCATTCTTGTGTAATTGCCGTCTAGCTTCTTCTCCAGCCGTTTTGTTAGCGTCCATGTAGTGCAGCCATATAGCAGTATCGATGTGACCGCTGCCTGGAAGAAACTGCGTTTCATTTTATCGGTTAGGTCTGATTTCCATATAATCGATAGCCTATCGACAGCTGTCCATGCCTTCGCTAACCTCGTTTCGATGTCCTTTTCGGTTGATTCGACGCTGCTTCCTAGGTAAGTGAATTTGTCTACTAGTTTAAGAGGGGTTCCTTCTAGAGTGGAGATGTCCCCCGTTTGATTATAGCACATATATTCCGTTTTGTGTGCATTAACATAGAGGCCTATGCTTGCTGCTGCTCGTTTCAAGCTATGCAGTAGTGTTTCGGCTTGGTCTGGTGTATTTGCCAGTATCGCGTCGGTAATTGTTCTTGTGGGGTACCTTCTGCTTCTTTTCTTCGTCAGTTCGAAGCCATTCTCTTTGATTTTGTCAACCGATGTTCTAAGTACGTAGTCTAGACAAATGATAAAGAGGTACGGGGCCAGCGTGTCCCCTTGTAGTACTCCTGCTACAATGTCGAAGTATTCTGTGTCTCCATCTGGTGATCGTACTTTTACTTTAGTGTTTCTATAGAGAATCGTTATTGCCGCTACGGTTTCTTTAGGTATGCCGTACGCTAGTAGGATTTGTTCCATCTTTCCTCTGTGAATGGAATCGAAAGCCTTGGTAAAGTCAACAAATATTAATGTCGCTTGTAGGTTTTTTGCCCGTACACCTTCAAGGATTCTACGGATGGTTAATATTTGTGAGGTCGTGGATCTATTTCTTCGGAAGCCATTTTGGTTTTTTTCTAAGTATGTTGTCGATTTTGGCTCAATCTTTACAATGCCATAAACAAATGCAATATGCCTACTGCATGTTCTGAAGTTAGTGTTACGGAGAATATCATCACATAAAAATTAGTTCAGACTCATCTCACTAAATTCAGTCACTTGTGTTGACATTCGGTAGATTATTTGGGATAAGTCACCTGGATGAGATTTGTGACTTAATTGAAGGCAATCATTTTCAGTAAAACAGCATAGTGTGTAGGATAACTGTTTATCAGTACGCGCTAGAAGTTTGTAAAAGAACACCAGCCGTTTCAGTTTTAATAATGTGGCACGTTTTCTTATTTTCTATCTGAAGTTTACATTCTCCGTCCTTTGTTCATTTTGTTTGTTATCGGATGGTTTTATTTAGACTAGCGAATTCACTGCGCGTAGTACGGCTTTGCGCAAGGCCCGGAAAACACCTTTATCGCTTCGTGACAGGCTCACTATGCTCAAACCCTTAACAGCTTTGCGAAATGCTCACTGTTCTCGCAACCTCACTATATCGTATTTGAAATATTTTCATATAATCTCAAAGTCATTTTCTCCTTAAAAAAAATAAAAAGGCATATCCTGTATTATCTTCAAAGTTAAGTTTTTTTTTTTCTATAATTTCTTAAATCAATCAATTTAAAACAATGGTTTAACTAAACGTAGCTCTATAAACAACATTTCTTTCAGTTTTCGAGGTTTCTCTTATCTTGCTTCTTTTAAGAACTATAACACTCGTCAACAGGATTTTTGGTGCCAAGAAGCAAAACACATTTTTTCGCTAATTTGATAGTGCTAATTCCGAAAATGACCTTAGGTTTTTATGGTTAGCTTCTGTTTTTGCTGTTATTGTTCATTTTTGGAAAAAAAGATCAGTTTACGATTTTTCAAAATTTTTCTATTAATATATTCGCAAATGGTTATATGGTATCAAGTACTCCTATCCAATATAAATAATTTTCAGATTTATTCGAGCGATAAATCACTTTACAATTTTGGGTGATCACAAATAACTAAAGTAAAGTTGGCGATTGTAGTCGAGGGTGACCCGAAGGCTCTCTTTTCAATAGCTACTACACCGAGGTGTAGGGGATGGCGCTACTTCTTTCCCTGAATTGCTCCACTTTACCCTTGATACGTACCTTATATTGATGATTGTTAAGTAAGGAGGTATCAAGTACCATTTTTAAAGTCTTTGAACCCAGGTCTCCCGGACCATTGGTGAACACTCTAAAAGTCGTAAAAATCCATTAATTCTTAGGTGTACCGAGCAATTTTTTGTCAGCAACCTGAAATTAAGTATTTTTATGTGTTTTGGGTCAAAATATTTAAAATAGGTGTACCGAATTTTTCCAATTCATCTCAAAAATTCAAATTAACTGATAAACTTTATCCGTGATACACTTTAGTAAACCTGATAATTAAGCTGGCATAATAAAAATGAAAGCCTAAAATCTTCTGTTTGATATTCATAAATTTATCCCTTCATTTTTGTCTCTTTACTCCAAAAGGAAACCAGGCTGATTGAAAGCTTTTGTTTTCACAGTTGGAAAGAAACTCTAACAAATGACATCCCAAATGAATGCACCTATTCAATTGTACATGATGGACATCAGGAAAATGGTTTCACTCTAACATCAGGAAACTCATTAAGGATGATGAATTGGTTAATTCAATGAATGACTTGGACATCGTTTATTGACGTGGGAAACAACTTCTTAGGCAATCGCCGTGTCGAAAACTACCAGGAATTTGTGGAAAAGCTGTTGAAAAGTCTACAGGACATAAGCGCTAATGTGAGTACTAAGGTTCATTTTTTACGGATAATTGCGGTCATGTGAGTGATAGACAAGGAGAACGATTCCATCATGATATAAAAACAATGGAAAAGTGCTACGAGGGACAGTGAGACAAACAAATCTTAGTTGACTGAAGTATAAAATTGAAATTAGATAACAATGAACATGACAGACAATCAAGAGAGAGATATTTTTTGCCATTGTTCTTATGTTCGCGGTTTTATTTCTGCTGTTAGTTAATTAAATGATTTGATAAAGATACTTGTTGGTCTTGGTATATTCAATCGTGTTATTTTTAAAGACTTAGGGTCTGATTGTTATTGCAAAAATAGTATTTCTCCATAAGCAGACCAACATTTGTTGGCTTAAATACGAATTGAGAGATTTCTATCATTTTACTTTGAGAATTATAGCCATCGGTCAATATCATAAATACAGAAAACAAATGAAAAAAATACTTTTCTCCAAAAATGAGGCATTTCTATTGCAAAAAGGGCAGCTAAGCAAGAAAAAGGGGTCATTTTTTAAATAAGTACCATCAAATAAACTAAAAAAAACCCTGTTTTCTGTCTTGGTTTCTTGGTTCTCAGTTTGAATTCTGTATTTTCCTTCTCCGAGATATGTTGCATTTCCATGGTTGAAGAGACCAGGTCGCCTTTTTATTTACCCATAGCTAAGGGGAGGACAGATGTATTCATGTCTTTTTCAAGGGCATTAGCGCAAAGTAAAAACCAACAGCCACATCCCGGGCTTGAACTCGGGTCATCGATTCCATTTCAAACCACGAAAACCGTTATGTTAAGCGGACCTCCCAAATGCACGTAATTGGCCAAATAGATGTTGTTGGCCCGACCAGAAAGGTTTAATATCTTTTTTGTTATAAAAATAGAGAAATATGCCAAAATCTTCCCGAAAGAGTTAAAGTCATCGTTTTAATTCAGTGTAGAGCTGGATACTTAAATAAGTGAATGCAAGCATAGACAAAAACAGAAAAATATAAAGTTTATCCTTTCTTTGATGAATGGGATTATTAAATCTAATATATATATATATATATATATATATATATATATATATATATATATATATTGAAACGAAGACAAAAGGACTGGGACCAACAATGCTATTCAGAAAATAACCAACCAAATATAAAAGGAAATAAAGAGTGTAATGGCTTAAAGGACTAAATGGAATTTCTAAGCCCAATTTAGCGTAGATTGAGGGAAATACATAAACCCTTTTTAAATTTGCGGTACGGTGAGGTGGAAAGGAAGTTGGTAATAATCTCTATTGCTGCCTTCCACTCCATCTGACCAATCAGAGACAAACGCATCTCCGGATCGATAATAGACTCTTGTGTTTCTAAGTTTAACTTTGACACGTTGATAAGCACATTAATGATATAGAAATATGTGTGTGTATATGAGTGCGTTATGTGTTTGGAAAGTGTTGGAAGTGCATTATCATAGTGGTTATAGTCGAAAGAAAATCGAATCGGTGACTCGACTTCAAATCCTATTCGAGGCTATTAGCGTTTCACTTTGTACTAATGCCCTTGGGAAAGGCATGAATCTATCTGTTCCTTTTGTTAAATATTTGGGCAAATAATAAGAAAGACTGGGTTCTTTTGCCTTGGTTAGCTAACTAATTTAGAAGGGAGATTCTGAATTCTGAAATATTATAAAAGCCAGGCTTTTATGATATTTCTCCTTACTTGAGCAAACACATTTTAAATAATTACTATATATTCCATCCTTAGTTAATATTTTCCGTACATCTCATAATTTCCATGCTTTCTATTCTTCTTTTTGTTCTTTCTTTCTTTTCTTCCTTCTGACTCTAAATCTTTCTCGTTAAACAAACGTACATAAATTCTATACACTATTCCTAATAAGTCAAATGACGTAATTTAAACATCAAACGCTGATTCGCCAGTTAAACGGCCAACTTTTTCTTACTATACATATTTTCCCCTAGGTTTTTGTATTTCACATTTCTAAACATCCATCGTTAACTTAAAATTATTAATATCCCCCCTCATGGTCCTGATGATGGTTCAGTAGAACCGAAATGCTATAGTGTCGACCCGTTAATAAATCATTCCTTCCACTTGGATCGTTGTTATCAGTTTTTCTACGTATATACATATATATATATATATATATATATATATATATATGTGTGTGTGTGTGTATGTGTGTGTGTGTGTGTGTGTGTGTGTGTGTGTGTGTGTGTGTGTGTGTGTGTGTGTGATGCTTCCCTATGGAACCATTCACATGGATGTACCATTGTTGGCTGACCAAAAAGAACTCATTTACAACAGTACTGTCTGAACATATTTCGTCTGAAATATCTGCCAGGAGCCATTTATGATAGGAACAAATGAAGAGAAAGACGAGGAAATCGGTGCTAGTAGCGCAACTTCATGATATATATATATATATATATATATATATATATATATATATATATATATATATTTCTTTCGACAATTTTGATCAAAGACCATGGAACTTTCCTTTTTATCATCTAATATTTTTTCTCTAACTTTCTTACCAGGTTTTTTTTTTGTATTAAAGTCCAATTTTTATAGACATTGCCCAAGATTCTGCTCCCAAGTGCTTTCGATAACTTTTGATTGTCTTCAGGGAAACATTTTTTGCACTGGGAAGCAGAATCTATGATAGGTTCTTCATCAGCTGGAGCCTCATACAAAAAACTAGCCAGAAAGCTAAAGAAAAATATCACAAAAAAGAAATTTCCGTGATCTTTAGCCAAATTATTCTATACAATAACTTTCTACCAATATATATATATATATATATATATTATCATCCATTAGTACACCACTCAAGTTTTTCATTTTAAAAGATATTTTTATTTTGAACCAAATATACCAGGAATGCGTCATTTCAGCAGAAACTGTATGTCATGAAAACCGATTTTACAAAATATTTATTACTAGAATATACGGCATTGAAACTAGTTTCGTTGGAAACCCTTCATAATAAAGTTGATTAAGACGCCTAATAGTAACTTCGTCTCACAAGTTGGAAGATATAGTGATTTGTGATCTCACTACGGGTACGACTTTTTGGGTGAAGTTTCAGATAAAAAAAACATCGATGTTAAATAGAAATTCGCCAACGTATTATTGTAATATAATGGCCGAGGGATTTTGTTTTATATATCTTGCCTTTTGGGTTAGTTAGGCTGAGAACCTTTTGCTTAGTGCATGGGTTACTTAGGTGCAACATGAGCGCAGGTCTTCACGCGTGCTCGGGGAGGATGTGTCATTCAGGGATGTCAAAATAAAAATCCTAGACAGAAAATATAACCAGGGGATGTGAATGACGTCATGCACCGGAAGCGTGCGCGGAGGATTTGGGGGATTTGAGAAAAGTCAGTGAGTTGAGTTTTAGCGTCCGAGCAAGACGGTTGACTTTCGGGACTCGCTGAGGCGAGACCAGTAGTTTGCGGCGGGGGCCGCACGTGATTTGGGGCAGATGGAAAAGTCATCATAGAAAGATTGTGTATCTCTTTCCTTATGTCGAAAAACCTTTTAACTCAAAGGTAATAAAAAGTTTCGTACCTGAACTAAGAAGTCGTAAGTGTTTTTCGTGTTTCGGGATTCCTATGTTATCTATATATGAGTTATGAACATTCTATGTCCATTTCACACATCCGTATCTGGCTATGTAACATAATGGTTATAAAACTAACCTCATAAAACATTATTACTTATAGCCGGTGAGTTTGATAGTTGCTTAATTGCTACAAGTGTTAGCGGTGGTTGATCCTATATATATATGCCAACACAACGAATCCTGATAATCTATGTCAGTAATACAATCTTCATTGTTTTACTTTCCTGCCAAATTTGTATTTCATTATAATAATAATAATCATCATCATCATCATGTCGCGCTGGTAGCATGGATATCCCTGACCCTCTCTCGCCACTCCTCCCTATCGTCCATCGCCCTAGGTAGGTCTTCAGGACAACATTCCGTATCCTCACATAGCTGCTGAATGTATGTTCGTGCTGGTCGTCCTGCTTTTGCACGGCCATGTGTCGGGGGTCCATAAGAATACATCTCTTATGAGTTCGTCCCTGCTTCTCCAGCAGTGTCCTGCATGTCTGGTTCGTCTAACTTGAATAGTTTTCGTGATAGGGGGCAGGTGGCAGTACAGTTGGTGTCTTGTGGGGTGTTGCCACCAGGACTTCTTTTTAAATATGAGTAAATCAAATTAAAGTTTCCAGTGATCAAAAGGAAATGAACATTTTTTAATTTATGAATTACTTTTTCATCTACATCACCATGGGGGGGAGTCTGTATGATGTAGTGTCTTACATGCTGGATTATAACATCGTAGTAAGCCAGTTTGAACTCTGGTCGCACTATTACGTTCACTTTCAGACTAACACCCGTGAGAAAGGCATGAACCCTCTTACCCCCAGTTATGTGTTAAATAGTACAACTACTGGTTTGGTTTGGTTTGGTTTGGTGGGTTTTATGGCATATCAACCTTTGTAGGTTATTTAACGCCAAATCCATTTTATGTAAATAATCTGTTCAATTCAAAACAATTCAGTTTAGCATAAGTACACAGTTTAATGGTCAAAAACATTTCCATTTCTAACTATTCAAGCAGTTGTATGTAACAATTCGGTTATGTGTAAATACAGTTTTAATGTCGAAAAACAGTTCTATTTGAAATAATTCAGTTAAGCATAAGCACGCAGTTTAAATGTAAGTACGGTTTAATTGTAAAAGTCATTTCTATTTCAAACTATTCAGTTTTACTCAAACAATTCATTTTAGCATAAGTATGCTGTTAATTCTATTTAACCCATAGATAGGACTCTTATCAGATGCTACCACTCCGAGCCAGAGTGGACCTGGGAGCAATTGCAATGAAGGGGTACTCCGCATTCCCCAAAGCTCCAGCATTGCTGGAACCTCACCATCAGACTGTTTAGTGTCATATCCAGGACACTCGTTGGAGGGGGGGTCTTACCCCTCTGCAGAGGTGCAGTCAGTGTATTCTACAGCCCCAGCTGACTGGGCAAAGTACAACTACTGTTCTTCAACGAGGATGCATTTGGCAATAAATAACCCACGGTGGTGGATATGGCATTAAACAAAAAAGTTAGATTAAACTACGGCCTCAGACACAATGAAGAATATAAAATTACAGGGCTCTTAACGCTTAAGACGAGTTGCGTTCTTCTCCATCATCCAACGATAAACCATCACTGACATAGCAGCTATCGGTGACAATGCTACATTAAAACAACACTACCTTGATTCTGAATAGAACCTATCGCTTATCAACCCTTAATTTTTCCTTACTGCTTCCTTAAATATTTTCACAGCAACTACGTTCACTGTCAGAATAATACTCTTGTGAAAGGCATGAACTTCTTATCCCCGAAATTTGTACTATTACTGTCCTTCTACAAAAGTGGCTTTGGCATTGAATAACTTACAATGGTTTACACGTCATTAAACAAAGAATTGAGATGGAGATCTCGGTGTAACGAACAGAAATATTATTAACTCAAATGAATATAAGAAAGACTATTGAGTGTGGAAGCAAAATTAGGAATATTCTAATATAATGATAAACAACTCTAATATAAAACAAGATAATCTTAATTTTGAATTATAAACAGCAAAATAAGAAGATAGACTCAAAACAGAAGATTTACTCAATATGGTCACCATTTTTTTTATTATTGTATCACCACGCTTACGAAACGATTTGCATGCCATCAAAATAAATTCTCCAGACATTTAATTCCATTCCTCGTCAATAGCAGTCTTAAGCGAACCAATATTTGGATTGGAAGTTGAATTTGTTTTGGTTTCTAAAATGACCCATATAGCGTAATCAAGGGGATTAAGGCCTGTGCTTGATGGTGGCCATAAAGAAATTCCAAAATTTCAGGAATTTTCTTGTTTGGTTTCGGCGTTAAGCAGATCATAGATTCTTTGTCGTTTCTTTTCTTGCTCACTTATTTTTGCTGAATTTTAATGAAAAAGGGCTTGAATAATTGAGCTAATCATGAAACTTTAGATTTACCGAGATTATTTTTTTCAAAATTGGATCTACCAGACTAAAAAATATTTTTCTTCCGCACCCTATAAGACCCATAATTTTAACATGATCAGCTCGATGTTGAATGTTCACGATTAAATGAAAAAAATATTCTGCATATACGAGAAATATTCTTTAAAAAGGAAATCATGTTTCCCAGAAGGTTCATCAGAACTAATTAGAACTCTTCTATGTGTTTAAAAAATGATTTCTCGTAATTTGCTAACGTTTAACACAAATTATATCAGGAGCATATTTTTGTGCTTATAGGAGTTTTCTAAAACAAAAATGTCTCTAAAAAGTAATACGACGAATTATTTTCCTTTTTTTTTTTTTAGAATGGCGAGTCTAATTGAAAACCATTGATCAAGGTTGACCTTAAACACGGGTAAAATGATGTCAACCCGTCCAGGGTTATTTTAGACCAAGAAGTTAGAGAATTACGTTCATTGTACATTCATATGTACATTTTTTGTAATTGTTTTTTAACAATTTTGGGGGGTTTTGCACACAACTAGATGGTTTCATGTATTCCTATCTAATACTAATAACCGTACAGTTTCAAGTGATTATTTCTGCTAAATAAGTCATTTGAGGGTCATTCCTTTGCACACATATGTTTTCAAGTAAGGAATAATAAGTCAAAAGGAGAGATAAGTACCTGGACCTTGCTAGGGAACTGAAAAACTATGGAACATGAAAATGATGGTGTGACAAATTCACTTACCTAGGAAGCAGCGTCTCATCAACGGAAAAGGACATCGACGCGCGGTTAACGAAGGCATGGACAGCCATCAATAGGCTATCGATCATATGGAAATCAGACCTAATCGATAAAATGAAACGCATTTTCTTCCAGGCAGCGGTCGTATCGATACTGCTGTATGGATGCACTACTTGGACGCTAACTGAACGGCTGGAGAAGAAGCTAGACGGCAATTACACAAGAATGCTGCGAGCAATCTTGAACAAGTCCTAGCAGCAACACCCCACAAGACACCAACTATACGGCCACCTGCCTCCTATCACGAAAACTATCTAAATTAGACAAACCAGACATGCAGGACTGCTGGAGAAGCAGGGACAAGCTCATAAGTAATGTACTCTTATGGACCCCCACATATGGCCGTGCAAAAGCAGGACGACCAGCACGAACATACATTCAGCAGCTATGTGAGGATACGGGATGTTGTCTTGAAGACCTGCCAGAGGCGATGAACGATAGGGAGGAGTGGCGAGAGAGGGTCAGGGATATCCATGCTAGTAGCACGACATGATGATGAGTACAGTCACGAAAGGATTGGTAAAATGACTGGAAGAATTAGAAATAAGAAGACGAATGGAGGCCAACCAAGGGACGACACTCTGGTGATTGGCTAGAATACAGAGAAGAGTCCTGGAGACTTGCTATCACTTAAACTCCAGTGAAAGACCATCAGCTGATGCTGGTGTGGAAAACTCTCAGAGTAAAATAATGATAATTATCATATTTACCAACCCCTCCGCTCGGGCAGGATATGACACAAGCTCAATTTTAAGCGGAGTTTAACAGGTTTGAATTAAGAGTTTTCCTTCTCCTAGACTAGTTGCCTCACCAAGGCTGAAGAACCTAGTCTGCCCTACTATTTACCCATAGCTGGTGGGAGAATAATTGGAATCATACCATTCCCGAGCGTATTAGTGCTATGTGAAATGCAATGTCTCGTCCAGGATTTGAACTAATGTCGCCGTGTCCATTTCGTACGACGATAACCATTACACCACGGGCACCTCCAAAGTAATGATAATTATAGTCCTTAATAAACAATTATATTTTAAAGTAACTATTCTTAATACAAATAATTTAGTTATATGGTTTCAAGCATTCCTATCGAATAATTATTAAGATGATCTATTTTACCCATAGATGGACACTAACAGGTACTACCAGTCTGAGTCAGAGTGGATCAGGAAGTAATGGCAATGAACGTGTATTCCACACTTTTAAAGCTATAGAACTATAGCCTCATCATCATGTGCAGTTTAGTGCAATACCAAAAACACCTCTTTATTTTGGGTGGTGAGGGGTGTCTTATCTCTTTCAAGTCGATACAGTCGGCGTATTCTACACCTTGTCAACAGGTTGGATTCAGTTCAAATTTGCCTCGAAGAATTAATGTTTAACTAAGTATTTCTACAAATATGTCTGCTTATGTACATATAAATGTTCGTGACGAACCAACTGAAGTTAGTGTCACTTTAAGACTTCCAGCACTTTTTCCAAGAGTGGGAACATCTTTCTTCGTCGGCTTTGGGCTTCCTAAATGAACTATGAAATCGATAAAGCTTATTTGTAATTATGGTGATAATATATTAAAATATCAGCCTCGTGACATTCTATACCTTTTCCAGTTCAAAATGGAAAAATTATTTTAAGTATAAATATGAAAGATAACTGAACTATTCCCATTTTGAACTGAACTATCCCCATTTTGAACTGAACTATTCCCATTTTGAACTGAATTACTCCCATTTTGATCTGACCTATTCCCATTTTGAACTGAACTATTCCCATTTTTAACTGGAAAATGTATAGATAGGCGTTGTATTTAAGAATATTATTTCAGGAATGTAATCTGTATTCTATCGTATCGTATTTCTGTTACTACAATAATATTTACGCAAAAAAATGTTTTGGCAAATATAATGAATTGAGATCTCACTGAGGGTATCATCTCCCTTTTGGTGAAGGTTCAGATAAAAATAACGATCTTAAACATTAGAAAATCGTCAACCTATTATAGTTATCAAGCTAACCTCACAAAACATTATTACTTTACAGCCGGTGAGTTAGTGTGGCAGACAGTAAATGAAGTGAGTAAAAGGAAGAGCACTTCCAAAGCTAAACTAAAAGCTGCCAACCAAGAAGAACGAATACACATGTGGAAAGAACATTTTAAGAATCTGCTTGGAAAATCCCCTAAGTTTAAAGATAATCCGATCACGAAAATTAACAATAATCAACTAGACATCAAACTAAGCCAGTTTACTAAAGAAAAACTCGATGTAGTACTAAGAAAAATTAAATGCAGAAAAGTTGCCGGACTTGATGATACATATATATATATATATATATATATATATATATTATGCGCTTAGTATATCTGTCATCTTTGTAGAGAAGAAAATCAGCACCCTTAGTTCAATTTCTGAATGAGACTGTTTGATCGGCTTGAAAACGGTATAAATCCATCTCTTCTCCCTCCAGCTGTGGGTAAATAGTAGAGCAGTGCTAGCGGTGTTCGATCCCAGATATATGCCAACACAACGAATCCGGATCATTTAAGTCAGTAATACAATCTTTATTGTTTTACTTTCCCACCAAATCTGTATTTCATTATAATAATGATAGATTTTTTTAAAATAATCTCTATTCTATCATATCGTTCCTTTGTCACTACAATAATATTTACGCAAAAAAATTCGTATTAATAATATTTTAACCTTATCCATTTCAGATTAAATAGTCTGAATTTCTTAAGCTTTTGGGGGAGAGTTCGATAGATTCTACTGAAAAGGTGAAATTTCGTGACAGAAACAAGTTATTGCATGTTAATACGGTGAATGTCTTAAGTAAGTAAAGTATTTAATCATTAAAAGAATTTTGTTCAAAGAGAATGACATTAAAAAAGAATACTTCTCGCGTCGTGACTAAATATATACGATATTAAGTCTTTGAAGATCGATACAGAATTCATAAGAAGAATACACATGTGCACAGATAGATAGATAGATAGATAGATAGATAAGTCTTTGAAGACCATCTTCACATTTACAGAATAAATAAACACACACACACATACACACACACACGCACTGGCACACGTGCACAGATAGATAGATAGATAGATAGATAGATAGATAGATAGATAAGTCTTTGAAGACCATCTTCACATTTACAGAATAAATAAACACACACGCACATACACACACACACACACACGCAGTGGCACACATGCACAGATAGATAGATAGATAGATAGATAAATCTTTGAAGACCATCTTCACATTTACGTGGTGCAATGGTAACCGTCGTTGGAAATGGACACGGCAACACGAGTTCAAATCCTGGACGAGACTGATTGCATTTTACATCGCACTAATACCCTTGGGAAAGGTATGAATCCAATTATTCTCCCTCCAGCTATGGGTAAATAGTAGGGCAGACTGGATTCTTTAGCCTTGGTAAGGCAACTAGTCTAGGAGAAGGAAAACTCTGAATTCAAACCTGTTGAACTCCGGTTAAAAATTGACCTTGTGTCATATCCTGCCCGAGCGGAGAGGTTGGTAAATAAGATAAATAAACACACACACACACAAACACACACACACTGGCACACGTGCACAGATAGATAGATAGATAGATAGATAGATAAGTCTTTCAAGAGCGTCTTCACATTTATAGAATTAATACACACACACACCCGACACACATAGATGCACAAAGAGATATGCCTGTGTCTTTGTCATTTGTACGCTAACGTTTACACGAACATGAATTAAACTATAAAATCACACTCGTACGCCTAGATAAGCATATAAGTAAAGTAAAGTTAGCGACCATAGTCGAGGGTGACCCGAAGGCTCCCTTTTTGATAGCTACTACACCAAGGTGTAGGGGAGGGCGCTACTCCATTCCCAGGATTGCTCCACTTTACCCTTGAACCGTACCTTATAATGCTGAGTGTTAAGCAAGGTGGTATCAAGTACCATTTTTAAAGTCTTTGGTAT
This sequence comes from Sepioteuthis lessoniana, assembly GCA_963585895.1. Lineage (NCBI taxonomy): Eukaryota > Metazoa > Mollusca > Cephalopoda > Myopsida > Loliginidae > Sepioteuthis > Sepioteuthis lessoniana. The sequence goes on from OY757904.1 coordinate 20,629,164, forward strand.
GACTCGACCTGGGATTGAACCCAGGTCTCCCGGGCCATTGGCGAACACTCTAACCCGGTTAAACATACATATATATGCATATTAATATTTTGTGGTTTGGTTGGGGGTTATGGCACATCAACCTTTGTAGGTTATTTAATGCTAAATCCTGTTCATACGTATATATTAAATATATATGATTTGTAAACACATTTTTATTAACATTTTTAAACGAACCTGAATTCATTTATATCACACAATTAAATGGTTTAACGTATTTCTATGTAATACCAATCATTTGCCAGCACACAGCTAAATGGCCTCGTCAGTCATTTGTTTGCACACAGTTCGTAGGTAATTTCATTTTTAAAATGAGTAAGAACTAATTTTTACCCTAGTATCATTGTTGTTTTTAAACAGCTCACTGGTTTCAATTATTGTTATCTAACACTAATAATTTTATTCAATATTTTCCTTTGTTTGCACATAGTGAAGTTGTTACAAGTTTTGCTATTTAACATTAATAATTCTAGTCAACATTACTCATTTATTTTCACACAGTTAAATTGTACCAAGAATTGCTATATATCTCTAACAATTCAATTAAACATCAGTCATCTATTTACACACAGTTAAATGTTCAAACAGTTCTATTTCTAACAATTCAATTTAGCTGAAGTCATTCGTTTGCGCACAGTTGACATGTCAAACAGTTGTATTTAACCCACAGATAGGACCCTATCCGATACTACTCCTCCATGTAAGAGTGGACCCGGAATTAATAGCAATAAAGAGGTACTCTACGTTCCCCAAATCTCCAAGACTGGAACCTCACTATCAGATGGTTTAATGTTAATGTCATATCCAGGATACACAGTCGTTAGAAGGGTCGTGTCTGTGTCTGTGTGTGTGTGTGTGTGTGTGTGTGTGTGTGTGTGTGTGTGTGTGTGTGTGTGTGTAATGGTTGACTGAAAAATTCATAAGCTGCTAAAGATACTCTCATAGATTGCGGCCAAATCAGGTTTATTTTTCAATATACTCTCCCTAGCAGTCCACACACTTCTTCCATCGTTGTTGCTGTGATTGGATCCTATTGGTCAAAAAAGTCAACAGTATATATATATATATATATATGTATAAGTAAAGTAAAAGTGGAGACCATACTCGAGGATGACCTTTTCAATAGCTACTACACCCAGGAGTAGAGGAAAGAGCTACTCATTTTCCCTGGATTGCTCCACTTTACCCTTGATTCCTACCTTATGATGTTGAGTGTTAAGCAAGGCGACATCAAGTACCATTTTTTGAGTCTTTGGTTTGACTCAATCTGGGATTGAATCACGGTCTCCCGGGCATTATGCCAATGGACCGGTTATATATGAGTCTGTGCGTGTGTCCTTTCATATATACATTCATATATGTGTATGAGTATGTATATGTCTGAATTCATATATATGAACAAATGCCAGATTGATACTTAAATACGAACATATATAAATGACAAAGAATGTCTGAAGTCATATATAGGGTGTCTCAAAATAGATGCAACCCATTAATATGAAAATGATTTATTATAGAGACAACTGATATGGCGGTCATTTGGAAGACGTCCTGTAAAATATGCATCCTTAAAGCTAGAGACATTTAATCAAAGTTTTTTTCATTGTTATTATATCAGCTACCAACACATGCAATATTCATTTAAGTTTCTTGTCTCAGGAATGAATTATTATTATATAAATGGGTTACATCTACTTCGAGACAGTTTTCAATGATTTTTGTCTCTAAGTAGTGATAAAAAAAATCCTTTCCTCTCTTATTCAAGACATTGTGGTTGGGGATTAATAGCTGTTATAGTATACTATTTTCAAATCCGAAACAAAAAAGAACACAAAATTATTAGTTTTAAAATCATTAGCAGTCATATAGGTCCCATATATATTGAAACACCATATATATAAATGCAAGATAGATGGATTTAGTGTACGATTTTCTGTCGTGTGTATATGTATTTGAGAGAGATGTACTGTGTGCTCCTATTGACATGTAGAAAAAAAGCGAAAGCTCTTGTTGCAAAATAGTTTGGTATATTTTCGCCTGCAGTTTCAACAAATCACATAGACATCTTCGCAACTTTGTTCTTTATTTCTTTTCGCCCTGTTTTGGCCTTTTCTAATGCGATTTTCATTCTTTGCAATAAGCCACCATCAAACGTCATCAGAGTCTTTCACCATCTCTTTCACTTTTCAAAGTTTTTGGCATTTTCTTCTCCTATCTCCAATATGCTGTGTCCTTAGAGCCCAATTGTTTTGCAAAATAACAGAGAGATCTCCACATATCTTTCTGTTTACTTCCATAAGTTTTCGATTTTTAACAGCAACTTTACCTACAGCATTTTGTCTACTTCTTTTCACACTTAAGTTATCTAACTTTTATCATTGTTCCTTATTTACAATAGTTCAGAACTACCGTTATACAATGATGTTAAGAGACTAGTGCTGCCAGATCAATGCTAATGCTTTTATTCTCATATGTGCCTGACTATTATGCCAGTATAACGTCAGCTTTGAGCCATGGTTATTTAGCGAGTCAGTCAGACAATTGCGTGTACGGTGCGTTCGATCTCCACTGGATGGCACAAGACTCTAGACTTTTCCAAAATTAGGCCAAAACCAAGAACAAGCAACTCTATTGTGTCTCAAAACCACATCAAAATTCTCTTACAAGACATCTCAATGAACATGGACGGAGACATAGACAAACTGAAAAGAAGAAAATAAGTTTACAGAGCAAGAAAAAGTCAAACACGTAGTCCAAGAAAAAATACCACTCACTTATTTAGTGTTGCTTAGCCTCCCTCAGGACTGTTATCAAATCAGAAAAACATGAAGCAGTATTTTTCAGGTTCGATGAAGGATCTTTCCTGTATCGACTCTATAAATCATAGTGAGTTTACCCTGAGAGAGACAGTTTTGCTAGTTCGAAAATTTGAGCTCCTTACTTGACCTCTACCGTTTCAAACTATGAGACTGGCTAAAAATCATTAACTCTCCAGCGTCTATTTCTCACACTTACGGTGATAGTTCTCGTGTTTTACCCTATCTATCGTGAGTTCATCGGAAATGAGAAGGCAGCTATAAAATTACTCTCCACCAATCTTGCCATTGGGGGCACTTGGTGAGTATATAATGCTAATGACATAAATCATCGTTTGCTATGTTAATCGTCACTGGACTTATCCTTAAAATAGGATGTGCTTAACTAAAAATTTGGAACAATGAAAAAATCAAAATGATAATATTCTATTTTGAGACAACAAATTCGGAAAATTAAATCAACAAATACAGCACATGTTTTGCGAAAAGAACACTCTTTATAAAAATATTTTAACATTAGGGCCAGAGCTCCAACCTCAGCAGGTTAATCCGCTTGTTAATCCGCTTGAAAGACGATGCGGTTTTTAATAAGAGTCTTTGAAACTCTTTCAGTAGCTATTTTTCTCATCAATAAACAACACCTTAATATATGAGTAGCTGCAGCTTTCTGACTGAAGAATTTGATCCTAGCCGTTAGTATTTGAGCTTCTTCCGACAAGCATCAGAAGAAGCGCGCCGTTGAGTGGCTTTTTAAATTCATCCGTCTTACTTCATATGCAACCTGCTGTGTACCATAGTTTCGGTTTCTACAAAAAGTACACTGATATATTAAAAGTATCAGCTTTTTTCCCTTTTATTACGCTAAATGTGCGTATGGTTAAAATAAGAGAGGATCGAAGATGACGGAGATGCACACACAATGACCGAGGTAGGAATCTTTGTTGAAACCTCTTCAGCTCCAGATCAAAACTTTTTTTTACATACAGTTAAAAGGTTTCAAGTATTGCAATCTAAAACTAATAATTCTTCTTAGTATTACACCCTGTCGGCTGAGGCTGCATTATACACAGACTGCATCTCTGCAGAGGGGTTAGATCCCCCCAACGAGTGTTCTGGATATGACACAAAACAATCTGATGGTGAAGCTCCAGTTATGCTGGAGCTTTGGGGAGTGCGGAGTGCCCATTCATTACCATCACTCCCACGTTCACTCTGGTTCGGATTGGTAGCACTTGATACGGTCCTATCAATAGACCAATTAGAACTAAGCAGCGTACTTATGCTAAACTGAATAGCTTGAAATAGAACTATTTTTGACATTGAAACTGTACTTACGCTAAACTGAATTGTATAAAATAGAACTGTTTGACTAAACTGAATAGCTTGAAACAGAAGTGTTTTTGACTACTAAACTGTTTACTTACATTCAAACTGCATACTTATGCTAAACTGAATTGTTTGAAATGGAACTGTTTTTATATGTTAAACTGAATTGTTTAAAATTGAACTTTTTTTTTACATTGAAACTGTAAATACGCTGAATTGTTTAATATAGGACTGTTTTGGCATTTAACTGTGTATAAATAAAATCTGTACTTATACTAAACTGAATTGTTTAAAATAGAACTATTTGACTAAACTGAATAGTTTGAAATAGCAATGTTTTTGACAATTAAACTGTACTTATGTTAAACTGAATTCTTTGAAATTGAACTGTTTATTTGTATAAAGATTGATTAAATAGCCTACAAGTGTTGATATGCCATAATATTCATCATTTCTTTGCACACGGTTAAATGGTTTCGAATATTAATATGCAGTTGATCAGCAGCCATCTTCTTCTAGTATCTTTAAAATAAATTAGGGTTGCTACTTGTTTGCCATAACATCCACCCAAATAATTCGGTCAGGATTATTGTATAGGTGCGAGGGTTTAACATGTCCAGCCGATTGATCGAATCAGGCCACTCCGTAAAGTTCAAAGTGTAGTATTGCAGGTCACCTGACTACTTCAGTAACAGGGTCAAGGACACTTCAACCACCAGAATACTGTCCTCCATCATTACGGGTTGCAACCTGCGGCTAAGAGGTGGCCTCGTTGTATAGAGATCTTACCCCTCAGTAGAGGTGCAATGGGCGTATTCTACAGCTCCAGCTGACTGGGTAGGTTGTGGAAATATTGCTGACAAGAGCAAAAATTGAGGCCTTTTTTTCAGTTTTTCTAATGCATCTATTCTCAATTTTTGCCTGCTTAGATTCACTACTCGTCAATATTGATCATTTGTAAGTCTACAAGTCTTTCGAAGTTGCCTCGCAAAATTTCTAAAGCTTCTATTGTAGATAAAATGTTTTGTATCCACCCACTCTAGTTGGTTGGTTTCTTGGTTTTTGAGTTACTGTACGTACTTATTGGGGTTTGAGTGTGTTTGATTAGGGTTGCTGGTCGAAGTGGTGTCTTTCTTGTTTCATTGATAGCAGGTTCAGCGTTGGTGTTTCTATTTGGGTATATTTGTTTTGTGTTCAGCTTCCTTATTTCTCGTTAATTTGAGAATGCCTGGATATGTCTCTGCTTTGGTTTCAGCTGACTTCTTCCTTGGTTACCATAAATTTTTGCTGTGGTTGCTTTGTTCATTTGGAGGGTTTTCTGTTTCGAATATTTTATCATTTTTTCTTTTTTTAGTTTTTATTGTACTGGGACGGGCATTGCTTGGTTGGTTGGGTTTTATTGCATATCAACTTTTGTAGGTTATATAACACCAAATAATTTTTAGGCAAATAATCAATTCTATTTCAAACAATCCAGTTTAGCATGAGTACACAGCTTAATTGTCAAAACCATTTCTATTTCAACCTATTCAGTTTATTCAGACAGTTCTAATGAAGCTAATTCAGTCTAGCGTAAGTACAGATTTTGTTTACACTCAGTTAAATGTCAAAATATCAGAATTTCTATATTAAGCAAATCAGTTTAGTGCAAGTATAGTTTCAATGTCAAAAAACAGTTCCATTTCAAATAATTCAGTTTAGCATAAGCACGCAGTTTAAATGTAAGTACGGTTTAATTGTCAAAAACATTTCTATTTCAAGCTATTCAGTTTACTCAAACAATTCAGTTTAGCATAAGTATACAATTAGTTCTATTTAACCCATAGATAGGGCCTTATCAGGTGCTACCACGCCGGGCCAGAGTTGACCAGGGAGTAAGGGCAATGAAGGGGTGCTCTGCATTCCCCAAATTCCCAGCATTACTTGAACCACACCATCAGATTGTTGAGTGTCATAAACAGGACATTCAATTCTGCAGAGGTGCACTCAGTATATTCTACAGCAATGGGCAATGGGACGGGCTTTATGAGCACTGGGAGGACAACATGCGTCTTCCGACTGGTTGTTTTATCATTTTGTGTTTTATTTTGTTTTTTGTGGGTTTTTTTTTTTTTTTTTTTTTTTTTACCCACGCTGTGTTTGTAAAAATCGAAGCGTCATGTAACGGGTTGCATCACATTAGCCAGCCAAGGGAGTCGTAGCTTTCATTCAGTGACTGAAGGGGAGGAGAAAAAAAAAACCAAGTGTTTATTTGGCATTTGGACCTTTCAAATTTGCCGGCCCATAGATTGGGCGCACTTTGGGAGAGGTCTGAGAGTGTGATTCTCATTCACCTGCAGGAAGCACCGGGAACACTTGACAGCTTTGATTTAAAAAGTCAACTTAGCAGCTCCAAGGATCTTAAATTGAATTTTACTATCAGTCAAAATAATTAAGTTGTAATAGGTTTTTCATTTTCAGAAAACTACTTCTGACATAGAAAAAAAGCGAATTTTCTTTTCTCTTTCATAAATTTTAGACATCGGTGGTGTAAAACTTTAACCATAATTTTCTATGACAGAGCTTTAAGGGTTTTTTCTGCTTTGTGTTCTGTTATTTTTGTCATGATTCCATTGTTTGTTTTTGTACTGCGTCTTCCTGGATTACGGCTTTCGAATTTGGTCCATAGATCTTGTTTTGGCAGAATTTTGCAATGTCCTTCATGAATTCAAGAGAGAACTGCTCGTTTTTTTTCGTATCAGGCATATATATATATATATATATATATATATATATATATATATATGTGTGTGTGTGTGTGTGTGTGTGTGTGTGTGTGTGTGTGTAATGGTCAAAGTTTTTATTTTGTTCAGAAACACTGATGAAAAAAAAGGACACAATGTGGGTAATATTCATTTGCAAATGATTGCAAAATTTTATGACAAAATGATCGTTGTATTTAATGCCAAATCAACTCTTGTGTGTTATCTAAAGAGAAATTTTATATAAATATATATGTAAATATATACATATATATATATGTGTGTGTGTGTGTGTGTGTGTGTGTGTGTGTGTGTGTGTGTGTGTGTGTGATAAGCGATTAATTTGTTGGTTATATTATTTCAAAATGAGCCATTTGTTTGTACACAGTTAAATGATTTAAGTATTGCTATCAAACGCTAACAATTCTATTTGATATTAATCATTTGTTAGCACACAGTTCAATGATTTCAAATAATACAATCTCAGTGCAATTGATCCTCAGCTATTGCTTTCTAGTATCTTTAACATAATATAGGGTAAGTACTTATTTGCTACAAAAACAACCCAAAGAATATGGTCCAGCTAATCATATAGGGACTAGGGATTGACATAATTAACTGAGTGGTCGTATCCAGCATCTCGGACCGCCCGTTTTACCCAGTTAGGATCAAAATGGAGTATTGCGAGTCATTTGACTACTTCGCCTGTCGGATCAATTACTCTTCAACCACCAGAATCCCGTTCTTAAGGCTGGCCCAGTCAGCTGGGACTGTAGAATACACCGACCGAACCTCTGCAGAGGGGTAAGACCTCCCACCGCCCAATGAGTGTCCTGATATATGACACTAAACAATCTGATGGTGAGGTTTCAATAATGCTGGAGCTTTGTGGAATGCAGAGAACCCCTTCATAGTCATCGCTCCCAGATCCACTCTGAGCCGGAGTGGTAGTACCTGATCGGATCCTATATATGGGTCAATTCGAATCCTCCACTTGGTTGTAAACGTTTTACTTCGATCTGTCCTCCCTCCTCACTAACTATGAGTAAGGCAACTAATGTACGAGAAGAAAAACTCTTATTTCAAACCAACTTTACTTAGCTTAAGAATTAGCCTTGTGTCTCCTCCTACTCGTGGCTGTGGGAGTGGGAAATACATACTTGGTTTCTTTTTTGTTTTGTTTTGTTTTTTTGTCATTAGTTTTGTTTGATTTTGCGTGAGTATTTGTGAGCGTGAGAAAGAAAGAAAGAAAGAAAGAAAGAAAGAAAGAAAGAAAGAAACAGGCAGAGAGAAAACCAGAGAAAGGGAGAAAGAGAGAACAACCCGAAATTTAGCCTTTTCTTCAGACAAAATTTTCCCATTTTTGTAAACAAACCGAAAGCCACACAAGTCTCACTTCTTTATTGTGCTCGACTGAATAAAGTGTAAACGCAACCTCGAGACTGATTGCATTTCACATAGCACTAATTATTCTCCCTCCAGCTATGGGTAAATAGTAGGGCAGACTAGGTTCTTTAGCCTTGGTGAGGCAACTAGTCTAGGAGAAAGAAAACTCTGAATTCAAACCTGTTAAACTCCGCTTAAAAAAATTGATCTTGTGTCATATCCTGCCCGAGCGGAGGGGTTGGGTAAATATGGTAAACAAAACCTCGCCCAGCCTTTAAGAAATTACTGCTTCCGATCTCTATCATTTCCCGTTTAACTCTCAACATAGATTGTCTATTCCAGTCGGCTGGAACTGTAGAATACACCGACTGCTTCTCAGAAGAGGCGTAACCCCCCCCCACGCCGACGAGTGTCCTAAATATGACACTAAACAATCTGATGGTGAGGTTCCAGTAATGCAGGAGCTTTGGGGAATAGGGAGCACCCCTTCATTACGATCGTTCCCTGGTCAACTCTGGCCCGGGGTGGTAGCACCTGATAAGGGTCCTATCTATGGGTTAATTAGAACTAAACCGTGGTTTCTTGAGTTTACGGTTTTTGCATTTAAATAGCGTATTTATGATAAACTGAATTGTTTAAAATAGAACTGTTTTGACATTTAAAATGCATATTTATGCTAAACTGAATTATCTTAAAAAACTATTTTGACGTTGACTCTGTGTATTGGGGCTGTAGAATAAAAAGACTGCATCTTTGCTGAGTGGTAAGACCCCCACCCCGCCAATGAGTGTCCTGCATATGACACTAAACAATCTGATGGTGAGGTTCCTGTAATGCTGGAGCTTTGGGGAATACGGGATACCCCTTCATTGCCATCGCTCCCATGTCCACTCTGTCCCGGAGTGGTAGCACCTGGTAAGGGTCCTATCTATTGGTTAAATAGAACTAAACAGTATACTTATGTTAAACTGAATTGTTTTAATTAGAACTGTTTGACTAAACTGAATAGCTTGAAATAGAAATTTTTTTGACAATGAAACTGAGTACTTACATTTAAACAGCGAACTTATGCTACGCTGAATTGTTTGAAATGGAACTGTTTTTTACATTGAAACGGTACTTACGCTGAAGTGAATTATTTAATATAGAACTGTTTTGACATTTAACTGCGTGAATAAACTGAATAGCTTGAAATAGAAATGTTTTTGACAACTAAACTGTGTACTCATGCTAAACTGAATAGTTTGAAATAGAACTGATTATTTGTATAAAAATGGATTTGGCTTTAAATAACCGGCAAAGCTTGATACGCCATAAAACTCAAACAATCAACCAACCGACTGCTATCCGTAAATAAAATATCAAACTACATTTTGTACCTTTGTAAATGGAAAGACTTCTTTTCTTTTCTTTTTAATTACTAAATTCCCTAGTGAAAATTTTTCTATATACAAGAACTTACAGACCAGATTTTACAAAAAGTTGCTATTATATTTTTTATATCTAAGATGAAGATGTTTCCCAGGAGACGAAATCATATCTTCTAAGAAATTTTTTTTATCAATTTTGGCACCAATTCGTCACTTTTTTATACCTTTACTACAAGAGTAAAATTGGTGTATGAAGTGTCTCATATCGTCCTTTTCTTGTTATCAATATTATCAAATATCGATTACGTAAATGCTCCTGAGTATTGCCTCATTTCAAATGATACTTATTGATTTCATCATCATCATCATATCGCGCTGGTAGCACGGATATCCCAGACCCTCTCTCGCCACCCCTCCCTATCGTTCATCGCCCTAGGTAGGTCTTCAGGACAACATCCCGAATCCTCACATAGCTGCTGAAAGTATGTTCGTGCTGGTCGTCCTGCTTTTGCACGGCCATGTGTGGGGGTCCATAAGAGTGCATCTCTTATGAGTTCGTCCCTGCTTCTCCAGCAGTGTCCTGCAAGTCTGGTTCGTCTAACTTGAATAGTTTTCGTGATAGGGGGCAGGTGGCCGTACAGTTGATGTCTTGTGGGGTGTTGCCGCCAGGACTTGTTCAAGATTGCACGTAGCATTCTTGTGTAATTGCCGTCTAGCTTCTTCTCCAGCCGTTTTGTTAGCGTCCATGTAGTGCATCCATATAGCAGTATCGATGTGACCGCTGCCTGGAAGAAACTGCGTTTCATTTTATCGGTTAGGTAAAAGGTTATTTCTTGTTTTTATGTTGGTCGGGGTCATCACTATGATTAGGTCTCCAATTATTAATATACAAATTGTCTAAAAAGTCCTAATCCTTATCTCGTGGTGTAATGGCTAACGTGCTGGGCTACTGTCTTGAAGTAAGCGAGTTCGAATTCAAGTCACGCTGTAACGTTTACTTTCGGTCTAATACCCTTGAAAAAGGCATAGACGTATCAAACAACTCAAGAACGTTAACATGATATTAAACAAAGATACCAAATAAACTTTAGACTTTTTGTGCACATCTCCCCTTTGTTTAGATTTCATTTGCACAAAAAAGAAGACATAAATCTGAATTAAGAAGTGATAGTTGCCACAGCAAAAATGTTTAACTCTGGGTCTCCTTTCTGGGTGAGGCTTAGGACTTTTCAACAACATTCACATGATGTTGGTGTTATATTTTTATATCTTGGATGATATTTTTTCTAGGAATTAAGAGGTTTACCATAATAAAACTGGATTGTTAAATTGCATTGGGCAAGACGCGTAATTTTTTGAAAAAATACATTTGTAAACAATTGGTGAAAGCTTTTATTTGTTTAATATAAAAAAAAAACTTAATTTTTAGTTCCGGTTTGATTAAGGGGTAGGAGTTGAAGGAGATCTGGGGTGTTATTTGGCTCTATTTTAAGCTATCCTTCTTATTATTTCGATTAGGTCCTTAATGTTTCAAAATTACTATAAAAACCAGATCCGTTTATTTCAAATTGATCTGCGAAAATTGCTCCCAACGATTCGTATGTTTTATTAGAGATTTCCATAAAGTAGAAAACTAAATAAAATGACTCTTTGTTTGCGAAGGTTTTGCTGTGGTTTTTCTTCTTTGACTTAATTTTTTTTTATTCTGCTCCCAGCCATGTCCCTATTGTAAAAAAAAGCACCCAACTTGTCACTGTATCTATTTTATTCAAGTGCAACAAGACTTAATGAACATTGCTGCATCATTTGTCAGAATAAATTCGAAAATACTAAAGATGCAGCACGAGTGAGAAGAGATGTCCTGAATGTAACCAAATTTAGTTATATAAATGGAGACACAATTCTTACAGATTATCTAAAGCAACAACATAATGTAGTCAAAACAAGAGAAAACTGTTTCTTCACAGCAAATCTTGTACTTATGAAGATAAAATATATATGAAAATACAAACTTCTGAGTTTAAACCTGACAGACTTAAGAAAAAAAATTAAATAACGTATTTCTCGATTTGATTTGAAAATAAAATACGTGGTACATTCAATAAGTTTCCAGACTTTTTTGTACAGGCATTTAAAATTGTCGTAGACTTTTGAAAATTCAGTATGTTATTTCTGTACATCTTATGAGATGACTGACCAAGTTTTATGATTTCGGTTCAAATAAACACTTACAGCAGGAATTGGAATACACCCTACTAAAGCCTGATTGTCACAGCCGGTGAATTGCAAAAATGCAATCTGGACATGAGGACACTTAGATGAACGATATGCAATAAAATTCTATTTTAAACTTGGAAAAAATACCACAGAAACGTATGGAATGCTTCAGACTGCTTTTTGACCAACTTGTATGAATGGAGCATCAGTTTTTGAGTGGCTTAAGAGATTCAAGGAAGGCAGTGTGTCTGTGAGGGATGATGAGAGGTGTGGGAGGAGTAAGGAAGTCAATACACCAGAGTTGATTGGCCAAAGTGTTAGGGTTACTATGTTGAGATTTTAAGGGAGTTCTGCAAGAGATTCCTTGGGAAGAGGCCAGCACTCTTCAAATCGGGTTAGTGGCATTTCCAACAGGACAATGCGCCAGTCCACAACTCCATCCTTGTCACAGACTATTTGACAAAAATGGGCATCAAGACAGTTCCTCAGCCTCCCTATTGTTCAGACCTTGCTCCCTGTGACTTTTGCTTATTCCCCAAGCTCAGAGGCTATCGTTATGAGACAATTGAGAAGATGAAAGAGGCTGTGACGAAGGTCATTGACACGCTCACACAAGAGGACTTCCATGAAGCCTTCCAGAAGTTGTTGGAACGGTACAACTAGTGCATTGCAGCCGGAGGAGATTACTTTGAAGGGGACTAGAGTTTCATGTGTGTACTATCAATAATAGTACCCAAACGAAAAAGTCTGGAAACTTATTTAATGATCCTCGTACGTACATATTTTTCAATGTATTTCTTAATTTTGACATTCATTAACCTGATTTAAGAAACTTTCTTAACATTGAGAAGATGAAAGAGGCTGTGACGAAGGTCATTGACACGCTCACACAAGAGGACTTCCATGGAGCCTTCCAGAAGTTGTTGGAACGGTGCAACTAGTGCATTGCAGCCGGAGGAGATTACTTTGAAGGGGACTAGAGTTTCATGTGTGTACTATCAATAATAGTACCCAAACGAAAAAGTCTGGAAACTTATTTAATGATCCTCGTACGTACATATTTTTCAATGTATTTCTTAATTTTGACATTCATTAACCTGATTTAAGAAACTTTCTTAACATTACCGCCTTAAACTATTAATAGATAGGATAAAAGTGATTGAGAAGCATACACTATAAAAACACGGAGGGATTTTGTCGCAGCAAAAATTGTATTTTATAATAATTGATCTTCAAGATTTTATTTGAAGAATTAAATCTGTGAATCTAGACAACAAGGACCCCCAAAAAGTGAGTGATTGATTTTAAGGGCATGTCAACCTATCTATGGTTATTTTATACCGGACAAATAAGGTAAGTTGTAAAATCAGCTGCGAAAGTTTTTGAATAATAAAATAGTGCGCATTATCAACAGCTATGCAATTTATGAAACATTTGGTTTGGTTTGGTTTGGTTTTGTTTGGTTTCCTTATTTTATGGCATATCATCCTTCGCTGTTTATGTAATGCCAAAGTCATCCTATCAGAAGAATAGCACTGATAACATCAGAAATTTACTTACACAATTTTTCAAAACATGATGCGTCTTGCTTAATGCAATCCAAGAATCCATTTTCCTTACCGTAAGCCTCCTAATTCCCAAATTAAGGCATATAATCATTGGGCTGAGTCCCAAACATAGAAATAACAATCTCTTGTTAAATCGATGAACAGATCGGAATTTGAAATACGATAATACAGAAAAGCAGTTATCGAGTGGATAGCTCATAATATTGATAACACTAGAATACAGATACGAGATACTATATACAACAGGTTTTGATTTCTTTATTTAATGGCATATCAACCATCGGAGGATATTTAATGCCAAATTGATCTTTGTGGAAAAACAGTAGTGGAACTATTTAATCCATAGCTAGAGTGGGGATAAGAGGGGACTATAACTTTCAGAAAATGAACGTAATCACGCGACTGGAGTTCGAACACACTAACTACGGTGTTGTAATCCAACACATTAACCACGATACTGCAGTGACTCTCTGCACTTCTTACACTCGTTTTGCTCTAATTTAATATTAAAAAATTACAACAATATCAGCCAAAAGTGACAAACAAAATCTTTCTTTGAAGATATGCTTTTATTCACAATTTCATAATTTCATTCACCCCAGGAACTTATATCGACCACTTTAAGATTTCCTGGTTTAAACAATAGTAGATCATTAAGGGTTTTCGGACAATTCAGATTATGTATTATGTATGATTTTTTACCTGTGCTCATATTTTTTCTGAATATGAGCACAGGTAAAAACCATACATAATAGTAGTAATTCTAGTCAAGTAAGAACATTAAGTTTATAAGTCCCAAAAATTCACTCTGAATTATCCTGCAGGACACATAGAATAACGGTTGTAGGCGTTGGTTCCCTAAGCTTCTAAGGAGACAATCGTCTGTAGGTTGCAGGCTCAATCCTGACTGCAGGCCAGTTACAATACAGGAATACTTAACACTTGTACCCGGTTATGGCTAACGGAATCAGAATAGGGGACCCCCGTGGATTCAATAAAGGACATAGTTCGAAGTTCCGTGAAGGTTCCCGAGTTCGAGAAACACCTGAAGAAGACCGGAGGGCATATAGGCCGAAACGTTGTGGAAATAGCAATAAAGATGAAGACTCTTAATGATAAAAATATCATCCACCTTCGTCTCAGAAATTTAGACAACTAATAGCAAATCACTCACGAAATTTATTAATTCTTTTTGTGGTCATACTTAGTTTCTCAGAATTGAAGAAAATTCTATTTTCATCATCCTAAGATTGTAGCTGGTGTAATTTGAAATGCTGTATTAAAAACAAACATGATAAAATTAAAACTCAAAAAGATATTTGCAACGAGGTGAAGTACTCATGTATTCCAAGTAAGAGGTCAAGACTCAGTCGGCTGGGGCAGTAGAACACACCGACTGCATCTCTGTAGAGGGGTAATACTCCACCAACGACTGTCTTAGATATGACTCTAAATAATCTGATGGTGAGACTTCAGTACTACTGGAGCTCTGGGGAATGCGGAGTACCCTTTCATTGCCACTCTGACCCGGAGTGATTGCAACTGAAAGTGTCCTATCTATGGCTCAAATAGAACTAAACTGTATAATTACACTAAACTAGATTGTTTGAAAAAGAACAGAATTAACATTTACTGTGTGTAAACAAAAATGTATAATTATGCTAAACTGAATTGTTTGAAATAGAACTGGTTATGTGTAAAATGGGATACGGCATTAAATAACCTACAATGGTTGATATTACATAAAACCCAACCAAACCAAACCAATCAAGACTTGAATCAGAGCTAGTGTTCTATTATTAGCGAATTACTATAAGGAGACGAGTTCAATATCTCTTCCACTGCACTAGCGATCACATGATCAACTTGATCTTGTACTCCAAGACCCATCAGCATGTGTTGAAAAGGGACCTGTAGATGTTACGCATATAAGGTGGAAGTAGGGGTGGGGCGTTCTGTGAACCCCAGTATATATATATATAATGTAATGTAGGAGATGATCACTGATTCTGTTTTAATGGCTAGGGTGTCAACACAGAACGAGAAAGCAATGTCTCTCAAATAATAAAGAAGCTACCAGGAGATGCCCATTGTCCATTTCTTCCTTTTTAGACGCCATTAGTAACTATGCGGATGTAAACAAGGAAAGTTCTAAGAGGTCGAGTTGATTTTCGCTACCCAACTAGCGAATAGCCTCACCGACATAGCAGCCACCACAGACCACACTGCAGATATTCATTCGAGAGACGTCTTTACGATCTTTGTGATTAAAAATTAAAAATTTGTTCTGAACAGCAGCAAAATTGTGCATAGAATATCTAAAATATATATGTGTTCTTAAAATGCGTGTTCAACCGGAAAGAACTGTTGAGTGGAACGCTTGTCCCGTGGCTATAAACACAATATTCAGACGCTCGTGGTGTAATGGTTATCGTCGAAGGAAATGGAAGTGGCATTCTGAGTTCAAATCCTGGGCGAGGCTGTTTGCATTTTTAATTGAGCTAATATCCTTGGGATACGAATGAATCCAACTATTCTCTCTCGGGCAACGGTTAATTAGTAAGGTAGACTGGGCTCTTTAAACTTTGTATGGCAGCTGGTCGAGGAGAAAAAAAAACTCTAGAATCAAATCTGTTGACCTCAACTTAAAAATTAACCTTGTGTAACACCCTGTTCATTGGGTAAATATATAGTAAATTTATATTATTACACAGGACATTTCAGCGATGCCAAATGCGACCGTCTGTATCTTCTAACACTTATCAGAAACAACTCCATATTTATAAGAGGAATTTAGTCAACATGGATATCTTACTAAACAGCAGCAATTAAGACGAGGCATGATAATCAATTTACTAAGTGGTAAAGCAGATTATGATATCTTCTATTATGACCAGAAGTCTCAGATCGAGGAAGAGGGTTCAGAAGGACGGTATGGATCATAAGTATTCTTAGTATATGTAAGTGTGGCTAAGTGTTAGATTCCATTAAATAATTTACCGGTTTAGCACGTGTAAATAATAACGAATGTCTAAAAATGTGGAAAACCCGAATCCAACTTGATAATGTAGAAACTTATAGCATGGTTATCAGAGTAGGATTTGTTTTGTAAAATGATTTCTCCCGTCTCTGAATTTATTAACTAGAGGGAATAACGCCGACTATTGAGATCTTACATTAGTTACCAAATCAATAACTATGCTGAGTTAAAATTTCTTCAATTTTTTTTTTTTCTTTTGTCACATGAGGCACAATTTGGCACTTCCGGATACTTTTTCCGAGATCGGGAAGGTGATCTATGACACTCGACTGTAAAATGATATACTCGCCTGATACACTCCCAGTGGTACTCTCTGGATTTGTCGCTATAGCTTCGAGCATTGGAATCCACAATATTTGGCCAATCTGACCTTGCTTGATCTTCAAGCTTCTTTCAACCAGAGAGAAATTCTTTATACATCTGGTAACAGTCCTGATCAGATGCATGTTCACCTTTCGCACATTTTTAGTTACTTCTGGGGCGTTATGGCCCGTAAAGTACCATCATCATCATCATCATCATGTCCTGCCGCAGGCACGGATATCCCTGACCCTTTTTCGCCACTTCTCCCTATCGTTCATCGCCTCTGGCAGGTTTTCAGGGCTACATCCCGTATCCTCACATACCTGCTGTATATATATTCGAGCTGGTCGTCCTACTTTTGCTCGGCCATATGTGGGGGTCCATAGGAGTAAATCGCTAATGAGCTCGTCTCTGCTTCTCCAGCTGTGTCCTGCATGTCTGATTCGTCTAACTTGGCTAGTTTTCGTGATGGAAGGTAGGTGGCCGTACAGTAGCTGCTTTGTGAGTATAAGTTCCCGAATTACACGAAGTGGTACATTCATCTGTGCAACTTTCAAATTACACGTGGAATGAAACAATGTACAAAGCGTAAGCACGCCAAATAACACGATACTACTAACCACAAAGGGTACCTCTTGTGGATTGAACTGGTTCAGTCACTTAATATACGAGCCGCAAACTTGCACGGGACATCATATTGCAAACTTTTGACAAGCTCAATCAATAGAGACAAAAGATAATAGGAGACAAAACTTATGTTCCTCCTTCACTAACGAAATCTGATTCCTTCGACGATGTCTGTTTCAGTACACACACCCTCTCTCTCTCTCTCTCTGTTTCTCTCTGTCTCTCTCTCTCTCTCTCTCTCTCTCACACACACACACACACACACACAAACAAACACCCACCTACATGCACACACAAAGGACCGTTCTAACTGTTTGTCACTCGTTCTAGTTTTCTTCTTTCGTGTCTTCCTATGAATGTTGTGTATGTGCACTCTAACTTATAAATATACGTAAGCAACGGCCATATTACCAACTCAAACGTGTTACAAGCAACACTCGAAAGAGTAAGACCATTTTGAATCAGGTGATGGTTTCTTTGTTTAATGGCATATCAACTCTTTTTAGGTTATTTAATGCCAAAGCTATTCTACTAGAAGAACAGTAGAGGTACTATTTAATCCATAGCTGGGAGGATAAGGGGGTTCATACCTTTCCCAAGGGTATTTTCCCGAAAGTGAACATAATAGCTCGACTGGAGTACGAACTCGCGTACTACGATCCCGCAGTCCATCGCTTTAACCATAACACCTGCATCAGGTGAGTATAAATCATTACACTAATATCATCTGAAAATGACGGGTTTAACCGTGAAACTTCAGAGGTAATTCATATAATTCAAAGCAAACTACAATGTCATATTTTTTCTGGGATGAAAAGAAACGAAAAAGTGACCTTGATATATATATATATATATATTATGTGTGTGTGGCACATCATAGCGAAATTTTTATTTGTTGAAGAAACTTAAAATGCTCTAACTTATAGAATGAAGTATTTCCCACTCCAACTCCCAGTGGTGTAGTGGTTAATGTGCTGCACTGCGATACCGTAGTAAGCAAGTTCGAAATCCAGTCTCGCTACTATGTTCACTTTCGGACAAATGCCATAGAGAATGGTATGAACTCCCTTATCCTACAAACTGTGGATTAAACAGTCCCACTACTGCCCTTTGCTTTGGCAATCAATAACCCAGGAACGCGGTTACGCCATTAAACGAAGAAACCAAACCAATTCACATTTTGATTTGCTACTAAATTATATTTTTGTGGTTTATCACGCCGAACGCCATTCTTTATAGAACCGGGATAGCTATGAAATGATAATCAGAATCCCTTACTCCCTCCTGAATAGAAGCATTAATATCATCATGGACATCGGTTGAATATGAATTCTAATTAGAATCTCTCGCTTCTTTCTAAGTAGAAGCATCAATATCATTATGGGATACTGTGACAGCGTAATCTATTATACAAAACTTTCTTCAGCTGAACGCCTGGCTGTCCATCGTTTAATGATCTATCCATTAAAAGAATTCTATAGATTTTTATCTCTAGGGTAAGCATTATGACTGAAAATATTGTTCAGAACGGACATATATATACGTTTCTTGATTTTTCTTTAAATTGGTATTACAGTCACATCTCCACCAGACGGTATCATTATTCAAGACATTTATCTGTAAATGTGGTCACCTCTGCTACGATTTAAAAGGCAAAGAGATATCCACAATATCTCCCGCTATCCAAAAGTATTTTGTTGTTTTCTTTATTCAATATAATTCGACGAAATCTTGTATTTTGAAAAATATTCATTTTATTGCATTTCAAACATGTTAAATAATAAAGTTAGAACTCTCCGACTGCCGCTAATAATGTTATACACCAATGACCTTATTTATAACCTGGCTCCAAGTTTATAAAAAATGGGAGAACAACTAAATTATCGCGGATGAAATTCGGCAACGCCTACGAAATAATGCAAGATAAGTACCAAGTCAATATATATCATTGTCAATTAAACAATTACTTTCAAAAGATATTTAGTTCTATCTCGTGAATACCACGGAACAGAGTCGAAAAAAAATAGATGGTATGATCGCAAATTCAATTTTGATCACGAAAAAAATGTAAACTGTACAACATTGTCAAAATATATAAGGCTAATAAAAGACTGAACGGATGAATCTCTCATCATAAAATGCGATATTGTAAAAAAGCCCGAGCTTAGAAAGGAGGTAACAATACCTGCAGATTGTGTCTGGAGAAAAATGATGCATCCTAGAATATGCTGAAAACAAATTGATGAACAACAATGAACTGATATCAAAGTGTACTCCTATCAATAATTTTTTCATGCGTCATTTATAATCTCAATTCATATATATTCTTTATTTAGACAGCCTTATAGCTTTATATATTAATATATATATATATATATATATATATATATATATATATAAGTTAGTAAAGTTGGCGACCGTAATGAGGGCTACCCGAAGGCTCCTTTTTCATTATCTACTACACAGAGATATAAGGAAGGACGCTACTCCTTTCTCTGGATTGCTCCACTTTACCCTTGATCCGTACCTTACAATGCAGAGTGTTAAGCAAGGTGGCATCAAGTATCATTTTTGAGTCTTTCGTATGACTCGACCAGAGATTGAACCCCGGTCTCTCAAGCCCTATGGGCCGGTATATACCTACATATATCAAATATATATATATATATATGTATGTATGTATGTATGTATGTATGTATGTGTGTGTGTGTGTGTGTGTGTGTAAGTGTGTGTGTGGGTGTGTTTGTCCTCGTGTGAGTATCATGTGTATTTCCATCTTAACTTATGACTATGCACGACTTTCTAATAACGAATGATTGTCAAATTTTCTCACTTTTCCGTCTGATGATTGTTCATACTATATGAAATCTAAATTAACGCACTTCTACATTTCATAATTATATATATATATATATATATATATATATATATATATATATATATATCAAATTATAAAGTAAGCCACAATAAAATCCACTAAATTTTGTCAATCATGTAAAATTAGAAAAATTCTCAAATTTACAAACTAATTCACTTGCCTCAGAATTTGTAAAACTTTTTTAATTTACCACGATTCTACTTGCTGAAAATGTAATTTATTAACGAGATTGCACACGTTGCAGAAAACAATATATTGGAAAGTCAGAACGGCCATTTAAATTTAGCTTAACTACTTATCAATACAGAATCAAATTAAAAGATTACAATAAACTATTCTCGATAAAAAAAAACATTTCCACTCAAAAAGACCATCACTTCAACGGTGATATAAAAATTTAGCATAACGTAAAAGATGGTAACAAGCGCATTCGATCAAAACAGGTTCTTCCTCTCCGAATTAGAGTGAGTCTGAGAATAACGGCAGAGATGGGATTCTCTACAATCCCCAGTTCTCCGGAACTAGTGCCTCGCAATCAGATACAGTCAAACTGAGTAAAACTCAGGACATCTTAGCCCAGTCAGCTGGGGCTGTAGAATACACCGACTGCTTCTCTGTAGAGAGGTAAAACTTTCCTAATGAGTACTCGGATATGACACTCAACAATCTGATGGTGAGGTTCCAGCAATGCTGTAACCTTGGGGAATGTAGAGTACCCCTTCATTACCATCGCTCCCTAGTTAACCCTGCCCTGGAGTGATAGGGTCCTATCTATGTATCAAATAGAACTGTTTGATATTTAAACTGAGTGCAAACTAATGACTTTTGCTAAATTAAATTGTTTGAAATAGAACTGTTTAATCATTTAATTGTGTGTAAACAAATGTCTGGTGTGTAAGTGAATTGTTAGTGATACAAAGATATATTTGGAACCATTTAATTTTGTTAACTTTTGATAAATTGAATTGTTTGAAATAGAATTATTTGATCATTTATTTCTACATAAACAAATAACTGAAGTTTAATGAATTGCTACTAGTACATAGCAATACTTAAAACCATTTAATTCTATGCAAAAAAAATTGGCTTGTTTAAAAAAGTTATGAATAAAATGTGTTTACAAATCAAATACATTTAATATATATGTATATAGAGGATTTGGCATTAAATAACCTAAAATGGTTGATATGCCATAAAACCAAACCACACCAAACCATCAAGGTATTTCTTTTCGTAGCAAAGATTTTTCCCCCTCTGCATAGGATACAGTTAAGTTATTCTGTGTCTTGGCGGCAAGGTGGAATTAACTACGAGTTACAGGTTTTAACATGCGCTGCTTAAGTTACTGGCCGACATAAATTTTAGAAATATGACTGCTTGGGCACCTCTTGTACACTTATCATATAGACTATTGTCCATCGCTGAGAAAATGCATTGCCAATGGTGAGGACTGTTTTGTTACGGAAAACTTGCTCTATATAATGTCCGTTGGTTTCTGTGTATTTATTATATTTTTATTATCCGTAGAACTAAATAGGGGGGTTTACTATCAGACCGCCTATTTTATATGCGGAATGAAACTGCAACTCGGACTCAAATAAGATTCTTGCCCAGTCGGCTGGGGCAGTAGAATACACCGACTGCACCTCTGCAGAGGGGTAAAACCCCGACAAAGAGTGTCCTGCATATGACACTAAACAATCTGATGGTGAGGTTCCAGTAATGCTGGGGCTTAGGAGAATAAGGAGCACCCCTTCATCGCCATTGCTCCCATGTCCACTCTGGCCCGACGTGATAGCATCTGAGTGGGCCCTATCTATGGGTTGAATAGAACTAACGACATACTTATGCTAAACTAAATTGTTTGACAAAAATGAATAGCTTGAAATAGAAATGTTTTTGACAATGAAACTGAGTACTTACATTTAAACTGCGTACTCACTGAATTGTTTGAAATGGAACTGTTTTTGACATTGAAACGGTACTTACACTAAATATAATATAGAATAATATGATATAATATAATATAATATAATATAGAACTGTTTTGACATTTAACTGTGTGTAAACAAAATCTATACTTATACTAAACTGAATAGGCTGAATTAGAACTGTTTGACTAAACTGAATAGATTGAAATAGAAATGTTTTTGACAACTAAAATGTGTACCCATGCTAAACTAAATTGTTTGAAGGAGAACTGATTATTTGTATAAAAATAGATTTGGTGTTAAATAACCAAGAAAGGTTGATATGCCATAAAACCCAACCAACCAATCTACTAAGATTCGTGGTAATCATTTGATAATCTTTTAAATGCCAATCACTAAATTTTCCCGGTGTTCAATCTAATCAGAAAGAATCGATGTCTTCTTTACGCTGGGAAACTGACAATGTTTCGTTCAGAGCAACCTATGCTGACAGAAGATGAATGATGTGCCTAAATGTTATCAAAACCTTCTTACAGAGGTCGAGTTGGACGCTTTGCTAGAAAATCTGTTACTCAAATCAATGGAAATCATTTATCATTTATCATTTATTCTCACAGCCGTTACATGTCTAAGCAAAATGACTTCTAGTGATGTTGTGTCATGATAGAAAATTGATTAATTTGCCTCTTAGCCTTTTGGGATTTTACCGAATGAACAAAAAAAGACGTGGGGCGGACTGATTACGTTTGAATTGCAAAGCAACTACTGTATGTTGATTAATCAAACCCATATCCCCTCTCTCTCTCTCTCTCTCTCTCTCTCTCACTCTCTCTCTCACACACACACACACACACACACACACACACATACACACACACACACACACTCACACACACATGCACACACAGCTTCTCTCACTCTCTCTCTCTCTTTCTCTCTCTCTCTCTCTCTCACACACACACACACACACACAGCTTCTCTCACTCTCTCTTTCTCTATATCTCTCTCTCTCTCTCTCTCATACACACTCACACAAGCACACGCACCCCCCTCTCTCTCTCTTTCTCACACATACTCACACCCTCTCTCTCTCTCACACACACACACACACACACGCACCCCCTATCTCTCTCTCACACGCACACACACGCACACACCCCCTCTCTCATTTTCTCTCTCTCTCTCTTTCTCACACACACACGCGCGTGCGCACCCCTCTCTTTCTCTCTACCTCTTTCTCACCCCCCTCTCTCTCTCACACACATACACGCACACACACCCTCTCTCACTCTTTCTCTCTTTCTTACATACGCACACACACGCACCCTCTCTCTCTCTCTCTCTCACACGCACACCCACACACACCCTCTCTCTCTCTCTCACGCACACACGCCCTCTCTCACTGTCTCTCTCTCTCACACACACACGCACACACACACTCTCTCTCTCTCTCTCTCTCTCTCTCTCTCTCTCTCTCTCTCTCTCTCTTCGTCATCTCTTACTGTCCACAAAACCTGAACTGTTTGGGGAGTTTTTAAATGTACATTAACTGATTGCTGGTCTTGTGATCATTTTTCTGATGAGGAATCTATACAGATGCCAACTTTTCACATCTTCTTTTTTCTTCCTCTTCTTCCTCTTTTAATTATCTCCTTAACACCTCACCGTTGTGCGCTTGGTTAAAAGCTACGCTCCTTCACCTTGACAACTGAATTGTAGGTTCGATCATAACAGGTGCCCTCAGGCTTACGATTAAACAAACCTGAGTTCATAAATAATATTCTCTTTAGTCTTGATATCTGAAGAGTTGAAAGTACCCCTCCATTGCCATTACTACCTGGTCCACTCTATCTTGTAGCGGTAGTACCTGTTAGAGGTCCATCAAAAAAAAATGGATATATCTAAAAATTATTCGTATTCCATAACGCCGTGGGTAAATTCTTTAAAGAAACAACTACAAACAAATGTAAATATAAACGTACAATGAACGCGATTTCATAATCACAAGACATAAAACAATCCAATACGGGTTGACATGCCGTTAAAATCAATCATTTTTCTTAATTTACTATTGTTATACAGAAGCAACCATTTCACCTCAGCTGAAGTTATTGACGGTTTTCGTGTCCGACAACAAAGGGTTAACGTCGAAAACTCTCATTGTATATTCAAGAAATGATCACACTTGAGTTAGGGGTTTTTAAAAGGGTCAGTCAGTCAATTAGTGATTGGCAGAGAACATTTGAGGCTATCAAAACTGCTTCCTCCGTTGAAGGTTGGCTACGATTTATGGAACAAGAGGATCTTTCCTTCATCGACTCAAAGTACACCATTACACGTCTCCCTGCTTTTGAGATCGGTCAACATGAAGGCTGAAACACACAAATAAAGTGCGTGAGATTGCTTCCTGAACCAAGTGTTTAATTTTTTTTTTTTTTTCTGTTATCTTCTTGTCCTCTCATCTTCTTATCTTTATCTTCGTTGACACGCAGAATCACAGTTCAAAAATGTACTTTTTATTTGTTTGCCTTGGGTTTTAAGTTCATATTTTTATTTTTGTTTTTTTGTTTGTTTTCTTTTCGTTAATATTTTTTTCACTTTGTTTATTTGTTTGTTTATTTGTTTGTTTATTTGTTTGTTTTTTTTTAGTTTTTTTTATAGTTTTTTCACCTTGTTTTTCGTTTTTTTGTTTTTGTTTTGTTTTTGTGTTTGTTTTTTGTTGTTTTTTTTGGTTTTTTTGCTGTAATTGTTTTGTGTTTTTTCCTGTTTTATCTTGTTTGTTTTTTTATAGCTCTATTTCATCCCCCTTTCTTTCCTATTTTCTATTATTTATTTACACCAGTTTCCACTTCTGATTTTTTTCCTCTCTTGCAACGGTTCTCGGACAAATTACTCATATATACAAAACATGACTCGCTACACAAGCTCTGTCGTCAGAGCTTAGAATACTCCGACAGCATCCTAACTTTCTTTCCAAAAAAGATGCTCTGTATCCTGGGGTAAGCCTGCATTCCCTAAAAATATGTGTTCGGTGATTGACACTAAACTGAGACTCCCATTCTGTGACTGAGTATTTTGAAGTCAATTCTTCATTGCAATTACTCCTAGATTCTTTCTGACACGAAGTAGTTGTCCCATTAATAGATCCAATAGATCAGTTTAAGGATTATTAGCCATTGATAGAAGGCAAATAATTTATACTATATAACTTTGAGTCAGTTATCTGTATTAAGATTTGTTACTTGAAGCTATCATCATCATCATGTCGTGCCACTAGCACGGATATCCCTGACCCTCTCTCGCCACTTCTCCCTATCACTCATCGCCTCCGGCAGGTCTTCAGAGTTAAATCCTGTGTCCTCACATAGTTGCTGTATGTAAGTTCGAGCTGGTCGTCCTGCTTTTGCACGGCCATATGTGGGGGTCCATAGGAGTACATTACTTATGAGCTCGTCCTTGCTTCTCCAGGAGTGTCCCGCGTGTCTGGTTCGTCTAACTTGTATAGCTTTCGTGATGGGGGGCAAGTGTCCGTATAGTTGGTGTCTCGTGGGGTGTTGTCGCCAGGACTTGTTCAGTACTGCTCTCAACATTCTTGTGTAGTTTCCGTCTAGCTTCTTCTCCAGCCGTTTAGTTAGCGTCCATGTAGTGCATCCATATAGCAGTATCGACACAACCGCTGCCTGGAAGAAACTGCGTTTCATTTTATCGGTTAGGTCTGATTTCCATATGATCGAGAGCCTATTGATAGCCGTCCATGCCTTCGTCAGTCGTGTGTCGATGTCTTTTTCGGTTGATGATAGACAGAATACTTGAAATCATATAACTGTGTGCAAATTATTTATATTAGATGGGAATACTTTATGTCGTATAAATCTGACTAAAAAATGTTAAGAAACAACAACTCAAGGTAAATATTTATGTGAGCGATTCCATAACCTAGAATGAGTTGATATGCCATTATAATCAATAAATCAACCAATCAACCCGCTACTCGAGTTAACGTCGTCTTCTATGGCTTGATAATCTATTTATATTTATAATTCCATTTCTGTGATTTGGAATTCCTAAACTTATCCATCTAATTACGATATCAGCAATGGCAGTGGAATAGATTTCTAGCATAAAACATTGGTTGAAAACATCATTATACAACAAATTCTTCGAATTCTTGTTTTTTGGCTCAGTCGACTGGAGCTGTAGAATACACCGACTGCATCTCTGCAGAAGTGTAAGACTCCCCTAACGAGTGTCCTGATATATGACACTAAATCTGATGGTGAGGCTCTAGTGATGTTGGAGCTTTGGCGAAAGCAGAGTACTCCTTTATTGCTATCGCAACTCTGGTCCAGAGTGGTAGCACTTGATAGGGTCCTATCTATAGGCCAAATAGAACTAAACTGTGTACTTATGGTAAACTGAATTAAAATCTTAAGAAACAACAACACAAGGTAAATATTAATGTACAATGCGAGAGATTCCATAAGATTTTAAAATAGAAGTGTTTTGATACTGAAGCTGCGTACTTATGCTAAACTGTATTGTTTGAAATAGAACTGTTAATATGTATAAAAATGGATTTGGCATTAAATAACATACAATGGTTGATATGCCATGAAAATAGATTTGGCTTTAAATAACATACAATGGTTGATATGCCATAAAACCAAACCAAACAATCCTATTCCAAAATTCGCTCATTTTAATTTCCCTTCTGCTTTTCTTTTGTTTTGCTTTGTTCACTATTTCTGCTTCATTTTATCTAATCACGAAAGGCCCAGTACTCGACTCTTTTTCACTGATTCTTTAAATGAAGATGAATATTATCTAAACTAAAATGCCTTCATCAGCAACGTCAATTCATTCCTTGCTCATTTTTTCTTTATCCCAGTAAGTCGTTGATTGGAGATGATTTTACATGTTTTTTACAGGACATTGGCATTATGGTTCGAGTGTTCGCCAATGGCCCGATCATGGTTCGAGTCATATCAAAGACGTAAAAAATGGTACTTGATGCTACCTTCCTTGCTTAACAATCAGCCTTATAAAATAAAGATCAAGGGTAAAGTGGAGCAATCCAAGGAAAGGAGTAGCGCCCTCTTCTACATCTTGGTGTAGTAGCTATCGAAAAGGGAGCCTTCAGGTCACCCTCTACAAAGGTCACCAACTTTACTTTACTTATATAGAACTACAAGCCGTTAGTCATTAGGAGCTGAAACTATAAATTAGTATGTTTATATTTGAAAGGAATTAAGTAGTTGTGTATTTGTTGTAGTAGTTGTAGTAGTAGTATCATTTAAAAACAATATTCAATGCCTATTTGAATTTGGTCAGGGCTGCGGAAGATGATCTCAGTATTTAGATAACTTTCTAATATTCAAAGTCGAACAACACCATTTATTCTAAATGATTTTTGTTAAAATGGATTCTTAAAATGAAAGAGACGGAAAAAACGTTGCCAAAATCGCTATATTAACTCAAACTGGAATGACAAAACCAACCATCAATATTCACAGACTCACACACACCTATATATTATTAGTAAGACAGTGATCGTGGTTTAACGGTTAGAGATATAAGAAATGGAAACAGTGATCCGAGTTCAAATCCTGGACGAGTATGTTTACATTTCACATAGCGCTAATAATTTTGGGAAAGGTATGAATCCAACTATTCTTCCTCCAGCTACAGGTAAATAGTTGAGCAGACTTGGCTCTTTAACCTTGGTATAGCAACCTGTATAGGAGAAGGAAAACTTTGAATTCAAACCTTTTAAACTCATCTCAGAATTGACTTTGGTTCATATCCTGTTCGTTCGAACGAGTTGGTAAATTAGAATATAATTAGTAATATTCTTTGTCGTTGTGAATTTTTCATCCCAGTTTTAATTTGTGCT
Organism: Sepioteuthis lessoniana; assembly: GCA_963585895.1. NCBI lineage: Eukaryota > Metazoa > Mollusca > Cephalopoda > Myopsida > Loliginidae > Sepioteuthis > Sepioteuthis lessoniana. Next base: position 20,657,299 of record OY757904.1, read on the forward strand.
TTTCACCGGAGACTGAGTGACAGCAAGTTTCTTCGGGTCTCCAGGACTCTTGTAAGTATTCTAACTGATTTCAATAGTGTTGTGGTCTGGACGGTCTCCATTCTTCCTCTGATCTTCATTTCCCACGGTTTCTTTTTCTGGCTTTTGGGGACCGTTTAAATTCACCAACTACAAGTGGTATCACCGTCACTTTCATGTTCCACATTTTTTTTCCAGTTCTCTCACAAAATCCAAGTATTTGTCTATCTTTTCGTTTCCTTATATTTTCACTATAGCCCACGAAAAGCCAAAAATTCATGAGTAGACAAAATCTTTTTTCCTGTTGAATAATACTTGGTCTAGTCTTTTAATTAACACTAGGTCTGGTCCTTTAATTAACACTAGGTCTGGCCTTTTGATTAACACTAGGTCAGGCTTATGTTGTTTCTCTTGATATGGCTATTACTGGCTGCTGTAATCAATTTTCCCCTCTTCTTCTTCTTCTTCTTCTTTATTATTATTATTATTATTATTATTTACTCCTTTAGAGTTTTTCACATCAGTATTAGCTGATGGTTTTTAACTGGAGTTTGAGTGACAGCAAGTCTCCTCAAGTCTCCAGGACTCTTCTCAGTATTCTGGCCGTTCTCAGTAATGCTGTCATTTGGATAGTCTCTACCCGTCCTCCAACTTCCAAGTCCTCCTGGCCTTTTAAAAATCCTTTAGTTATTGTGCCAAAAGCACCAATCACAATTGGTACAATCGTCACTTTCATGTTCCACAGCTTTTTCGATTCTCTAGCAAGGTCGAAGTACTTATCCTTCTTTTCACATTCTTTCAGTTTTATTCTGTGGTCAACTGGGACAGCAAAGTCGACAATTTTGCAAATTCTCTTTATTATTATTATTATTATTATTATTATTTACTTTTTTTCACGCTAGCCTTACCCGATGATTTCTCAATGGATTTTGAGTGATAGCAAGTCTCTTTGAGTCTCAAGGACTCTTCCCAGTATTCTGGCCAATCTTTATAACGCTGTAGTTTGGATGGTCTCTACTCATCCTCTTATTCCCAAACCCTCCAGCCCTTGTACCAATCTTTTGGGGACTGTACCAAGCGATTCAATTACGATTGGTATCACCGTCACTTTCATGTTCCAAATTTTTTTTCATTTCCTTAGCAAGACTTTTTTTACTCTGTGGTCAACCGGGACAGCAAAGTCCGCAATTCGACAAGTTCTCTTTTTCTTGTTGATTATTACTAGGTCTGGTCGTCTGGTCTAGATTAGGTGATCCGTTTGTATCTCAAAATACCAGAGAAGTTTGTGCGTCTCGTTCTCCAACACAATTTCTGGATTGAGCTTATTTCATTTGTTCGTATCGTCAAACTTCAATTTCTTATTCAATTCCCACTGGATCAACTTGCCCACCCAGTCATGTCTATCATAATTATTATTATTATACCAGCGAGTTTTTCACATCAGCGTTTGCTGATGTTAATTCCCTGGATTCTGTGTGACTATAAGTTTCCTCGGGCTTCCACAACTCTTCCCAGTATTCTAGCCGATCTCAACAATACCGTAGTTTGGATGATCTAGATTCGTCCTCCGATTTTCAACTCTTCGAACCCCCTTTCCAGTCCTTTAGGGACTATTTGCTAAGGTGTCCCACTAGACAAGGCTTGACACAAGGTCAAAAGCCCGAAGGCCGATTAAAGTGGGGATAAAGAAGAGGGGAAGGTCGGGAACGAGCCGAGGCTCGAACCTTGCTGGTCTGAGCTGCTCATTGACCCACTAAGTGCAATGTGGGTCTAATGAGGCAAGCAGTTTCACGAACCCAAATGTGGGTCCGGGTACGTATGCCGAGTTATAGCTTGAACTAGACAGCAAGGTCTAGTGCTATACATGGAGGACAAAGGAGTCAATGTTGCAGCTCGCCCACCCGGAGGTAGCCCAGCGGAAACTGGGAGCCTTACGGCCTCAAGTCTGCCATTGTTCCTTTGCAGAGCCCAAACGGGCTCCTGAGAGCGTCCAGGGACTTTTAGGGACGATTCCATACGCATTAATTACAACTGGTATCACAGCTTTTTTAGTTCTCTTGCAAGGTCCTAGTACTTGTCTCTTTTTCTAATTTCTTTGATTTTTACTTTGTGGTCCGCTGCGACGACAAACTCAGCTGTACGGCTGGTTCTTTTTTTTTATTTGTTTTTGTTTTCCTTTTTTTGTTGATTATCAGCAGTTGATTTTAACCGAGATTAGGTGATCTATTTTTATCTCAAAATCCCAGAGAATTTTATGCGTCTAATTTTCCATAACAGATTCTGATTTGTACATATACCATTTGGTAGTATGGTAAAATTTTAATTTCTTGCACAATTCACAATGGATTACCATCCCCCCCAGTCGTTTCAAGTTTTAGACTCCCTTTTATTATTATCATCATTATTATCATTGTTTAATTTTCAGCTTTACTTTTGTTTTTCTTATATTCTTTCGCCGGTTCTTGAACGGTAGTGATTATATGCATTGAATCTATTTATATTTTTGTTACCACTTTTGAAAGATATTTTCCATTACATCGATAGTCCTTTCCCAAGAAGGTGAGCATTTCTTCAAAGTGCAATTTTTTTTGTATTTCATATAAGCTGGGATTCCCAGGTATCTTAATGTGTTTATGTCTCTTTTTTATTATAATCTGGGCTCCAACTATAACTGGGACGATTGTAATTTTAAGGTGTTACATTTTCTCAATCCTTTTTCCAACTCTTTCTATATATTTATTTATCATTTTCTATGACTGATATGTAATTGTCTGTTGGCACCGCCATATCAATTAGAAGGTATGTTTTTTTTCTTTTATAGTCTTTAACCACAATATCAGATCTATTGTTCTTTATTTTTCTATCAGTTTGGATAGAAAAGTCTTCGAGAATAGTACCAGTTTTTGCTTCTGCTACTGGTTCTAGTTGATGGTTATACCATTCTTCACAATTTAATATTCCATAATGCTTGCATACTTTCCAATAAATATGATGTTCTATTTTATTGTGTCTTTCTTCATATTCTATCTGTGTTAAGACAAGGCAACCAGACACTAAGAAATTAATTCATTCAGTTTTTTGTTCGAACAATCTACATATTATTATCATTTACTCTTTTTGAGTTTTTCACACTAACATTAGCCGATGGTTTCTCACTGGAGTTTAAGTAACAGCATGTCTCCTCAAGTCTCCAGGACTCTTCTCAGTATTCGGGCCGATCTCAATAATGCTGTCGTTTTGATGGTTTCCACTCGTCCTGTTCTTTCCAAGTCTTTCAGTCTTTGTACTCGTCCTTTGGTGACTGAGGTACAGCACTAATTACAATTGGTATCATTGTCATCTTCATGTTGCACAGTTTTTCAATTCCCTAACAAGTTCCAGGTACTTATTGTTCTTTTCGCTTTCTTTCAATTTACTGTGATCAGCCAGAAGAGCAAAGTCCACAATTCGGCAAGTTCTCTCTTTTTTTTTTTTTTTTTTTTTTTTTTTTGATTATTACTGAGTCTTGTCATCTGGCTGAGATTAGATGATCGGTTTGTATCTCAAAATTCCAGAGGGATTTGTTCGTCTCATTCTCCAGGACAGATTCTGGGTTGTGCTTATAACATTTGTTCGCATGGTCAAATTGAAGCTTCTTGCACAGTATCCAATGGATCACCTCGCCCACCCAGTCGTGTTTAGTCTGATACTCTTTCTATGCTAATTTGCTGTATTCGCTTATTATATGATGGATCGTTTCGTTTCTGTCACGACATAATCTACATCATCTGTTTTGTTACGTCTTATCTATTCTTTCTTAGTTATGATTAATCCTTATTGCGTTGTTTAGTGCTGCTATTAGAAAAGATTCAGTTTCTCATTTAAGGTTTCCCTATCTTATACACGTCCACGTTTTCTCCTATAAGATGTCGCTTAAAAATTCCATAGAGTTGTTTTTCTTCCCCTTTTTGTTTCTTGATTAATTCTGTTCGGTTGATCTTCGTGTTGTCAGTATTGTTTATGGTTACTGTAATCAGTCTTCCCCCGCGCTTTTCTATGGAGTCTTCTATTGACCGATCTCAATAACATAGTAGTCAATATTATCTCCATTCTTCCTCTGATTTCCTGTTCTTCCAGTCTTCATTCTAATTCTTGCTCTTCCAGTCTTCATTCCAACTCTTGCTCTTTCAGTCTTCATTCCAATTCTTGTTCTTCCAGTCTTTATTCCAAGCCCTTGGAGACCGTTCCGAGCGCATCAACTACAATTTCTGTCAATGTCACCCTCATATTCCGCATTTTTATTCTTTTTTTTTCTTTTTGTTTTTGTTTTGGTTTTTTAGTTCCCTGGCAAGATCCAAGTACTTATTTTAGCTTTTAGCTTTTTTTCATCTTCACTAGATGGTACGCCAGAACGACAAAATCTACGGGATAACAATTTCCTTTTTATTTTTAACACTGGGTCAGGTTTTCTAGCTGCGATTAGCTAATACGTTTGGATCTTAAAATCTCGTAGAATTTTGTACGTTTTATTGTTTAGGACTAATTCTGTTTCGTGCATATACCATTTCATTCTCTCGCACAATTATTTTCATTAATCATTATTATTATTAGTAGTAGTAGTAGTAGTAGTAGTAGTAGTAGTAGTAGTATACACTTTGTGAGTTCTCATACTAGTAGTAGCTTGTGGTCATCAGAAGCTTTCAAGTGATAACAAGTCACTTAGTTTTCCAGGACTCAGTCAGTCACAGTACTGATCGGAACGGGCTCAATGTCCAACTCTCTAATATCTTTTCCAGGTTCTTTGGCATCATTCCAAGTAACCAGATTTTAACTGGTATCACTGTCATCTTGTTGTATGGTTTTTGTTTGTTGTTTTATTGCTTTTCGGTTCTTTAGAAAGATCTACGCTTTCATTGAGTTTTTCAATTTCTTTTCATTTTTAATCATTTTACACCTTGCAAGTTTTTCACATCAACTCAAACTGGAATGTTTTCACTGGAGTCTGAGAGACAAAAAAAATTTCTCGGCTCTCCAGCATTCTTCTTATTATCTATCCAAGCTGATATTAGTAGAGCTATAGTCGGGATGTACTCCATTATTCCTCATATCTCTGTAGTTCATCCGGTGTCTTCTCTAATTTTACAGAAATAATAATTGGTATCACAGTAACATTCATGTTTTACAACGTTTTCAGCTCTTTAGCAAGATCACGGCATTTATCCAGTTTTCACTTTCTTTTATTTTCCCTCTAAGGGTCTTTGGAACAGCAAAGTCTACTTTTCTTGTTATTAATTAAAACTCCGTCAGGTTTTCGTTTTTGTTTTCTAGATTTTATTGTGACCCCTCAATTTGTTCTTGATTTATTTCTGTTGCTCTTGCTAGTACTAGCTACTATAATCAATCTCTTTTTGCGCTATATTCCTTGTGTTCTGCCTCCACGCAGTCCTTCTTTTCATGTCTCATAGAATCTGTCTATGTCGACTCTCTGGAGTAAGAACTTGCACATGATTATCAAATTCCTTGTCCTATGGTCCATATTTCTGAGTTCAGCACTTTTACCGTTTATGAAGGCTCAAGAATATCTTACAAGAGAGATTAACTTGGTTATTTATCTTTTTTATTAGATTTATAATGTAAAGTTTGCCTTTAAGAATTTTTCTTGTTCTAAGGTACATTTTTGTATTATTCTTTCATTTTCGCTCGTTTGTTGATATCCGCAACTAATATTTCAAAGTATTTAGACTTTTCTTTTTTTTTTTTTACTGATGTTTTCCTGATTGGGAAGTTTTGTCAGGAAGGGGTGATAACCCTCCGTATAAAAGAGACTACTCTTTTTGAATATGAGCATTGACAGTCTTTACTGGGGCCCGTCTTTCCTAGCGAGACTAGCTAACAATATACCTCTGTAAACACATCCTTGTAAGCAAGTAAAGTTGGCGACCTTAGTCGAGGGTAACCTGAAGGCTCCCTTTTCAATAGCTACTTCACCGAGGTGTACTGGAGGGCGCAACTCCATTCCCGGGATTGCTCCACTTTACGCTTGATCCTTACCTTGTAGAGCTGAGTGCTAAGCAGGGCGGCCTAAAGTACCATTTTTTGACTCTTTGCAACGACTCGACCTGGGATTGAGCCCCGGTCTCCTGGGCCATTGGTGAACACTACGTCTTGTGAAATAAACCCTTTTCATTGTAAATTACGATTTGAGTTTTTATTTCAATTATCCTCTCCAGTAACTTTACGATAGAAAGTCATATTTCTTCGCTTGTTTCTATTTTCCTTTATTCATTAAAAACAATCAGCATTTTTCTATTCCAAATTTCATTTTTATATCTTACCAGAAAATTGATATGAAGGTTTCTAGTTTTTTGTTTTTATTTTCTTATTTTTTATTTTCTTATTTTTTTGTTTTGTTTTGTTGGGTTTTTTGTTTGTTTTTTGCTTTTTTTATCTAGGAAAAAATTATATCGATTTACATTAGATGATTTATCTTTTCATGCAATGTAAATCTGTTACCTCCAGTGAATTTTCTAGTATATAATTCAGTGGCGTCATTGCTATGACAAATGTTGTATACCAGAGAATGACGAAACAATAATAACACTTATATTTATATATATATATATATATATATATATATATATATATATATATATATCATCTATTCTTTTTTGTTTATTATGAAAGATATGATATTAGTTGACGAAATAGTTGCATGAAGAGACAGTCGAGATAGACAGGGAACTGCTAAGATTTACGCCATATTATTTTTCTTTTTCTTCGTGCATTTCATTTACTTTTAAATAATGAGCCAATATAAATGGTGGGGGAAATAATCACCAAAACAACCACATGTCTATTCGGCCGGATTCTTTGGTCTTCTATCGGGGAACTTCTACAGATTATCTTGGGATTATCTTGGTCTCTGTGTCCGCTTCTGTTCTTATAAATGGACATAAGAACCTCGTTGTATTTTCGACATCTTTATTCACACAATTTCCCAAGTCTACCGTACATCTGGAGAGATTGCCATTTTAGACGTCCGTTTGTTACGGCGCCTTCAAATCACTTTAACTGACTCGTTCTCACGACTGAACCGACCAGTCAAAGAACTGCTAAAAAGGTCAACAAGGGGTCAAGTCTTGTCTATCATATCACTGGTTATTTCTCATGACTTTTCTTCAAATAAATTACCTGTTAATTTTGGAATTCATATATTTTGAATTCTACACTTACCTTACAAAATTAATAGGCGACTTATTCATAATGTAACACAAATTGTAGGGGCGATAATGAGTCTTTTTGTGACATCCCCCTTTCGATTTTTGCCTCTGCTAGGATTTGTCCTCTAACAACCAGTTCTACTTTTTAGTTTTTTATAGCTTTCGTGATTAAATTTTCGACTTGCTCTGAGATTTTAATCCTTTTCAGACATTCTGTTATCCATGTTTCAGGGATCATGCCATTCTCGTCTTAGTCTTTACTTCCTTTACAATGTGTTGGTCTATGTATAGTAAGTCAGAAGTACCTATAATTTCTTTGTGACATCATTTTTGGTCTTCAGGAAACATCGGGTAGCTCTCAAGCGAGTGATAGACTTCTTCTCATATATGTGCCGTTTGTAGGGGTGACATGTGGTTGTTTTGGTGATTATTCCCCCCCCCACCATTTATATTAGCTCATTATTAAAAAGTAAATGAAGTGGACGAAGTGAAACGACGCAGACAAAAATACATTTAAAACAAAGCCGTACAAACAAAATTAAATTTATATATCAACAAATCAATGAAAAAAGAAGCATTACAAATATTCTAATATAGTTTGTTGAATAATCTGTGTGTGTGCATATGTGTATGTAACTAACACGAGTCTGTTGAATATTCCTCTGGGTGTGCATGTGTGTATGCGTGTACTAACACGGATATTATGGGAAAAGACTTAATAATGAAAGTGTCCTGTAGACTATAAAATGTATGCGGACCAAATATTTCATGTAAGGTATCGATATATAGAAATATAGCAACGTGTGCTAGAAGGAACGTGTCTTCTCCCATGTTGGTTGTTTGTCTCTTTCGGGCTTTGACGAAATTTACTAGGCTGTGTTCGAGACTAGAAGAAGTTTAACTGAAAAGGTAGAACAAGAAAGAAAAAAGTTGTAGAATGTATACATTTTCGTGGGATTGACTGCTGGAAGTTAAAATGTAAGAGAGAGAGAGAGTGTGTGCTATTTCTGTAAGTGAAACATATAGGAGAGTGTGTTGTCTCTGTAAGTCACAATGGTGAGAGTGAGAGAGAGAGAGAGAGTGCTATCTCTGGAAGTGAAAAATATAAGAGAGTGTGTTGTCTTTGTAAGTCACAATGGTGAGAGTGAGAGAGAGAGAGTGTGTGCTATTTCTGTAAGTGAAAAATATAAGAGAGTGTGTTGTCTCTGTAAGTCACAATGGTGAGAGTGAGAGAGAGAGAGTGTGCTATCTCTGTAAGTGAAACATATAAGAGAGTGTGTTGTCTCTGTAAGTCACAATGGTGAGAGTGAGAGAGAGAGAGTGTGCTATTTCTGTAAGTGAAACATATAAGAGAGTGTGTTGTCTCTGTAAGTCACAGTGGTAAGAGTGAGAGAGAGAGAGAGTGTGCTATCTCTGGAAGGGAAAAATATAAGAGAGTGTGTTGTCTCTGTAAGTCACAATGGTGAGAGTGAGAGAGAGAGAGTGTGCTATTTCTGTAAGTGAAACATATAAGAGAGTGTGTTGTCTCTGTAAGTCACAGTGGTAAGAGTGAGAGAGAGAGAGAGTGTGCTATCTCTGGAAGGGAAAAATATAAGAGAGTGTGTTGTCTCTGTAAGTCACAATGGTGAGAGTGAGAGAGAGAGAGTGTGCTATTTCTGTAAGTGAAACATATAAGAGAGTGTGTTGTCTCTGTAAGTCACAATGGTGAGAGTGAGAGAGAGAGAGTGTGCTATCTCTGGAAGTGAAAAATATAAGAGAGTGTGTTGTCTCTGTAAGTCACAATGGTGAGAGAGAGAGAGAGAGAGTGTGCTATCTCTGGAAGTGAAAAATATAAGAGAGTGTGTTGTCTCTGTAAGTCACAATGGTGAGAGTGAGAGAGAGAGAGTGTGCTATCTCTGGAAGTGAAAAATATAAGAGAGTGTGTTGTCTCTGTAAGTCACAGTGGTGAGAGTGAGAGAGAGAGAGTGTGTGCTATTTCTGTCAGTGAAACATATAAGAGAGTGTGTTGTCTCTGTAAGTCACAGTGGTGAGAGTGAGAGAGAGAGAGTGTGCTATCTCTGGAAGTGAAAAATATAAGAGAGTGTGTTGTCTCTGTAAGTCACAATGGTGAGAGTGAGAGAGAGAGAGTGTGCTATCTCTGGAAGGGAAAATATAAGAGAGTGTGTTGTCTCTGTAAGTCACAGTGGTGAGAGTGAGAGAGAGAGAGTGTGCTATCTCTGGAAGTGAAAAATATAAGAGAGTGTGTTGTCTCAGTAAGTCACAATGGTGAGAGTGAGAGAGAGAGAGTGTGCTATCTCTGGAAGTGAAAAATATAAGAGAGTGTGTTGTCTCTGTAAGTCACAATGGTGAGAGTGAGAGAGAGAGAGTGTGCTATCTCTGGAAGTGAAAAATATAAGAGAGTGTGTTGTCTCTGTAAGTCACAGTGGTGAGAGTGAGAGAGAGAGAGTGTGTGCTATTTCTGTAAGTGAAACATATAAGAGAGTGTGTTGTCTCTGTAAGTCACAGTGGTGAGAGTGAGAGAGAGAGAGTGTGCTATCTCTGGAAGTGAAAAATATAAGAGAGTGTGTTGTCTCTGTAAGTCACAGTGGTGAGAGTGAGAGAGAGAGAGTGTGCTATTTCTGGAAGTGAAACATATAAGAGAGTGTGTTGTCTCTGTAAGTCACAGTGGTGAGAGTGTAGAGAGAGAGAGTGTGCTATCTCTGGAAGTGAAAAATATAAGAGAGTGTGTTGTCTCTGTAAGTCACAGTGGTGAGAGTGAGAGAGAGAGAGTGTGCTATCTCTGGAAGTGAAAAATATAAGAGAGTGTGTTGTCTCTGTAAGTCACAGTGGTGAGAGTGAGAGAGAGAGAGTGTGCTATTTCTGGAAGTGAAACATATAAGAGAGTGTGTTGTCTCTGTAAGTCACAGTGGTGAGAGTGTAGAGAGAGAGAGTGTGCTATCTCTGGAAGTGAAACATATAAGAGAGTGTGTTGTCTCTGTAAGTCACAGTGGTGAGAGTGAGAGAGAGAGAGTGTGCTATCTCTGGAAGTGAAAAATATAAGAGAGTGTGTTGTCTCTGTAAGTCACAATGGTGAGAGTGAGAGAGAGAGTGTGTGCTATCTCTGGAAGTGAAAATGGAAAGAATGAGACAGAGTGTGTGTTGTCTCTGTGAGTCGAAATGGAGAGAGTGTGTTGTCTCTGTAAGTTGCAATGTAAAAGAAAGAGTGCTTGGAAGACGAGAGTATATATAGGCAATCCTTGTCATGCAGTCGGTTCCAAATGCGCGGGACAAAATCAAAGTTACGGACGTAGTTGTGAGCACTAACCACTTGACTTTCCTGATCAATAGGTTCCTGAGACTGATTAGTTTACCGACGTCCGCCATCTTTGTTTAGGGAGCAAGCGACATCGCAGTCATATATAATATAGGAGTGTAAATCCTATACGTTAAAATCTTCCCCGTCATTGCTTAATATGTTATTGATTTAGCTTGGTGTTGTTTTGCTTGTTTTTCAGGGGGGTTTAATAGCATATCAACCTAAGAGAGTAATTAAATACCAAAGCCCTCCTTGCAGAAAAACAGTAGTGATATTATTTAACCCATAGCTGGAGAGATGAAGAGGTTCATAACTTTTCCAAAGATATTAGTCCGAAAGTTAAAGTAATAGCGTGACTGGATTTCGAACTGACTTTCTAAGATCTCACAGTCCAGTACTTTTGTCAATACTCAATGAAGAAAATCATAAAAAGTTGCTATGCTTTATAGAATGTTCATCATCATCATCATCAATCGGTGGGATTGAAGAGGTGCTAATTATGACTGACAATCACCCGTCATCGATCGAGGTGCCCGTGGTGTAGTCGTTATCGTCGTACGAAATGGACACGGCGACACGAGTTCAAATCCTGGACTTGACTGACAGCATTTCACATAGCACTAATACCCTCCAGCTATGGGTAAATAGTAGGACTGACTTGGTTCTTCAGCCTTGGTTAGGCAACTAGTCTATGAGAAGGAAAACTCTGAATTCAAACCTGTTAAACTCCGCTTAAAAATTGACCGTGTGTCATATCCTGCCCGAGCGGAGGGGTTGGTAAATAGTATCACCCGTCATCGATCAAAATTTTTGTTTATTTTTATCAAAACATTTGTTGCCCCGTCGGCTGGGGTTGTAGAATACACTGACTGCTTCTCTGTATAGGGGTAAGACGCCGCCAATGAGTGTCCTAGATAAGGCACTAAACCATCTGATGGTGAGGTTTCAGTAATGTTGCACTGGTGAATGCGGAGTACCCCTTCATAGCCATCGCTCCCAGATCCACTCTGGCCCAGAGTGGTAGTACCCGATAGGGTCCTATCTATGGATCAAACAGAATTAAACTGCGTACTTATGCTAAACTGAATTATTTGAAATGGAACTATTTTTGACATTGAAACTGTCTGAATATTTATTAAACTGAATTGCTAGAAATAGTACTATTTTTTTTTTATATTGAATCTGTATACTTATGCTTAACTGAATTGTTTGAAATAGAATAGTTTTAACATTTAACCGTTTGTAAACAAAAACTATGCTGTGAATTAAATTACCATGACCAGAAAACCTGTCGAACACCTACGCACGATATACGGGAACACTGGACAGCTATTTCGACCTTATTAGGTCTCATCAGCAGTGTATAATATAATCTCCAGTGGTAGAGATTATGGTGTACATTGCTGATGAGACCTAATAAGGTTGAAACAGCTGTCCAGTGTTCCCGTATATCATACGTAGGTGTTCGGCGGATTTTCTGGTCATGGTAATTCAATTCACAATATTAATTCCTCTACTTAAAGAATAAAAATATGTAAACACTATGCTTATACTAAATTGAATTGTTTGAAATTTAATTTGGTGTTAAACGACCTGAAAACGATTGATACGCCATAAAATAAAACCTACCAACCAACCAACCAAATCAAAATATTTTTGATTTTCAGATCTTTTAAAAATATTTTAAATTTCAACTTTTTTTTAAAGTTGTTATATTTTATCTGTTTCCCTTTTTCTTTTATTCTTGTTTCTTCTTTTTTCATTTTTCATTTTTTCTTTTCTTTTTTTTTTTTTTTCTTTTTCTTCCATCTTTGATTCTCGCTTAAATCTATAAAATATTTATAGTTTTCTTCCTGAAAATATTCGGAATTCTCGCTTCCTTCCTTAAAATATGCTAAATTTTAAAATTTTGTTGAAATAATCTAAAATTTTATTTGTTTTTTTGTTGTTGTTTTTTGTTTTTAATTTTTTTTCTCAAAAGATTTTCCTCAAATGACCTTAAATTTCTTCTTTTTACAAATTCTACGGCTCGACGAATGACAGGCCTTTCCATTCCCGGATGTCATCTTTCCATTTCTTTCGACAGTTGCCCCCCCCGGCTTGGTCCTCCTCCGTGAACTGCGCCTTATAAGGTGGTTTTTCCCAGGCCTGATGATGATCTTTTTACATATCTATACCACATGAATTTTTCCTTTTTTTTACAATGTTAAGCAGGCTATCATGTGACCCAAAAACTGCAGTTATTTTTTTTTTACCTCTTTATTTGAGATGTGGTCTCTGTTTAATATATTCAAGATTTTACGGTGGCATCTTATCTGAAGGACTTCAGTTTATCTCTATGGATGAGTATGGTTTGGTTTCTTTGTTTAATGGCATATTCACCTTTGTAGGTTATTTAATGCCAAAGCTATTCTCCTAGAAGAACAGTAGTTGTACTATTTAACCCATAACTGGGAGGATAAGGGGGTTCATAACTTTCCTAAGATTATTTGCCCGAAAGTGAACTGGAGTACGAATCACTACGATTGTACAGTCCATAGCTTTAACCATTACACCAGGATGACCCCCCCCCCACTTGGATGAGTTTTGATAAACGTCAATAGATGTAAAAACGTATACTATTTTTGTTTAGAACGTATCTTAATGCTGCTGACTATAAAACCATAATCAATATTTGGAATCAATCTTCGCTCATAATTTCGGCATAATATTGAAAATTTAATAGTTATTTCCTATAATTTATTCACGGTGCGAGTATTTTGGCTTCCGGAAAACAGAGAAAACGAAATAATTTGATGTGCACAGGACGCAGAAGAAAACAGATTAGTTAAAAAATAAATAAATCTTCAAATTATTACGAACTCTTCTACTGTAAATGATTCATGTTGGAACATTAACCAGTGTTTAATTTACATAACTTTTAGTGATTAATGAGTTGAAATTAATATTTGTCATACCATAAACAAGTGAAGAGAACGATGTCAGGTCTAGAAGTGCGGGAAATGACAAAAAAAAACATCTGTTATGTTGATTTACGCAAAGCGAGCGCTTTTACGAAAATTTTTAATTCACGTTTACTTGAATTTCCGTTATAACATTCATAGTAACGTTCCACTTAAACTTATTTATTAGCAATATTTCCATATATGGAAATACAAAAAAAAAAAACAAATGTAAGGTAATTCTCAACGAATGAATAAACTAACAGAAATGCATGTTTTACTGAGAGCATATATATATATATATATATATATATATATATATACATATATATATATACGTACTTAGGCAGGTTGAAACCAAGATACTTATCAGGAAACTCGAAAGGATCTTAATTGAATTATACAGACAAAATGTAACTTTACTATTTAATCAAACATCAGCACGAACATACATTCAGCAACTATGTGAGGATACAGGATGTAGTCCAGAAACCTGCCAGAGGAGATGAACGATAGGGAAAAGTGGCGAGAGAGGGTCAGGGATATCCGTGCTACCAGCATGACTTGATGATGATGATATATATATATATATATATATGTGTGTGTGTGTGTGTGTGTGTATATATATATGTGTATGTGTGTATATATATATATATATCACACACACACACACACACACACACAGATATATACATGTGTGTGTGTGTTTGTGTGTGTGTGTGTGTGTGTGTGTGTGTGTGTGTGTGTGTGTGTGTGTGTGTGTGTGAGTCTCTCTGTGAATGTTTACAAATGCCTGTTTTACGGAGAGAAAATGACAAGAATATGAAAAAAACATTAAAAGAAGAATTTATTTGGGCAATTGAAAAAGTCAAAGTATGGAAAACAAGTTCTCCTGAAGATCGAAATCGTGAAACACTGAGTCGTGAGTTCTTATGCTTTCCATCTCTTACATTTTATATTTTTTACTGTTTTAATGGATTTTGATACTCAGCATTTTCCTGTATTAAGCACTGTAAAGATATTATGAATCAAAAACGTATTCGGCATTAAATTGTCATCATAACACACACACACACACACATATATATATATATATATATATATATATTTATATATAAGTAAAATTGGCGACCTTAGTCGAGGGTGACCCGAAGGCTCCCTTTTCAATAGCTACTACACCGAGATGTTAAAAAGGGCGCTACTCCATTCCATGGATTTCTTCACTTTACCCTTGATCCTTACCTTTTAATACTGAGTGTTGAGCAAGGCGGCATCAAGTACCATTTTTGAGTCTTTGGTATAAATCGACATGGGTTTGAACCCCGGAGTCTCGGACCATTGGTGAACACATTTGGCTAAAAAGCCTTTAAAAATCACTCATATTTTTTGTGATAATATTTATTTCAGCAGACCCTATATTTTTTACCAGCTAGACAAAGAAATTATGAGATATTTCTAGCGAAAATTTAGAAAAACTCACAAAATTCCAACCACCCCATCTCACTAATCCAAATTTCATTATTTTATATATATATATATATATAGTCATCCTCAGACAGACTGTTTCGTTCTATCAGAACTCTTCAGTGTGGCTAGACACGCACGACGCTCGAAGCCGGAATCGAAACCCGTCCAACTTTACGATAGACTAAGGTTTCAGAGCACACGGCCACAAGCGGACTACGTTGGCTATTTTTAGGGAATTTTTAGGTATTTTATATTTAACAAACAGCAGCCTTTGTTTACATTTTTTTCATACCCTACCGGCCACCAGAGAGCTCAATTCTTTCGAAGAGCCTTGCATTACGCTAACAGTGGCCGACAATTCCAATTAACTTAAATCACGAGTCGGAATTCTCCTACTAAAGTTTCACCTTAACGGCTTATCAGGGAGTCTCCTACCGACCTGGCGGTATGAGACTCTTGTTCCTGGCAGGTTTTTTTTTTCTTTTTTTTCTGGTAACCGTGAATGCTGGTAGATAGTAGATTAGTAAATATATATATATATATATATATATATATATATATATATATATATATATATATAAACCAGACCATTTGTTTTTCTTGTCTGGTTGACAAATGACATACATTTCCTGAATCGAGATTTATTAATTGTTGACTTCTCTTTCCTTTTCACCTCATTTTTATATAATGACAAACAAAATTTTAAAGCCAAATGAAACAAAAAAAAATAAAAAATATAAAAGATAATAAATCAATGATAATGAAAATAATACGTGGATTCATACGCGCGTGCGTGTTTATGCGTGCGCGTGTGTACACTAGACCACCCGTGATTTTGATGGGTTCCCGTTGTCCATGTTGTTGATGCTTTTAAGAAGGAGTAAAGAGGTTCATATTTATTTTCGTCATATCGAGAATTATTTTACAATGTTATCATTCACAAGTAAAATAAATTGATAACTGCTTTATACTCAAAGAATACTTAAAGTGTATTGCACGAACAAAAATCTCTCACTATTTATGCAGGGTTATGGTCACACACACACACACACACACACACACACACACACATATATATATATATATACTGAGAGAGAGAGAGAGAGAGAGAAAGAGAGAGAGAGGGAGAATTAATCAATCTTTATAATATAGTTTCTTATATTTATAAATAAAGAGTGATAATTGGTCCAATAATCACATTGGCGAAAAACTGACTGTCATCAAACGCTGTTGACTCAGAGTCTACGCTATCCTGCCATATATATATATATATAATTTGTAGGGTGTTCAATATCTGTGAGAGAGCTATTATATATAAATGAATAGATACAAATTAGTTTTTAGTTTTATATGCAT
This sequence comes from Sepioteuthis lessoniana, assembly GCA_963585895.1. Classification (NCBI taxonomy): domain Eukaryota; kingdom Metazoa; phylum Mollusca; class Cephalopoda; order Myopsida; family Loliginidae; genus Sepioteuthis; species Sepioteuthis lessoniana. The sequence continues at coordinate 20,673,576 of OY757904.1, forward strand.
TCAGTAGTATGGACGCTAATCTACGACCAACGGTTTCATGCAGTCTTATTATGATAGTCATCAGGCAGTGGTTTCAGATAACCGTCTATGCTATTGAATATATTTAAAGACTAATATATATATATATATATATATATATATATATATATATATACATATATATATATATATATATATATATGCTTTCCTTGTCATTAATATATATATATGTAACATACCCATAGGATTTTTAATTTGACATCTCTGAATGACACATCCTTCCCGCGTGCGCGTGAACACCTGCTCTCATGCTTGCACCTAACTAACCCATGCGCTAAGCGAAAGGTTTTCATCCTAACTAAACCGAAAGACAAGATATACGAAACGAAATCCCTCCGCAATTATATTACATATATATATATATATATATATATATATATATTAATGACAAGGAAAGCAATATATGAAACAAATGTTTAGTATAAAAAGATAAATGAGCTGAAAATGCCAGTTAAGCAGAGTAGCATAAGAATTGAAAAATTACATTACTCTTTTCTCATACGTCTGACTGAAAGTTTCACGTATTTTAAACACAATTTCCCGACAGGAGGCAGGTGGGTACAAAGATACTTGACATCCATCCACATCCAATGTTTTAAAAAAATATAAATTCATACACTCACTCTCATATATACACACACTCTCATTTATTTATTAGTGTGTGTGTGTGTGTGTGTGTGTGTGGAGAAATGGCAGTTTTGGAAATCCGATAAGATGAGATAAAATAAGTGGAAAAATGGATAAAGCGAAACACTGACAACAGATTCAATAATTATATTTCGTCTTTTTTTCTTTATTTTATTCTGGTGAAGTCTTTTTTGAAATAAAGACGAAATATAATTTTTGAATCCGTTGTCAGCGTTTTGGATTATACACTTTTCCACTTACTTTTTCACACATACACAGACACACAGACACACACACACACATATATGTATATATATATATATATATATATATATATATATATATATTAGGAATTAAAGAAATTCACGAATATTCTGTGTCCGAAACTTCTGAATCTATCGCTCGCATTCGTGACTTTTTATCACCTTAATCGCCATGAGTACAATTTAAATTTTAGAAATACAAAAATATAAAAGTTGGAAATGTCATTTGATCTTGGATTTATATTGTGTTCTTTATTCTAACCGAATAGGTGCTACTGACAAAAGTGAAACTTTCCATTCTTCTCTCTTTTTCTTGGCTTTGTACTATACTGCAAGTTGTATGAGTCGCTTGAGGCTTGATTCGGAATCTGAGCGATCAGGATTTTGCTGCGAATAAAACCTGTAGGTGTTAATCTGCATAAATGTTTACTACGTTACGAAGGTCAAGGTTCATCACATTTGAAAACTGGTGGGTTATAGAGCAGCTGTTCGCGAAATCCTTATTGAACAGAGTAAAAGAAACGGACTGAAAGAATATTCCCTTACCACCCAAACTTAACCCCCACCTGGTTTACTCTCTCTCTCTCTCCTCTCTCTCTCTCTCTCTCTCTCTCTCTCTCTCTCTCTCTGTGTGTTCTTCTTTCAATGCTCTGGTCAGAGTGTTAGTGGAACTTCAATGTTAAGACGAAATCGCAAGTGGAGGTGTGCATATCCAAAGGCAGGTGATTACAGTCAGGTCATTGACCATTGTGGTCAATTTTCCTGCTTGTTGAGTTTGTCTGTTGTGATTAGAAGTCACCAGACGGAGAACATATACAAGAATGAGATTTGCCAATCGTTGTAATCGTGCATGACAATAGACAAAACTTTTGGAAAAAATTCCTTTTATACATATATATATATATATATATATATATTTGTGCGTGTTTATGCGTGTGTGTGTGTGTGTGTGTGTAATATATCGAATCTTATGCCGTTCTGCATTAATCACACATCACCCAGCAGATAAATTAAGAAACTTTCATAATCTGTATGCTTAAATAATCTCAACTTACAAAGATATATATATATATATATATATATATATATATATATATATATATATATATATATATATGTGTGTGTGTGTGTGTGTGTGTGTGTGTGTGTGTGTGTGTGTGTGTGTGTAAAAAAGTTTTTTTCTTTTTTGTTGGCCAAAAGAGAGAAAAAAAGTAAATATTTCAAAAATGAGTAGGTCCACAAAAAGAGTTATATATTTGTAAGAATTATTTATTTCGTTCTTACATACTGTTTGTTTCCAGCTCTGACGAAAGCAACACGCTGGAAACATGCAGTGTGTAAGAAAAAATGAATAGTTCTTAAAAATATATAAATCTTTTGTAGACCAACACATATTTTAAATATATATATATATATATATATATATATATATATATATATATATAGTGTGGTCAACCATTGAATCACTACTCCTAAAATCAGTATGCATTACTTACAATAACCCTAACAGACTACAATAAGTATTTTCAACTTAAACCTACCCTGTCACCTAGGGATGTAGAATGCGTGGAGGTGTAAGACTCCACTCCCAATGCTTACCTAGATATGATATTAAACCATTTGATGGTGAAGCTCCAGTCTTGATGTTTTGGTAATGTGGAATACCCCTTTGCCATTACTCCAAGGTCCACTCAGACCCGGAGTGAAAATACCTGTTAGGGTCTCATCTATGGGTCATAAAGAACTATTTTATCATTCACTGCACTTGAAAACATTTAACGGTGCGCAAGATTTGATAGAAATATTTGATAAATAGAATTAACAATGTTAAATAGCAGAACTTGAAACTGTTAACTCTCTTCAAATAAATTATCAACATTAAATTGAATTATTCATATTCGATAGCAACCCTTGAAATCATCTAACTATGTGCAAACAAATGATTAATATTGAATTGAATTATCAGTGTTGGATAAGAATACTTGAGAGCATTTAACTGAGAGCAAACAATTGATTTCTGGCCTGTTTAAAATAATGTTACCTACAAACTATTCACTTTGAAAAAATGTGTGTGTGTGCACAATCAAACCAAACCAACTTAAACTCGTATTTATTGAAAATATCAAATGAATTTGCACAGATAATAATAATTATAAATTATTATAAAGATTAATATTAGATATTGATATTAATTTATATAAAATAAAAAAATTAACAGAAATTAGGTATTAACCCAATATCACATGCATTTCACATAGCACTAATACCCTTGGGAAAGGTATGAATCCAATTATTCTCCCTCCAGCTATGGGTAAATAGTAGGACAGACTGAGTTCTTCAGCCTTGGTGAGGCAACTAGTCTAGGAGAAGGAAAGCTAGCTTGACATTTTTTACTTTTTCAAGTTTTTATTCTCATTATGAATGAATCTTTGGGTCTGTTCCATTGCTGTATATAAATATATATATATGTGTGTGTGTGTGTGTGTGTGTGTGTGTGTGCGCACACACACACACACACACACACACAAAATATATATATATATATATATATATATATATATATATATATATATATATATATATATATATATATATATAAGGCTCTAACAACATCAGCGTGAATATGGCAATACCAATGAGTGACATCAATCTAACAAAGTCTGGTGGTATCGTGAGTTACTTCTGGAACGCTCTGGTTTAGTGGTAATAATGCTTCGGCCCCGAAACCATGCCTGAACCCAGAGTCATCATCTGACGAAGGCTTGTTAAAATCAATGCTGCTGTATAAACATCAATCATTGTATAATACCTATTGTAATAATCTATAAATGTTTTGAATATTTGGGGTCAAAACTGATTTTGAAAACTTTTTTAAAGTTCTCAGTACTGTTGTAAATATAGACCATTTAAGAGAGGATCCACAACTTTGTGCACTACCCATGGCTTCAAATACCCATGACACAACACACGTGAAAGTTGAAGTCATGAGCACAATATAAAGATGTGAACCTATCCTTAGATTTTTAATTTCATATATATATATATATATATATATATGTGTGTGTGTGTGTGTGTGTGTGTGTGAGTGTGTGTGTGTGTGTGAGTGTGTGTGTGTATGTGTGTGTGTGCAACGTCATTAGTGTCAAAACAGAATTGATAAATCTTTTGAAATAAATGTACCCATATTTTGTTTGTGCCGAACAGCACATAAAATTTTGATGCTGAAAATAAAAAAGAACTATGTTTCAATCATATACAATAATTAATGAATTATATATATATATATATAATTAATGAAAAGTTTGATGAGTCTTATTCATCTGATAAGAATCTAATCTATATTCCCGAAAATATCATCACACACACACACACACACACACACACACACACACACACACACACACACATATATATTGCTAAAATCATATATATAATTATAAGTAAGTAAAGTTAGCGACCATAGTCGAGGGTGACCCGAAGGCTCCCTTTTCGATAGCTATTACACCAAGGTGTAGGGGAGGGCGCTACTCCATTCCCTGGATTGCTCCACTTTACCCTTGAACCGTACCTTATAATGCTGAGTGTTAAGCAAGGTGTATCAAGTTCCATTTTTAAAGTCTTTGGTATGACTCGACCTGGGATTGAACCCAGGTCTCCCGGGCCATTGGCGAACACTCTAACCGCTGGGCCAATACGAAAATTCTCATATATATATATATATATATATATATATATATATATATATAAAGATTTTGAGGTAAGTACACAATTTGAACAATGCTTTTAAAAGTGTATGAATATTAAGATGAATAAAATATTTTTAAATCGGTAAAAATATTTCAAAATTCTATAAAAAGGGGACCCTTCGTTTCGGTCACTTCTCTTCAGAGAATTAAAACCGTGACAATTAAATTTATACATGAGGAACTGAACGGGTGAAAAAAATCAAATCAGAAAGAAAAAAAACAGTGTTTACTATTTTGGAGATTTCAAGCAACGAACTTCATTTGTCAATTCTTGAGACTCTCTTCCTTACAAAATACCAACCTACATTGAGTATTCAGAAACATTTTGCACACTAATTCTTTTTAACAAACCTATTAGTTGTCGGGAAGAAAAAATTACCCGCACCTACTCTTCATGCTTACAGTAATTTTTTTATCAGTTTTCTCCCTCCCCCACCACGCCATGCCTTTTGACGATAATTACCCTAAGTTTAATTACTAATGTATTGTCGCATATCGCAGCGCTGGACTAACAACGAAGGACTCGTAGATATAAAAAAAATATAATTTATATTTTTATTCTTCGACGGCGACGATTGTGTGTAACAGGAATACAGTCAGAGAGAGTTCTCACATATCTTTCTTCTGCGGCGGGACCCTTTTTATGAAGAACACACACAAAGAGCTGACAGGTCTGCTTGAGTAACCATCAGGTCTCTCCCTTCGCTTGAGAGACCAGCGTACCTCTCCCCTAGTTTGAGTGAGCACTGAATCTCTGCCTTCAGTCCAAAATTACAGACCTTTTATTGTCTTTTTTAGTCCCATGCGGAAGTATGAAAATCCTCCTCGCCTCACGTATTGGCTGGTTATCGGAACTTACATATTTCCGTTTATTTTCCGGTAATTTGTTGATCTTATCTGCGAACGGAAATATCTGTCACTCGATCCATAGGCAATAAATTATATTCTCGCCATCATATTTCATATTTCTCTTTCCTGTGAAAACCATTTTGTTGGTGTTATTTTGTATATACCACGTTTTTGACCAAGTAAACATCTGGCCGGCTTGGGTAGGATTTGAAACCGCTATCTTCTGACAATGCTTACCTGGAACCGTAGAGACCCTCAACGCCTCTATCCTCTGTGCCACGGGCCCCTCTATCCACTGCGCCACGGGCCCCTCTATCCGCTGCGCCACGTGGTGCGATAGACAACATCTATGGACGGCAATAATTACAGGGGATACGGTTACTAGACTCATCATTCCTATCCAAGGTCGCGGTAAAATCACCTGAAGAAGGCCAGAGGTGAAATTTAGCCGAAACGTAGTGAAAGAAGAAACAACACACACAAAAAAAAAAAAAAAAAAAAAAAAAACCCTACCAAGATGAGGACAAAAAGTCCGCAATGAATAAAAGAAAAGTCTGCAATAAATAAAAAGATAATTCTCATAGTAAGATAATGGTTTTAATACTGTTATGGGACCGTTACCTACCCATTCATGGACTCTTCCAAATTCTATATTAAACGAGAGCCAAGTACTCTCGAAAATATTAGATACTCACCAATTGTTTGACCAATCGTTTGTTGTTTGATTCCTGGCGTCTGGGGCGAAGGTATTTTTGGATTTTGCCGGACGCGTGTGGGCTGTGGCCCTGCGTCCGGACCCACTTTAAAAAGGCCTTGTGGCGTACTTGTCCGGTGGTAGGACGGAAAATAAATAAAATATTGGATACTCTGCCGATATTCGACTGACAAGTAAGCGTAGCTTACGCCACCACTTTTCTCTGTATCTTGTTACTTCAATATATCTTTAAACTTATACTGTCCCGAGTTATCTTTTCGTGGTCCCAAACTGGGTCCACATCAAATACCTTTCTCAAACGTACTAGCTCGACTGGAGTTTGAACTCGCTTACTACAATGTCGCAGTCTAGAACGTTACGCAACTACGCCACGGGTATTCCCCAAACGATTCTTCATTCTTAGTTGTTAACACGATGTATATGCGCGCGTGTGTGTGAGCGCGTGTGTGTGTGCATGCGCGCTCACGCGTGTCTGCGTGTGTTACCGTACTCAGAAGGAAAACTACACATCATAGTGGTACTTTATTAGAGCAGTACATTTTTTTTTTAAATTTTGAGAATAAATTAATTTTCCGTCCAATTTTCAACCGAATGATTTTTATGAGGTCTGCCGTTGTGCGAAATGTCATTTTTAATAAAATTTTCAACATATCTGAGAAAAGTATGAAAGAAGAACCAGAAATCTTCCCTCCTTACGAAATGGAACCAGCAATAGTTATTTTTGATTTTGATGTAATTTTTTTTCTTAAATGTAAGAAAAAAAAAATGATATACTCATTTCAACATTTTTAAGGTTTACATTATTTCTGTAATATATCTGAAAAGTGGAGCAACTTCATGATAGAATGCATTCCCTAACGGTGCCAGAGGTCAATGTTCAATCCAGGTTAATGCAAAGTGTTGATTTTTATTGACCAGCACACCCTTCTTTACTGAAATATTGACGCACTACAACTGTTCTTATACATTTCTTCCGATGTGGAAATGTATTTTTGAGTTAAGTTTTGTTTTAAAAAAGTCTCCACATGATGCATCAAATCGTTTTGAAAGTCTCAGCAGTGCTCGAGATTGGTTTGATTTGATTTCTTTGTTTAATGGCATATCAACCTTTGTAGGTTATTTAATGCCAAAGTTATTCTCCTAGAACATTAGTCCTACTATTTAACCCATAGCTGGGAGGATAAGCTTGAGATTGGTGTTCAAACTTAGATTAAATGCAAAATTTTAGATATCATTTGTTCTGTAAAGCAAAACTTTCTCCGCTCATAAAATTGACGTAACACAGTCTTTTTTCTTTTTCCCTGTTTTGGCCTTTAGAATTTTTCAACATAGGAATTTTTTTAAATTTACCCGGTCAGATTTACCAAATAGAAACGGAAGACATCCTGTTAAAGTTTAAGTTGAAACTAGACGACCCGTGGATCCGTTGGGTTCACGCTTTAACATTATTATATTGATGTTTCAATTATTTAACATTATTATATTGATGTTTCAATTATTTAACATTATTATATTGATGTTTCAATTATTTAACATTATTATATTGATGTTTCAATTATCTAACATTATTATATTGATGTTTCAATTATCTAACATTATTATATTGATGTTTCAATTATCTAACATTATTATATTGATGTTTCAATTTAAAAAGTGATGGATTCTCATTAGAATTTATCTTAAAATTCATTTTCGTTATACTGAGAATAGATTCATGTCTTGTCATATATAGTTGATTGAGGAAAAATGAAAACATGCTGGAAGTTGAAGACACGTCTGATGATCATAATGAGATGACACAATAACACTAATGATATACGGAATATTAGATTATACAGAAGAAGGAAGTTACATCCCGACTAACAGAAACTCATCAAAAAGTGAGCTGATAGAAAACACTCCTTTAGCCATTCTTTCCACCGAGCAGATTTAACTCCATGCTTGTTTTGTGGCCATCGGGAGAGAATGTGCACCGTTTCGGTGCCTTCAATCTCATAGAGAAATATTAGATTATACAAAAATTAGCGAATTTTGAAAAGTGACGAGATTGTAGTGACTCTGTGTAGCGGCAAGCGTGTCTCTATTCATGGACCCTTACAATCTCTCTCTCTCTCTTTCTCTCTCTCTCTCTCTCTCTCTCTCTGGCTTCCATGACTGCATAATAAACGTTTTCATATCTGAAACGGCTGTGTCGCCTGGTGTTTGAAGAAGTGAAACATCTATTGGTATTCGAGATGGTGTTATATTGTAGCGTTTATCATAAATGGTACCATGCATGCAGACTATTACATTTTGCGCCGTTACTGAACAGCCACAGTATTACATTTGTTGTCGTGTACAATAGCATCATATTTGGTACCGTTTCAGGATAGTATCAAATCTGGAAACGGCGCAAATTATAGAATTACACCTTTGGGAAAATTATGAAACCTTTTATCCCCTGAGCTAAGGGTTAAATAGTATCACCGCAGATTTCTCCAAGGATAGCGCTGGAATTAAATAACCCACGAAAGTTGATGAAATGAAATAAAAACTAAACTGAAGTTAATCTACATATATACTCGTATATGTAAATTAAAAATAACTTAAATTCGTTCAGGGTGCCATGTATTTCGTCTTCGTAAATATGGCAACACTGTAAAATATACCTTTATTTTTTGTAAATTATTCAATATTTTATCACCTGTTCAGGCGAAAAAGGAAAGTGAGAAAATGGAGACCTATTTGGCCCCACCGATAAAAACCGATATTCAAAGCTTCCATCTAAAGCGTTACTTGTTTCTTTTTATTCTTTCAAAGGGCTAACCGAAAAGAAAAATGCGAATAAGTCTTTTCCAGTAAGTTATAAACTCCGAATGTTTGCTAACTGATAATTTACCAATTAAATAACCGAAGACGTTGACCGGTTTTTAGTATTAGAAATACAGTCTATGAATGGGTAATGTCACTTTGCCTTGCGCATATTTGCTAACTACTTATTTTCCATATAGAGTGCTGAGGCTGCTCACTCCCTGAAGTGACCATTTCTTCATAGATATCCTCTTAAACGTAATTGTGTATTCTGAAATTCATTCAGCACCACATTCAATAGCCTCCCTTTTAAAGACCTCCGAATACGTGTGCTGTCTCCTGCTCTGGGTTCTTATCTTGTTCATTGAAGGAAGCCCGATGAAATAATATAAACGCCCGGCCTATATGGCGCTTAACTCATAAAACCCGAAATGTTTTTACAAATATATGTGTGTTCAACGAAGTACTTCGGTGACAGTAGTTTAAAAAAATACCTGACAAAAATACCGATTGATCCGTGGTGGTTAACTAAATAAATGTATAAGATCATTTTAAGATGGTTTTTCTTTGTACATTTTGTCTTATTTTTTATAATCATAGGAATGATACAGTTTATATATATATATATATATATATATATATATATATATATATATATATATATATATATATATATATATATATATAAATTACAAATAGGAATGAATAATATCTTCAAAAAATGATTATATATATATTGAATTATTTATCAATGTTAAACGTTCTTTCCCGTTTTAAATGAGAAAATATTAAACCTTTATCAGAGCATATTATTTGTTAAAAAAAAAATTTTAGGGTTTTTTTTACAATTCCTACGCCCTCATGAAGGTTTAATGTATTGATATTTTTAAAAAGTTTAACAATGGCAAATGATTCGAACTATTAATAAAATCATATTCTGAAGACCTTGCATTTTTCTATATTTGTAGATTTTCTTATAGTTGGATTTATTTCTAGTTTTCCTACACACACACACACACACACACACACACACACATATATATATATATATATATATATATTGTCATCCACAGAAAGACTGTTTCATTGTTTCACAACACAGAATCATCTGACAATGGTTAGACACACAAGACGCTTTAAGCTGGGATCGAAACCCACCCAACTCTATGTTAGTCTTAGTATCTTAACGCTCAGAGGACCTACGTCAGTTCGGGAATTATAACGCATTATGTACTAGCTTTCATTTGTTTACATTTTGCCTTACCGGATATCGGGGTACTCAATTCGTTAGAAGATATATATATATATACATATATATATATATATATATATATATATATATATATATGAAGCATTTCTACTGCACATTGTATATATATATATATATATATATATATATATATATATATATATATACGTTGAAGCTGAAATGCTTCCTATATTTTAAACTGTGACATGCGTGGTACTAGTGAATTTTGTCAAGTAGAAGTAGTAGATCTCTATATAAAATTTCTAATCATTTTTATCAGAAACGATCTGGGCTTTAACCGGGGCACGTTTACTGTAAGAACGTTTTTTAAACTGCTGAATTTGTAATCACTACATAAAGAGCTTTTTGAGTTCATTTCATGTTACGTCGGAATGATGCTATTCCGGATAGAATTTTCAGTTCATAGCAATATTGATTTTCTAACAGGTAGTTCCACACCAGGTTAGAGTGGACATAAGAGTAATGGAAAAGAAGAAGTACTCAACACTCTCTACAGCTTTAGAAGTGGAACTTCACGAACAGATGGAATTCAGTGTCACTCACAAGAAAACCCTTTTATTGGGGGAGTATTTCTCCTCTCCAGTGTATTTCAAGTCCTGCAAAAGGGTAGGTGGTATTTTGTGTTCCCTCTCAGTTTTTGAAGAGATTTTTTCTCTGTTTGTGCCCGCCCTCTTGATAGATGCTGTAGAATAGGCTGACTGCATCTAAACAGAGGTGTAAGACACCACAACTATTGTCCTGGATATGACTCTAAACCATCTGAGGGTGAGGCTACAGTTCCGGAGTTTTGGGGAGTATCTCTTCATTGTTATTACTCCTAGGTATATTCCCACCCGAAATTATAGCAACAGTTAAGATCCCATCTATGGGTCAAATAGAAGTATTTAATCATTTACTATACTTGAAACCATTTAACTGTGTGCAAACAAATAATTAGTATTAAGTTGAGTTATCGGTATATAGATAGCAATGTTTGAAACCATTTAAATATGTGCAAACGAATCAATAATGTTGACAAGAATTTTTAATATTAGATAGCAATACTTGAAATAATTTAGTGATCTGGGCATGACATTAACCTTCATCTGGTGGTGAGGCTCTAGTCTTTGAGTTTGAAGAATATGGAATACCCGTTTATAACCATTACTGTCAGGTTCACCCGGAATGGTAGTGCCAGTTAAGTCCCATCTGTGGGTAAAAAAGAACTGTTTAATCGCTTGCTAGTGATTATAATTATTATTATTATTATTATTCATTTGAATTTTTCACATCAGCGTAAGCTGATGGTCTTTCACTGGAGATTGAGTGACAGCAAGTCTCCTCAAGTCTCCAGGACTCTTCTCAGAATTCTGGCCGTTTTCAACAATGCTGTTGTTTGGATGGTCTCCGCTCGGCCACCAACATCCAAATCTTCCAGGCCCTTTAATAATCCTTTAATTACCGTGCCAAAAGCACCATTTACAATTGGTATAATTGTCACCTTCATGTTCCATAGATTTTTCAATTCTCTAGCAAGTTCGAGGTACTTATCTCTCTTTTCACATTCTTTCAGTTTCATTCTGTGGTCAGACAGGACAGCAAAGTCAACAATTATTATTATTATTATTATTATTATTATTATTATTATTATTATTATTATTTATGATAAATAGCAATACTGGAAATTTGTGTGTGTGCACAAGTCATTATTTTTATTCTTATTCGATTAGAATACGTGAAACCATTTAACTGTGTGCAAACAAATAACCTCTGGCTCGTTTAAAGATAATGTTACAAACTTTTTGCTTACAAATCATAAATATATATAAGAGTGTGCGTGCATGCGCGTGTTTGTTTGTGTGTGTGTGTGTGTGTGTGTGTGTGTGTGTGTGTGTGTGTGTGCGTGTGTGTGTGTGTGTGTGTGTGTGTGAACGGGATTTGGCATTGAATAAGCCGTAAGATTGATATCCCATAAAACCTAATCATCAGGTTTTAAATAGACAAAATCCGGCTTTTCTGCTTTCCTATGATGAGACAAGACATTAAGACCAGCGACATGGGGCAAGAGTTACAGCCACTGTTCCGTATTAACTGCACATATTGGGGTTAGGATACAAAGTGAAGGACGAAAATAACATAATAAGTATATTTTTAATGAAAAGAAGGAAATACGAGTGAGACGGTCAAATTTTTGAATTGATTGTCTTTGACACTAGATTCTTGATTTGGAATAGGGTAGAGACACCAAGAAATTGAATCAGATGAAATTTGTGGTAGATGAATTATTATACTTTTCTTTCTGGGCTCGAGTTGAGTGCTTGAATATATTCATGCATATTTATATATGTAAGAGTATTAGCCAATTATTTAAAAAAATTTATTATTAAAAATGTGACTTTGTCATTACATTTATTTGATCAGGACAGATTGTTGAAGAGTCAGCAAAATCTCAATCGGATCACAAGGCTCTTCGGGATTTCTCTGCAACTGCCGCACAATTCTAAGAATTTTGGTAAATCTCTTCATCCGTCATTTACTCATGCGAAACACCAGGAAACAAGATTTTATAAAACAGCGTAAAAAAAGGTTCCTAAAACCTTCTTAATCGTCCCAACAATAGAGACTCGATCAGAGATATTACCGCGGCCTCCATTTTCCGTGATCAAAGCTTCATCATAAGTACCTGTTTTTTTTTTATTCCATAACTATGATAAAATCTAAATCATTTTCTTTATTAATAATTTAAATTCTCCGTATAATGGAAATAAGTATGAAAATAAATTGTATTCTGATATACATTGTAGCAATATCAAAAAATCATAACAATACTGAAATTATTTCATATCTCTCTCTCTCTCTATCTATATATATATATAATAAATATATATACATTAGATTTATATATCTAATGCCATGGAATTTAGTCTGCGACCCATGGGTTTCATGGGGTTTTTACAAAACAACAACTATCAGGCAGTTAGCAAAATGAAATGAATCGAAAATCGAAACATAGTCAAAAACCGTTGGGATTTTGACGGAATCTTTACGTATGTGTGTGTGTGTGCGTGCATGTGTGTGTGTGTGTGTGTGTGTGAATATGCGTGCGTGCGTATATGTGTGTCTGTGTGGGTTATAGTTGCGTATTATCGTGTGTGTATGGGTGAGTGGTATATAGTGCATGTGTATATGAAGGTACAGGCGCAGAGCGTTGTTTTTACCGGATGTTAGTCGTCTGTGTATCTTATTTTGCGACATAATTGTTAGGATAGATTCTTTATCTATTTCTGTATGTATAGGTGATTATAACTAAGGAACAAAACATCATCATTTCATAATAAAGGAAATAAATAAAGATTTGATTTGTAAGCGTATTTAAGTGATTATAGTATGGTGGACCAGAATCACAATGGATATCAAGGGGTAGGGATATACTGTAATGCAATATACTATGGAACATTGTGCAATGTTGGTATTATGTGTAGGGAAGAGATTTGGGCTAGAATACAATAATAATTTGATGAAATGTTGGGTATATATCATATATACTATAGTTATCTGTGATATTACGTACATAATGAAAATAATGAAGGGGTTACAATAATAGTTATTATTATTATTATTATTATTATTTACGATGATGATTATAACTGAAAAGCAAAGTGTTGTCATTATAAAATTAAGGAAATAGATGGTGGGTTTGGCAGGTATGGGTAATAGTTGGGGGGTTGTGATGGTTATTTTTGATAGTTATCTGGTTTATGTTAACGTGGTATGATTTATACGCTATTATGGTAAAAGATAGAGTGTACGTAATACACTATACAATATCGTCGAAGGAATTGGACACGACGACACGAGTTCAAATCCTTGACGAGACTGATTGCATTTCACATAGCACTAATACCCTTGGGAAAGCTATGAATCCAATTATTCTCCCTCCAGCTATGGGTAAATAGTAGGAGAGACTAGGTTCTTCAGCCTTGGTGAGGCAACTAGTCTATGAGAAGGAAAACTCTGAATTCAAACCTGTTAAACTCTGCTTAAAAACTGACTTTGTGTCATATCCTGCCCGAGCGGAGGGGTTGGTAAATATGGATAGAGTGTACGTAATAGATAAGATGAATATTCAGTGTTGAGGCCTATTATTAACGCTCATAAAAATATAAATTTAACAGATAGTGGCAGCGTATGGAGAATGGTATGGGGGTTAATGGAGAAAGATGATACATATATTGTGGCAGGTGTGATAGTTGGTAGAGGAAAATGGTACTTACGGTGCTTCAGGTGTGGTGTGCTATCATTTGATTTTTTGATTTTTTATTGGAGGTGTTAGGTGAGTTATGTGTATGGATCGAATTGTCTACATTTTGAAAGGATTTAACGTTTTTTAATTAGTAAGGTATTTTGTTATGAGTAGGTTATGATGGCTAATGTTTCGCAGAGGCAAACGGGGCGTTATTTATGTTGTATCTAACATAGTGTTAATGATCCTGGGAAATGAATAAATTCAGCAATTCTCCCTCCATCTATAAATAAACCCTAGAGCTGAGAGCTTCTTGATCTTGCTATGGCCACCGGTCTAGGAAAAGGAAAAATCCAAATTCAGACCTGGTAAATTCCCATTTAAATTGACCTTGTGTCGCATCCTGCTCGTGTGGAGGCGTTATGTAAATACACACACACACACATATATATATATGTATATATTTCTTCCCCTTCCTTCCTCTATTTCTTTATATATATATATATATATATATATATATGGAAGTAAATAATGGAGTGCAATCCGACAATATATAAAGAAAAACTGATAAGGTAATCCAAGTAGGAGAGATTTATTGAAAAGCAAAGTCGACACTATAGCGTTTCATGGGTGATATTTGTGATGTTAAATCAACAATGGATGTTTAAAAGAGCAAAATACAAAAACCTATGGAAAATTTGCATAACAAGAAAAAGTTGGGTGTTTAATCAGTGAATCAGCATTTGTTTGTTATTTAAATGATGTCATTTGACTTATTAGAAATATTGTGTAGAATTTATGTTCCGTTTGTTTATCGAGAAATATATATATATATATATATATATATATATATATATATATGTGTGTGTGTGTGTGTGTGTGTGTGTGTGTGTGTGTGTGACACGACGTGTAGTTGAATAATTAATTTGTAAAAATTAAAATTTATGAAGTATATGAAAATCTATATATCTCAAAAAAAAAAAAAGATCCTTAAGATAAGTATCTTTTTGTTCAAGGCTTAGATTGGCCTAAAAAGCTGGTTCATTTTACCTAAAGTTCAGTTAAGTGCGAGACAATTTATTTAATTTTTCGGTTGTCAACTAACTTCATCGATCATAAGGATGAAACGGGTCATTTCGTAAAACATATTTTTTTTTTATTTTAAAGGTCAATGTCAAAAGGGAGATTTAATTTTGCTCCACCCTAAATAAAGGTGAGCTGGGCATGGCTCATCCAGTCAGGTGAGGATGACTCTTTTTAGTTCAACCCCATTGCTTTAAACCTGTTCCCATTGGTCAAAGTATGTAACAAGGGTTTTCCCTATACCTGTGAGATATAATCCTGAACTAGGATAGGCTGACTAGTGGGAATATGACTCCTAATTGTCTCTTATTGGACAACCAATCAGAAACTTTTTAGTCCAGATATTGATCAATAAAAATTGGATGGTAAAACGAATCATCAGAGAAGATGAGAAAAGGGACCAAGAAGAAACTCAAGACTGCCGAAGAAGCATCCTTTCCATTCTAGACTTTACAAAAATTCAGTCCCAGACTTTGGAGACATTAGTGTCATTCTAACCACACCTTATCGTCACTCTTCCTCCCTAGATATTCTTTCTTCTTTTTGCCAGGAAAGCAAACATTGTTTGCTTGTTATTTTTTGTCTCACAAACGTGTTTAAATAAAAAAAAAAAAAAAAACATTTTTGTTGGTTGTTAACAACGGGTTTTCTCTATTCTATGAGTTGTTAGACAATCTAGCCACTCATATTACCTGGCCGTCAGAAGAAGATCCGGCTGAATTGTGTCAACCCCACTTCATAGATCTTTCAAATACAGCGTGGGCACGGAAGGATTTGACAAGGCAAACAGTTGGAAGCTAATGTGGTAGCCACGAACACAACAACCTCAACAAGTACTGTGACTAGTAGTCACACCACATTGGGCTCCGTAACTAGCATAGGACTATATATATATATATATATATGCCCAGACAAAGGGAAGTAAATGAATTTTTATTTTATCTTATTGTATTTTTACTGCTTTGCGGGGGTCCATAGGAGAACATCACTTATGAGCTCGTCCCTGCTTCTCCAGCAGTGTCCTGCATGTCTGCTTCGTCTAACTTGGATAGTTTTCGTGATGGGAGGCAGGTGGCCGTATAGTTGGTGCTTTGTGGGGTGTTGCCGCCAGAACTTATTCAAAATTGAGTAACATACCCGGGATACCGCTTTTGGGGACTTGCATTTCCCCTCTACAGGAGCACGGTCAGCGTATTCTAAGTCTCACCAACGTGGCGGAGAATAAATAAATGGTGTTCCAGCAATTTAAGAAGACACATTTAGCGAGCTCTAAATAGAAGACAACTAGATTTAAAAGGTGCTAAATTCTGGAAAAATATATTATGTATAATTTGGCTTCATTTACTCGTTGACACTTGCAATAATGTTTATGATGATATTCAAAATTTCTAGATAGACTGATAGATAGACTGATCGGCTAAAAGTATGTTTCATTTATTCCATACGAGTTTTAATAATCTCCTGAATATTGGAAAAATAAAAACTTTTGCTGGTTTGTCTTTATTCTCGTTAATCAAAATTTTTCGTATCCAAACGAGAGGGAGCATGGGAATATTGCCAGCAAAGGACATTTTGAGTATAAACCCCAGCGTTTGGTGAAAGATGCAATTACAAAACAGTTGTCGGAATCTCACGCTATGAGTACGGTAAAGATAAGAGAGAAGCTCGATGATAATATTCAAGGAACAGAATATTAGCTCAAGCTAAACGAAAGAGGTTTGTGTTGCCCCTCGAGAATTGACAGCGTTTGCCCTCTTCAGAAAGAAGGTAGAAACAGATAGGAAAACTAATGATAAAAATTCAAATAAGTAAATAGATTCGACGCAGGTGAAATAAATATCAATAACACATGGGTATTGTATATCTTAAAATAGAATGAATGTCATTATTTTCAACTGTTAGGAAGACCATTCAGCGCCAATCTCCTGAAAAAAGATCCTGACTTTCGGTCAAGAAATTGCCATTTAAAATTTTGATGAATATAATCGCAAGAAAGGTAAGTATACTTGATTCGAAAAAATACAGAGACAGAGACAGAGACACAGAGGAAGAAGGAGGGAGAGAGATAAAAATCTCTCAAACATCTGGATAGGGATCAGAGTGTAGTAGTTGTTCCTGTCGCTCAACCGTATTCTTGCTTAGAAGAGAATTAGATAGATAGATAGATAGATAGATAGATAGATTAGAATAGAATAGAGTAAGAAAGAGAAATAAGATGGAGAGGGAAAATGTCCACGCAGAGACTCAAGTAGACTGCTAACCTAGTCGGCTAAGGCTGTAGATTATGCAGTGGAGTAAAGCCAGTCCCCAACGAGTGTCCTGGTATGACACTAAACTGCATCTGATGGGGAGTCTCCAGTCCTGGAGCTTTGAGAAATAAGGAATGCCTTTCATTGCCATTACTCCCATGTCCACTCTGACACGGAGTCGTAATAGCTGAGTGGGTTTAATCTATTGGCCTAATAGAACTGTTTAATCATATACTATGCTTGAAACCATTTAAATGTGTGCAACCTGAACTATTAGGATTGAATTGCAATACCAAGGTTAAAAAGCCATGTCTGACCTACTATTTACCCACAGCTGGAAGGAGAATTATTGCGTTCATGCCTTTTCCAAGGGTATTAGCGCTATATAGAATATAAACAGCCAAGTCCAAGTTTTGAACTCAGGTCGCTGTGTCCATTTCCAACGATGAGAATCATTTACCACTGTTGTATAATCACATACATATACAAAGAGGGAACATAATTATACACAATTTACGAACTTCAATGAACCAACGAACACACTACTTTATAAAAATACATATCTCTCACACTTTATTCTCTTCTGTAGTGTGTCAGAGATGGGTGGAGAGACATATACTCAGAGAGAGGACTTCTTCCCATATCTTCTTCCGGGAGCCAGGGAGGTGCCAACGCTTGCACCCCCTTGCAAGCTCGGCAGAGACGCCTCTGGTCGGCTGCGTGTCCCTTACTCAACTGTGATTCTCAGGACTCTGTCTAAATCTCACCGCGTGGTTCTCATCACGTGATCTCCTTCTAGTTACACACCTGTTCGACCTGAGTGCCCTGATCGTGCTGTCCTGTTTACTAATCAAAATGTGACAGCTTGCCAAACACACGGGGTCACTAGGAACGAACAGGAAATCCAGGGCATATGTTATATAACACCACGAGTGCCTCCAACATACCTATCCACACACACACACACACACACACACACTTATATATATATATATATATAAATTGGATTTAGCATTAGAATAACCCAGAAGAGTTGATAAGTCATAAAATGCAATCAACCAATCAAGTCGTCAGTATGCCAATAGGTGTATCCATCGTTAATCAAAGTAAGAACTATATATTGTTATTAGCTGGCTCTTAATTTTAGAACTTCAATTTGTGCATTCAGTAGGGATTATATAAGGTTTGGCTTAGGATTTGAGACAGTTATATATTTCTTACCAACCTCCATGAACCAGTGTACAAAGCCATGGATAAGCTTAGACTTTCAATGCTGATTTCATAGGCATTCACATTAGATTGCCGAAAGATTCATACAGAAGAGTCTTCTTTTCCCTGCACAGAATGCGCCAGTTATTTGAGAATACACTTTCAAATGACCACAAATTAAAGACGCCCAGACATATTGTTATGGGACATGTGTCAAATTTTAACATTTTTATTGTGGTGTAATGGTTAAAGCGATGGGCTGCGGAATCGTAGTACGCGAGTTCGTACTCCAGTCGTGCGATTACGTTCACTTTCGGGCAAATACCCTTGGGAAAGGTATGAACCCCCTTATCCTCCCAGCTATAGGTTAAATAGTACCACTACTGTTCTTCTATGAGAATGGCTTTGGGATTGAATAACCTACAAAGGTTGATATGCCATTAAACAAAGAAACCAAACATTTTCATTTCTCTTTCAAATGTATCGGTAACATTAATATTACAGTTTTCAATCTGACACAGTGAATGAGAATATATGTACTAATCGTAGTTTAAAACACAATCCATAGTGTGAAAAATCGATTTATTTACTTAAAAATATGTTCAATTTTTTTGTACTAAAGTAGACTCAAGAATTTGTTATTTTTGCATCTGCTTTTTTGAATTTATTGTTTTGGAGGCTACATTTTTTTTAGATGGTAGACGATAACATGTGAATTACCCCGTAAATTCTGAATGATCAAAGCTCAGCATAATTTAAGAAATCTTTTCCCACCGGGATTGTCAAAAATATGTTCTTAACCAATTAGAATAATAAATACGAGGATCATTAAATAAGTTTCCAGACTTTCTTCGTAAGGGCACTTTTATTGATAGTACACACATGCAACTCTAGTCACCTTCGTCACAGCCTCTTTCATATCCTCAGTTGTCTCATAACGACAGCCTCTAAGTTTAGGGAATAACCAAAAGTCACAGGGAGCAAGGTCTGGACTATAGGGAGGCTGAGGAACTGTCTTGATGCTCATCTTGGTCAAAAAGTCTGTGACAAAGATGGAGTTGTGGACTGGTGTATTGTTCTGGTGGAAATGTCACTGACCCGATTTGAAGAGTGCTGGCCTCTTCCGACGGAATCTCTTCCTGAACTCCCTCAAAACCTCGACATAGTAACCCTAACCCTTTGGCCAATCAACTGTGGTGTATTGACTCCCTTACTCCTGCCACACCTCTCATCATCCCTCACAGACTGCCTGCCTTCCTTGAATCTCCTATGCCACTCAAAAACCGATGCTTGATTCATGCAAGATGGTCGAAAAACAGTCTGAAGTATTCCATACGTTTCTGTGGTATTTTTTCCAAGTTTAAAAGAGAATTTTATTGCATATCGTTGTTCTAAAGTGTCCTCACGTCCAGATTGCACTTTTGCAATTCACCAACTGTGATAATCAGGTTTTAGTAGGGTGTATTCCAATTGCTGCTGTAGCTGTTCATTAGAGCCTGAAATCATAAAAAATTGGTCAGTCATCTGATAAGATATATAGCAATAACATACTGAATTTTCAAGTGTCAATTCGACAATTTCAAATTCCTTTACAAAGAAGTCTGGAAATTTATTGAAGGCACCACATTAATCAATCCACTTTTTATGTAATCTGGAGCCAATCTAAAACTTATAGATAAAGCGATTAAATAGATTAACCTTCAGTAGATATTGACTAAATTTCTACTCTACTTAAAATTATCGTCTTTATTTTTCTTGAGTGAAAATCTAATATTTTGTTCCTTTAAAATTGTATTTTATTTCAATATTGCTTCATTATTTTCCACAATTGAAAAACTTGTTTTATCCCTCTTCGACAGGGATACCACTAAAACGTTACATTTACTACTAATGGATTAATATGCTATTCTATACTTACATATTAGCGTATGAATATACTTTCCCTCTATATCGTGACATACTCAAACATGTTTTTTACTCAAAAATGTATTACCTACTTTTAAAACAAAAAAAATCGATATTAATTTTCGTCTTGTTGATATTATATCGGTACATATTAACGCTCTAAGTATTCTTACTTTTTCTTACAAGAGACCTTATAACTTTTATTGTTTATCAACAAATTTGTCATTAAAGTTGAAATAGAATTTATTTAATTTGTAGAACTTTGAGATTCGGAAATAGCCAACTTCTCAAAAGCAATTGGATCCGTGAAATTCAAAGTCAAGTACAATCTAGAAGTATTCACAGTTCTGTGCATCAAGTTCACATCGTTTCTGATTGTGTTGGTTTTTGTAAGCAATGCTGGTCAAGTCATGTCATGCAGTTTGACCTTTTCACTCAAAGCCTCAAAATCAATGACCCAGCAGGACTTTGATTTCTCTTAGATGATCTATTTGACCAGATCATGTCACTCCCAACATGTAGCTCATCATCTCTCCTGATTTGAACTCCCTAGACTACTATGTACAGAAAGGTACTAGAAGCGCTGGTTCATATCAGAATCTACAGCATACATTGTGTCTTCCACATCCTCATAAGCTGAAGAGAAGAAATAAAACACCATTAGAAACGAGTTTTGAGTTTCGTTTTTATGTTTCTCTTCACCAATCAAACATACAGTTAACACTGACACTGCAGTCGATGGTGACTATGCTCCACAATCAATCAATCAATCAATATATATATATATATATATATATATATATATATATATATATATATATCCTTTTCCTATCGTTTTCTTGGTCTTCTGTCGTATAAAGCTATGCTTTGTAAATATCAGGAAGAGAACTAGCAAGACGTGCTTCCTGAATGATATAGCTCTCTGTTCACAACTGGTCTTATTCATCCGTGCCTCCGACCAGACAGGGTCATTTTTATAATGCAGATTTAGGGGAGGTGGAGGTCAGACGCAAGCCGAAACTCGTGCTCTGCTGGACTATACTGGACATAGGATCACTTAGAGCAATGTGAACTAGCCTTGTTAATCACCCTGCACGTATGCCAGGTAACCTTGCTGGTCATAGATTCACTAAAATCGAAGGTCCAGTTCAGTGTGAATCTAGGCTTGTTATTAATACTTCATCCGGTACTTATGCCAGGCGGCCTAGCCGAGGCTGATTACCATAGGAGCAAACTCCTAATCCTGGTAAGTATGTTTATTCCCTAATGGTGATCAGTGTTGGAACTTTGTAAAAGTTAGAATTAAAAATGCTGATTTTCATGGCAATCATTCCGTTTTATTTGCATAATTGGCGTAACCCAATCACAGTGTCATTTATTTCTTTTCTTATATAGATTTATTCTCGGGACAAACTCAGTGAATATCAATGAACCTGAGATCTTAAGAAGTATAAACTTTGTAAAAATAAAACAAAGCTATGAAATGTTTGATAAAAATAACAAAGCTACAAAAATAAATAAAACTTTAATTTCTAAAAAGGTATGGATTGTTGAAAATAATTAATCTCAGATTATTAGATATCTTAAAAGTACAAAAAGTTATGGACAAGTCGGCTCATTAGAACGAAACTCTGTTCAAAAATTCATAAATACTTGGTCAGAGTCCATAATGGAGTTAATGTAGCGTTACGGTACCACTTAAGAGGTAGTAATGATACCCCTTAACTATCAGTCTGACCGTCGTAATATGACTCTCAAAAAGAAGTCAAGCATTAAACACTTCCGTTTATTTTGTAGATACGAAATTTATTGCCCTTCTAAATGCCCGGTTTATGTTAGACTTCCTTGGATTGGATCTCCTAGCCAGTTGATTGACGATAAAATTTCTTCCTCTGTTACGCACTGTTATAATGCAGCTATGGTTTGAACTATCTTTACAACTCGAGCTGAATTTCGTTCTATTCATAAGGATGTGCTCCCTATATTCCAACAGAGTAATTTAATTTATAAACTTCATAGTTGCTGTAATACTACATATATAGGGTGCACTTCCCGATGCCTTGAGGTTATAGTTAAACAGCATGTACCAAGGGGGTGTCCTCGTGGTGTAATGGTTAAAGCGATGGACTGCGGAATCGTAGTACGCGAGATCGAACTCCAGTCGCGCTATTATGTTCACTTTCGGGCAAATACCCTTGGGAAAGGTATGAACCCCCTTATCCTCACAGCTATGTGTTAAATAGTACCACTACTGTTCTTCTAGGAGAATGGCTTTGGCATTAAATAACCTACAAAGGTTGATATGCTATTAAGCAAGGAAAGCAAAGCATGTACCAAGAGGTATCCGTTACCACACAACATCCGGGCATTCAAAATTGCTCAATTCTGCCATCTGTGAGCATTTTAATGCATCAAATAGTTGTGTGGTTAATTACAGCAATGAGTGTTTTGTAGCCTTGCATAGAACTAGGACTAAACAACATCTCATTGTCCTAGAGGCAATTTATATTTTATCTAATAGGCCTTCTCTATGCAAAACAAAACTCTAAACACTCTTTGAACTTATAAGCAGATATTTCGTGCAAGGCTTCGGGTGGTTTTAATTTTTTTCGTCTTGCTATCATTTTTCCTTTTTATCCCCCTTTTACTTAATCTTATTTACATTGTTTTAAACGACTTACGAAGACAGTTGCTTGACAGATCTCGGATGAAAGGGCCTTTGCGATTTCAATAAAATTTCTTCATATTGCGAATCTCCTATTTTAGCATATGTCTCTCGGTTTTGCCTTTTTAAATTTTCATGTACCAACAATTTATGCATATATATCTAAAAATTGTCAAATTATTAATTACGTAATCAATCTTCCTAAAGTGACACGTAACTGCCAAGTCAGAAATATCAGCTGATTCTAAACAATTCTTTATCTTTGAATATTTTCCTTTCCAAGTAATTCCCGACATTCCGGATTCGCAAACGATTGTTTATACAGCATGTTTTACATTCAGGAGGATTAACGAATAACAAAATCCCTATTGTAGTTTTAAATCCTTTATTACATATGGAATTTTGCAATTCAGACTTAAATTCTAATTTTAAAAATAAAATTCAAAGACAAAAAAAAGAATAATCTACTAAAATAATTAAGTGAAATACTTACTTATTTGACAATAGGGGTTATTGCCTTAGAAATACGGAAGTAGTTGCAGAAATGCAGACTCACTCAATCATGGCATGCTGAGGACGATAAATCTATAATAAAAAACTTCTGGTTGGTTGGTCGGTTTAATGCCATATCAACCTACGTGGGTTATTTAATGTCAAAGACAATACTTGTAGAAAAACAGAAATGGCATTATTCATCTTATAGAAATGGAGATGAAGGGGTTAATATCCTTCTCCAGAATGTTAGTCCGAAAGTGAACATAAGACTGCGACTGGAGTTTGAACTCGCTTACTCCAATATCAGGTCCAGTACATTAACCACAATGCTACGGGGTTTCCCCTTAAAGACTTCTTGATTAATGCTTTTAACCAAGGGAATTTGTGCTAAAATGAACGCAAGGAGCATCAGAAGAAATTCAAATACGTTTTTTCTCATTGTCTTTCTGTGTTGCTTACCTTACACCTACTGAAAGTGATAACGTTGACAGCATTCAACTCTAACCTTTAAGATGTTTACATGTTATTAACACTAACTTCTTTTTGTATTTGGCAACATAATTATTTACAATCAACGCCGGTCCATCACTTGAGCATCTTAAACAAAATGTTCAACATTTGCTCGGAATGGCATCAAAGCTTGTGATTTCCTACGTAGAGAAGGAGTGACTTTCAAATGACAAATCCACCCGAGAAATCGGCTCTTATAAAGAATGGAAAGCGAACAATCGACTGTTATAATTTTCAGAGCTGAAGAAGCGAGAGAGAAGCAGCTTTGTGATTGAAGCTGTTTATGCCAAAACTACATCTTGTATTGGATTTACCGTTCATGAATTGCACGCAACAAGGCCTGTCAAAAATAAATGGTTACTTTGCGAACTTTATATCAGTAAGTAAACCCAAACATTCAAAATAGTCGAACCCATATAAATTCCTATTCAATTAGAAAAAAAACACAATGATAATTATTGCATTTAATGCGATATTTGTAAGTTACACATATATATATATATAGTCATCCACAGACAGATCTGTTTCGTTCTATCAGAACTCATCAGTGTGGCTAGACAGTATCTTCCCGTAGCTGGGATCGAAACCCGGTTGTCTCAAACGTCAACACAAACTTCTAACCATTCAGCCACGAGGAGATATTATCTGCGAAGTAAATTTTAAACGGTTATGAATCACAACTAATATTGTTTACATACATCCGTTCAACGGTAGCCGAGACCTCAATTCAAACGAAGAGGCTTGCAATAATCGCTATGGCAACACGATTACTTCATTGCCAGAGAACATAACCCCACGGGGGTAGGGGAGTATATATACATATATATATATATATTACAAATAGATATATACTCCCCTTCCCCCGTAGGGTTGAGTTCTCCGGCGAATGAAGTAATCATGTCGCCATTAGCGTTAATTGCAAGCCTCTTCATATATGAATTGAGGTCTCGGTAGCCGTTAAAGGGATTTATGTAAACAATAGAAATTGTGATTCATAACCGTTTAGAATTTACTTCGATGCTACTAGCTCCTCGTGGCTGAAGGGTTAGAAGCTTGGATTGGCGTTTGAGTCAACCGGGTTTCGATCCCATCTACGGGGAGTTAATATGTCTAGCCACACTGATGAGTTCTGATAGAACGAAACAGATCTGTCTGTGGATGACTATAGAGATATATTGTAAATGTATGTGTGTGTTGGTATGTGTGTAGTTAGGCAGCAGTCTTTCATTTAAGCATGTATGATTAGATAATAAAGACAGATTTTGTCTATATAATTTCCTTAAGATCCTTTCAAGTTTCCTGATAACCTTCTTGGTTTCAGGTTGCAATTAGTGGATGAATTTTCGAAAATTGTCCCGAGTGCTTTCGGACCTTTCATAGGCCATCATCAAGGTTTGCTTGTATGTGTAAAGAGTGTTTTTAAAGGATTTTGATTTTTTTTTTTTTTTAAACATAACAAAACTATGCAAACGCAGAGTTGGATGAAACTGAGATGCTGATAAGTTTTAAAATAGAACCCTATCAACGGAAATAGAATATTATCAAGAAAATATGGAATATTAAAAAACTAAACTAAAGGCATTTCAAAACATTGCCGCTATTTTCAAAATTAATTCTATTGATTTTAGTTTGTTTTTTGTTTTTTTATATATATGTTGGGCTTCAAGGATTTGTAGTCGTAGCTTATTTCGTGTGCTATTATAGTCTCCCAAGGGACATTTGAACATATATACAACGTTTGTCCTATCAATAAATTCAGTGGAGAGGGAAGTGTTATTGGGAATAATTAAGTTGGAAGTTTTAGATTTGTTGTAAATAATCCATATATATATATATATATATATATAGGTATTATTCGGTCAAGTTAAACCAGAGTTTGGAGTAATTTCTTCAGGACAAGAAAATCATTCAAGAGCCGAACATTTAAACTTTCCTGGTAGAGAGCTCAATGTAATTTATTACAGAGCAATATTTCTTTAAGAAAAAACCAAAGACCGGTTAATTTAGGATTATAAATTTATTTCCATCCTGTTTTTCAGTTTCTGGTGTGAACCAAAAACACGAAGGAAAAAAAACACGAAGAAAAAAAAGAGAAAATCTATATTTTAACACATAAGTGGCCTGATAAGTTATTAAATAAGAGAAGTGCACTAATAGCTAGATGTAGACATAAGACTAAATTTAGACTATAAAAATTTAAAAACATAGAAATAAATATTGAAACCAGGAAAAAAAAACGTATCCAACATACACACTAGGAAAAAATAGGTAGCTAATTAAATGGTATCGAAATTAATATAAGCATTAATATTTCTCTTAAAAGTTAATCATCGAACTTTACATGAAAAGAAAATAAACTAAACAAATAAATAAATAAGTTAAATTACCGTAATTATAACTGACAGAAGAAATTTGGAAATTAAAATAAAACGGAAATTCAATAAAACGAGGAAGTAACTCCTTAATCTCTTCTCCCTCCCCCTCCACGTGTCTATTCTGTTTTAATTAATTATCCATTGGATCTGAAGAAGTCCTGTATAAATTTTTTTTCTTCGTGTTTTTGGTTCACACCAGAAACTGAAAAACAGGATTGAAATAAATTTATAATCCTAAATTAACCGGTCTTTGGTTTTTTCTTAAAGATATATATATATATATATATATATATATGTGTGTGTGTGTGTGTGTGTGTGTGAGTGTGTTTGGTTGTATTAACGAATCGTTTACAAACGTATTTTCAAAAATCAAAAAGTGCTCAATCGATGTTTACTTATCCTTCTGTGTCATCCTTATTTTTATCAGTTGCATTAAATACAATCCTAGTATGGAATTCTTACTAGGTGTTGAAATTTTATTAGCGAATAATTACAATTTCATCATCATCATCATCATCATCATCATCATGTTGTTCCGCAGGCAGGGATATCCCTGACCCTCTCTCGCCACTTCTTCCTATCGTTCATCGCCTCTGGCAGGTCTTCAGGGCTACATCCCGTATCCTCACATAGCTACTGGATGTATGTTCGAGCTGGTCGTCCTGCTTTTGCCCGGCCATATGTGGGGGTCTATAGGAGTACATCACTTATGAGCTCGTCTCTGCTTCTCCAGCAGTGACCTGCATGTCTGGTTTGTCTAACTTTGATAGTTTTCGTGATGGGAGGCAGGTGGCCGTATAGTTGGTGCTTTGTGGGGTGTTGCCACCAGGATTTGTTCAATATTGCTCGCCAAAGAATTACAATTTACTTTGTTTATTTTTTTTTTAAAGGGTAACATTGATATTTAATGAAAAGATGATGTTCAAACAAATAAAAAGTATTATTAAGAGCTTATAATAGTTGATACATCGTTCAAAAACGTTTTTTAAAAAACCAAAAAGAGGACTATTTTGATAAAAATTAATGTTTTATTCATTATTTATATCTGTCTTCCTAAGTACAACTTCAGTCCCAATACATTTTGAACGTAACTCATTAAAATATATAAATAGACAGAAGAAGAAGAAGAAGAAGAAGAAGAAGAAGAAGAAGAAGAAGAAGAAGAATGTGTGAAAATGTTCTGTGTTATAAAACCAAGTAGTTATAACTCTAAAATTAGTAAAATTATATACCCGCGTAACTCGCTCCATTACACGGATTTTCATGTGTTGCTACAATCATCAGACAGGAATGTATATATTCAATGTATTTACGTAACACCTCTGCTAAGGGATAGATGTGACCCATGGTTAATTATCTAAGCGGAATACTGCTGGTTTAATGAAGTTTTATCTCTCCGAGACATGTTGACTAACAAAGGCTAAAGAGTGCAGTCTTCTCTACTATTTACACAGCTGAGGGGAGAAGAAATGGATTTATGCTTTTCCCAAGGGCATTAGCTCAAAAATGAAAGGCAAACGGTTCGTCTCGGATTTGAATTCGAGTCAACGCTTCCAATTCCTACAACGATAACCATTACGCCAGACGCCTCCATAATATCTTTTGTATATTTTATGTATGTAAATTTACATTGGAAATCAACTGATTCCCATATTAAAAAAAGGGCTAATTTTTGTTCATAAATTTAGCTCGATCGAGAAGCTGTAATTTTCCTATATGTATTTTTGCATTTATTGACGCGTCGGCACTTCGGCGCCCGTTTAAAAAAACTTCTTCGAATTTTTAATAAATTAGAATCATCGATAAGTTATCAACATTTTTATCTAACTACGATATTATTAATAGCGATTAGTTAAATACATTTATAGTAGGTTTTACGGATCTATTCTGTAACCTTTTCAAACTTATGAATTTATTTCTTTTTGATTGAATAATCTAATATTCTGTCTCTTCAAAAATGCATTTAATTTCAATATCACTTATGTTTTTTAATTGAACGTAAAACAAAAACAGTTATTCGTATATATGCTCGTCCTAATATTTCACTTGCTGATAAAATGTCTAGTTACATCCACTCACATATTAGCGCATAGATATCCTTTCTCTCTTATATAGTAACACACTCATGCATAGATCTTTTTGACACACAATTCTATATCAACCCAAATAAGGCTAAACAAAACTGCTTCATTGAAATTTCCTTGTAATATATATTGGAGAATATTGACGACCTGGCTAATATCTTTTCTTACAAAAAGACTTTGTAACTTCTGTTTTTCAACAAATTTTTCACTCAATTTAAAGAAATAGAATTTATTAATTTGTAGATCGCTGTTTTTATTCAATCATTTATACACTAATCGAATAACTTTATCTGCATAAATACTACTTATCGAATGAATGAAACCGCCGAAAAAGAACATCGTGCTTATAAATTACTTCATGAGGAAACATTTTTCTAACTTATTAGAGTATTTAAAAAATTTTAAGTCTCGTTTATTAAAAATCTAAGAAACAAGACAGTTTATCACTGCTGTACACTATCGGCCCATTGGCCTATTTGGTAGAATGTTCGCCTGGGAGATTGGGGTTCAATCCCAGGTCGATTCATATCAAAGACTCAAAAAAGGTATTTGATACCGCCTTGCTTAACACTCAGCGTTAGGTTTAGTAAGCATTGTTCAACAAATCATCGACAACACCTGGGCCCAGATGACTGGAGCTCTAGAATACGTCGACTGCATCTCTACAGAGGGGTAAGACCTCCCAACAAGGGTCCTGGATATGACATTAAACCATCTAATAGAGAGTTTTAGGCAATGTAGAGTACCCCTTCATTATCATTACTCCCCGGTCGACTTTCACCCAGAATCGAAGTACCTGATAGGGTTCCATCTATGTGTCAAATAGAACCGTGCGACAATTTAACTGTGCTAAAATAAATGATTGTTTAATTGAATTGTTAATATTTGATAGCAATACTTGAAACTATTTAACTGTATACAATCTATTGAGTAATGTTGAATAAAATTATTAGCAATACTTGAAACTCTTTGAATTAATAGTATTGCATAGCTATCCTCGGAATCAATTAACTGTGTGAAAATAAAATCATTAGTGTGGAATTCTTTAAACTGTTTAACTGTATGCAAAAATTGAATTATTGATATTCTAAAACAATACTAGGAAAAATTTGACTGCGTGCAAATAAAAGAATATGTTGAATAAAATTATTAACGTTAAATAGGAATACGTGTAACCACTTGACTATAAATAACAAACAAATAATTAATATCAAATGAAATTATTAATATTATATAGCAATAATTGAATCCATTTAACTGAGCAAAACAATACTTAATTGTGTACAAACAAATTAGTTTAACTCATAAAAAAATATAATTACATACCACCTATCTACTCAGAAATCATATATGCATAAATATTTAACTGCGTGCAAAAACCTACGGATGTTAAATTAAATTGTAACCTTTATATAACAATACTTGAAATGGCTCGTTTAAAAATGTTATCTAAAAACTGTTTTACAAATTATATATATATATATATATTGGCCAAATGAGTAGAGTGTTTGGCAATGATCCGGGAGACAGGGGTTCAATCTCAGGTCGGGTAATACCAAAGGCTTTAAAAATGGTACTTGATATCTGCTTGCTTAACATTCAGCTTTACAAATTAGGTATCAAGGGTAAAGTGGAGCAATCCAGGAAAAGAGGTAGCGCACTCCCCTACATCTTGCTGTGGTAGCTATTGAAAAGGGAACCTGCAGGTCACCCTCGACTATGGTCGCTAACTTTACTTACATATATATATATATATATTGTCATCCACAGACAGACTGTTTTGTTCTATCAGAATTCTTCAGTGTGGCTAGATACGTAGGACGCTCGGAGCCGGGATCAAAACCCGTCCAAGTTTACGTAGACTTAGTCTCAGACTGCTCGGCCAACAAGCGTACCATGTTGGAAAAGGGATTTTTTAAGGTATTATGTAGCAACAGCAGCAGCGCCCGTTTGTTTTCATTTTTATACCATATCAGCTAACAGAGTGCACATTTCTTTCGAAGAGCTTTGCATTATGCAGGCGGCGGCCGAAAATTCCTTCAGTAAGTAATTTGCCAACCTTAATCGAGGGTAATCTGAAGACTCCTTTTCAATAGCTACAACACCGAGGTGTAAGGGAAGGCGTTACTCCTTTTCCAGAATTGCTCCACTTTACCATTGATCCGTACCTTTTAATGCTGAGTGTTAAGCAAGTAACATTTTTGAGTCTTTGGTATGAAACCGGAACCCCGATCTCCCGGACCATTGGCGAACACTCTATTCATTAGGCCTATATATATATATATATATATATATATATATATATATGGAAGTAAATGACGTTACATCACCGATGGATTTTTAATTAATTTAACGCCACATGGTGGTTCTCTTTGGATTACCTTGTTTTTTCAATTTCTCTCTATCTATCTATCTATCTATATATATATATATATATATATATATATAATGCCAAGTCCCGTTATATATATATATATATATATATATATATATATATATATATATATATATATATATGGAAGTAAATGACGTTAAATCACCGATGGATTTTTAATTAATTTAACGCCACATGGTGGTTCTCTTTGGATTACCTTGTTTTTTCAATTTCTATCTATCTATCTATCTATCAATCTATATATATATATATATATATATAATGCCAAGTCCCGTTTATATATATATATATATATATAAACAGGACTTGGCATTAGATAACTATCAATGGTTGATATACCATTAAACTTAATAACCCTAAACTAAACCTCAACAAAGCCTGTAATAAAATTAATTTACTCAAAGTATACAAAACAAAAAGAATAAAGGAAATTATTTCAATTTTGACTTTTGAACAGTGAGTTAATATATATGAATTTTTGGCACCAGACTTTTGACGATGGTGAGTTTTACGATTTCTCAGAAGAGGCTTTTCGCCTCTTCTATTTCCTGTCGAACATTAATTGCCAGCAGTTTGGCGAATCTTCTGTAATAAGAGTCTTTGAGAATGAATCTGAATTTAAACCCGGGGCTTCAGAAACGCATTTTAATGCAATTGAATCATAATCATGTCACGTGAAGCAACCTTAGATTTTACTTATCCAAACCTACCCTGAATATTCAAAATTACATCATCATAAATGTCTAAAAATAATTAAAACCCGTTGGGTTTCCCGTTGTAATAATTGTCCGTAATGATATCGATGCTTCTTTTTTATGAATGAGTGGTTTGGTTTGGTTTCGTTTCGTTTGGTTTAATGGCAATTCAACCATTGTTGGTAATTTAATGCCAAATCTTGTTTTTACATATATATTGAAAATATGATTTGTAAACTTATTTTATAGAGACACTTAATAAAATTATCAAATAGTTCTATTTCTGACAATTCAATTTAGCATTAGACAACAAAGTTAAATGGTTCCAAGTATTGCTATCGATCACTAACAATTCAATTAAACATCAGTTATTTGTTTACAAACAGTTAAATGATCAAACAGTTCTATTTCTCACAATTCATTGCCCAGTCGGTTGGAGCTGTAGAATACACCGACTGTTTCTCTGCAGAATGGTTGGACCACCCTCAAAGAGTCTTCTGGATATGACACAAAACAATCTGATGGTGATGTTCTTGTAATGCTGGAGCTTTGGGAAATGCAGAGTACCTCTTCATTGTCATCGCTCCCAGGTCCACTCTGGTCCGGACTGGTAGCCCCTGATAGGGTCCTATCTATGGGTCAAATAGAACTAAACTGTGTACTTATGCTAAACAGATTTGTTTGAAATAGAACAGTTTTTTACATTGAAACTGTACTTATGCTAGACTGAATTGTTTGAAATAGAACTGTTTTGACATTCAACTGTGTGTAAACAAAAACTATACTTAAACAAAACTGAATTGTTTAAAAGACGACTGTTTATATGCATAAAAATTGATTCGGTATCACTAACCTACAATGGTTGATGTACCATAAAACCAAACCAAACCAAACCAAACCAGACCAAATTCTAACAATTCAATTTACCATAAAACAACAAATTTAAATGGTTCCAAGTATTGCTATGTATCTCTAACAATTCAATTAAACATTACTCATTTGTTTCCACATATTTGAATGATCAAACAGTTCTATTTTAAACAATTGAATTAGTATAAGTCATTTGTTTGCTCTCAGTTTAAATGTCAAACAGTTCTCTTTGACCCATATCAGGTGCTACCACTCCGGGCCAGAGTGAACCTGGGAGCAATGGAAATGAAGTGGTACTCCGCATTCCCCAAAGCTCCAGCGTTAGTGGAACCTCACCACAAGATCTTTTAGTGTCATATCCTGGAAACTCGTTGATGGGGTGTGGGCGTCTAACTCCTCTAAAGATTTGCAGTCGGTGTATTCTGCTACCCAACAGAGGCGTAAGGAGTGAAGGATTCTAATTAGCATTTTGCTGCTATCTATAATATCGAGAATTACCTCACCTATAATACCCTGACTCTATCCTCTAAATAATAGTAACATACCCAAAAAGAGGGGATATCTGAGTATGACGCTAGACTGTAACTGATGGTGAGGCTTCTGTTTTAAAAATACTTGTATTACATAGGAATACTTGATACTACATAATTGCGTTATAATTGAATTATATAATTTTAGATTATTTATGCAAAGAATAGCTACTTGAAGCCATATTTGTTTCAACATTATCATCAAGTCGTGCTGCTAACATGGATTTCTCAAACTCTCTCTCTCTCTCTCTCTCTCTCTCTCTCTCTCTCTCTCTCTCTATCTATCTATCTATCTCGCTCTCTATCCGTCCTTATCATCCATCACTTTCGGCTAGTCTTCCAATCTACATCCTGTGTCCACACTGAGCTGTTGTAGGTAAATTCTTGCGGCTTGGCCAACACTAGCATGTCCATATCAAGGGGTCGAAAACATAAACAACAAAATAAGAAGATAGACACAAAACAGTAAATTTACTCAATATAGCAACCATCTTTTTTTTTGTTTTTTTCAATTATTGTATCAACACGCTTTCGAAACGATTTGCATGCCTTCAAAATAAATTCTTCTGACATTTTATTCTATTCGTCCTCTCTGGCAGTTTTAAGCGAACCAATATTTGGATGGGGAGTTGCACATATTTTATTTTCTAAAACGCCCCATACAGTGCAATCAAGGGGGTTAAGGTCTGGGTTTAAATCTTGTTTAATTGCTGTCCTCAGTTTTCTCGATGGCTTTCAATTCATTAGCGAGTTTTCTTATTGAAACTGTAAGGTCCTTCTTAATCGCCATAGCGAAAACAGTTAAAAAGCTTTCTTTTCATTTTTTTTGTTTAATCCTCCACTTTCTCTTTTCCTTAAAAAGCTCTTTTTCTGTAAAAAAAAAATGTCTTTGCTTTATATACGGTAGACAAAGAAAATTTGGCTTGGTTTCGGTGTTAACCAAATCCTTAAATATTATGTCATTTCTTTTCTTGCTCTCTCATAATGGACTGAATTTTAATTTTAAAAAAGTGCTTGAATAATAGAGATAGTCATGAAAATTTTGATTTATCGCATTTTTTTTTTAAATGACACTAATCAGACTAAAAATAACGTTTTAAAAATTATTCCTGATATTGCTTCCGCACACGGTAATGTAAACGCCAACTTCCCTTCTCCGATGAACCTGGTGACTGACAACAAAGTGTTAACCACGAGAACTCCCGTGTGGAAGAAACGGTCACGCGAGAGTTGGGGATTTTTAAAGTTTTCAGTCAGTTGGTTAGTAACAGTCAGAATACAAGTCAGAAGCTTAAATTTTGGGACCAGTTAAACCTCCCCACCCACCCACTGAGAGTGGTCTACAATTTACTAAAATCCTAACAATTCCTTCATCGACTCAAAAAATACCATTTCACGTCTTCCTGTTTTTGAAGCTCGTCCAGGGGAAAGTTGAAACTCTAATAAAATGAGTGTCTAATTTTTTTCTTTTCTGTTATCTCTTCATCTTGTCTTTGTCCTCGCAACTTTCATCGACTCCCAGCAATGCAAAGCGCAGGAATATTTCTTGTTGGTCCTAAAATCGTTTCCAGAGTGTGTTTATAGAGAGAAAAGAATTTTAAATTTTTTTTTTCAAGTTGGAAACCCTGTCTATTAAAATCTGGTTATTCCTGTTAATTCAGCAGCAATTATTCTCATCATCAAAAATTTGTCAGACCTATTGGGAGTCTTCACTTTTCTAACCGTTCCTAAAGTGACGGGTCGACAAGAATAAGGTTGGTCTTCTTGGGTTTCTTGATCATTCACATAAAATCCTGATCCCCGAATAAAAGCTGTACTTAAATCTATCTACTACATTGTCCTTATTTGTGACACAGAATTTGAGCTTGTGTTCAATTTTCATAATGCGCAACTCAGTTGAACGTAAATCTTGAGTCAAATATGAGCTGAATATTATCACACATATTCTAAGTCAACTTCTTGTATAGCCATAAAGATACCAATAACAATAGTAATAATACAAATATTGGCTGTACGAACATATTTATTCTTTTCTACCTTCAGTCCTTGGCAACACGAGGGGAGAGACTCAAATCATAAAAGCCTAAACTGACCTCCCCCCCCCCCATCGCAGCGCATCTTGTAGTGTTTAAGATCTCTGCCGGTAGAGACACAAAGTGATCTGATTTTCAGATCCGAAAAACCCAGCTGCGAACTTCAACAATAGAAACTCAACTTAACTGTCTTTTCAAAATCCTCAAAGTCTCAGGACCATCTCTTCCAGAAATGACGTCATCAACCCACTCAATTCCCTCCAACGGCCATCCAGCCCCATTTCCTGTCTGGGGGTATATTATAACAGATGATGATTGTCATATCCTTCCGCGCAGGCGTAAGAGTGCCCATCTGACTATGCTCCTGAATTAAGAGACACTGAGTAGTTCAAAGCCTTACGAAACTAGTAAACTATAAATAATTATATAAGAAACTGTGATCAGCAGAGTTTCAGTCAGGATAGCCAAACAAAAAAAAATCTAATCAAAATAACTCGAAAACAAATCAAATGGATCTTTACTGAGCATGCGTAAACAGACATATTACCGTTGAATTACATAGCCGTCAATGAGATATTAAATGACAGTGTGTAAAGGTTGTTCGTCCAATTAACAATGACAATGCATCGCTTTCTTTTAAACTTGATAATTAATCCGCTGAAACTATTTAAATGATTAAGATTTTAGCTAGTAATCGGTTTAATAAAATCTATGGACTTAAAGGCCCTCCTCAAGCACAACGCCCAAAAATAAATGTGTGGGGGTTGCAATTAGAGCATACTGGCAATTGATAGTGATAGGGAATTTCAGGTAACTCCGACAATCCTACGGATAGTACGTAAAGTCTGTAACTATTTTATTATTGCGGAGGAGTTCGCGTAGCGCAATAGCTAACGCACTGGACTGTGGCCTCGAAGTGAGTTCGAATCTAGTCACACTATTACGTTCACTTTTGGACTAATACTAAACCCCTTTATCCCTCAGCTATGGCTTAAATGGTATAATTGCTGTTCTTCAACAAGGATGGCTTTGGCATTAAGTAACCCACAAAGGTTGATATGCCATTAAACAAAGAAACCAAACCAAATCAAAACATATATATATACTACAGGGAAAGGTTTGGAGCACGGCCAACAATTAAATACCGCCCTGCGTGTTACATTTCAAGGCCGACAGCTAACAGGCTGAAATAATGTAAACAAAAAAAGATAATCCAATTGAAATTACCTTAAAAAGGAAATCATCTTTAAAAATTGAATTGAGAAAATGATATAATCAGGTTGATAGAATTTATCGGACGTTATTTTTATTCTTTTCTATATTAAAATGCATATTAACACTTTGTCTTTTACCAATCCATGAATTATAAACGACAGAGAGTTACTTAGGTTTTATGATTTCCAATCGCCTAAACGGCCTTATTTTGGTTTTAGACGCTGTTTTTTAAATTTGCTTACGCATAATTAATTGCACTTCAACATTGAATTTTTAAAGTTTTTCGTGTAAATATTAATACACCGACTGCATCTCAGAAGAGGGGTAAACCCAGCACCAACAGTGTGTCCTGGACTTGACACTAAACAATCTGATGGAAGGATCCAGTGATGCTGGAGATTTAGGGAATGCGGAGCACTCCTTCATTGCTATCGCTCCCAGGTCCACTCTGGCCCGGAACGGTAACACCTTACAGGGTCCTATCTATGGGTCAAATAGAACAAAACTGTGTACTTATGCGAAACTTAATTGTTTGAAATAGAACTGTTCTGACATTTAACGGTGTGTGAGCAAAAAAACCACGCTTATACTAAACTGAATTGTTCGAAATAGAACTGTTTATATGTATAAAGATAAATTAGGCATTAATGACTTAAAATGTTTGATAACCAAACCAAACTTGCAGCAAATTAAAGTAGACCCGAGAGTTATGGCAATAAAGGGATACTTTACACTCCACGGAGCAGAAGAACAGGAGCCTCACCATTCGATGCATTTTAGCATCATATCCAGGATAACCTTCTTTGTGGGAGGAATATTAGCTTACCTTAAATCGTTAAAACCATCCAAGTAAGATGAACAAGACATGCAGGACAATGCTGGAAAAGCAAGGATTAACTCAGTGACGATCTTCTATGGACCCTTACACATAGACGTGCTAATGTTACTTATTTACATCAGCTGTGTGAGGACACAGGATGTAATTTGGAAGACCTGCCGCGAGCAATGGACTAATCGGGACGGATTGAGGAAGATAATCTGGAAGATCTATACTGTCAGTGCGAATTGATGATGATGATGATGATTACAGATGCATCCCTTTTAGAAAACATACATGATTCTAATTCAAATTACATTGATATTTCTGCTCATCGATTATTTGAAAAAAATGAGGTTCTGTTCGATCCAAACTTCCCCAAACTATTATTCACTTTCCTACTGGACTGGATTCATAAAAAATAATATCAGATTATCCACAATTTTTACTTAGTGGAAGCCTAAGAAGTTCGAAGATGACATATATATATATATATATATATATATATATATATATACTCACATCCTCCACATGAATAGGATGCGACACAGGGTCAATATTTTAAGCGGAGATGAACAGGTTTAACTTCTAAGTTTTCCTGCAATTAGGTCGGCTGCTATACAAAGGTTATAGATCCCTGTCTGCCCCTCTATTTTCCTGGGAGAAATAATTGTATTCATACCTTTCCCGAGGTTATTACCGCTATGGGAAATGTATATATATATATATATATATATATATTGGCAGCATTTTTTCATTAATACAAATTTCGTTGAATATAATAGACATTTTCTGTCTACATATTTTCTTTTTGATCCTTTTATATTGCCGTATTGATTTTATAGTATTCGGCGGGAATTGATTGATATATTTTCCATAATTGTTTATTTCCCAAGTACTTTTGGCCATCATCAGGGGACAAACAAAAACTACAGATTCTCGAAGCACTACATATTAGAAACATGCAACCCAAACTTAACAGAATTAATTTTCAAACCAGTGCTAATGTACTTAATTATCTTTACCTACTGACACTACTTATAGAACAATTTTAAAAGTAAACGCTACACACTGCAACGGCCCAGATGCTATTCTTCTTAGAAAGTTGTAAAGTACATAATGTACATACAAAAGTTACATCACTTTTGTAATACATCCTCCGCTGATGATGGCCCAAAGTTGGGTAGAAAGTACTTGGGAAATAAACAATTATGGAAAATATATCAATCAATTCCCGCCGAATACTTTAAAATCAATACGGCTATATGAAAGGATCAACAAGAAAAAAAATAGACAGAAAATATCTTTAATATTCAACAAAATTTGTATATATATATATATATATATATATATATATATATTGATTGAACATAATAGACATTTTTTGTCTACATATTTTTTGTTAATCCTTTCGAATTGCCGTATTGATCTTATGTTATTCGGCGGGAATTGATTGATAAACGTCCATAATTAGTTATTTCCCAAGTACTTTCTGCACAACTTTGGGCTATCATCAGGGGAAGATGTATTAAAAAAGCAATGTAACTTTTTTAGTACATTACTACTTTGTAAGAAGAGCGTTTGTACTGTTATGTTGTGTAGCGTTTACTTTTCGAATTTGTTTATATAAATAACATTCGAAGCTAAAAATATTTAAGTACATTAGCACTGGTTTTAAAATTAATTTTATTAAGTTTGGGTTGTATGTTCCTAATATGTAGTGCCTCGAGAATCTGTGGTTTTTGCTTGTTATTTTCTTGTTATAATATTGTTTTGCTTTCCGTAAGAATTTTCCGTATTTCTGTTGTTGGGCATGAATGCTTTTTTAAATGCTGTGCTATGGAACTTGTTTCAGAAAGGTGCATTATAAGTCTTCTCCATAAGGTAGGTGAGGTTAAACCAACATATATATTATTATTTTCAGAGATACAAT
Organism: Sepioteuthis lessoniana; assembly: GCA_963585895.1. Lineage (NCBI taxonomy): Eukaryota > Metazoa > Mollusca > Cephalopoda > Myopsida > Loliginidae > Sepioteuthis > Sepioteuthis lessoniana. The sequence continues at coordinate 20,713,160 of OY757904.1, forward strand.
ATCCTAGAGGACATTTAAATTGATATACGTGGTGCCTTCAATTAATTTCCTGACTTTTTTTTGTACAGGCATTTAAAATTGGCGTAGACTCTTCAAAATTCAGTATGTTATTGCTATACATCTTATGAGATGACTGACCAATTTTTATGATTTCAGGCTCAAATGAACAGCTACAGCAGCAATTGGAATACACCCTACTAAAGCCCGATTGTCACAGCTGGTGAATTTCAAAAATGCAAAACGTGAGGACACTTTAGAAGAACGATATGCAACAAAACTCTGTTTTAAACTTGGAAAAATGCCACAGAAACGTATGGAATGCTTCAGACTACTTTTCGACCATCTTGCATGAATACAGAATCAGTTTTTGAGTAGCATAAGAGATTCAAGGAAGGCAGGGAGTTTATGAGGGATGGTGAGAGGTGTGGGAGGAGTAAGGATGTCAATACACCAGAGTTGATAGGCCAAAGGTTTAGGGTTAGGGTTACTATGTGGAGATTTTAAGGGAGTTCAGGAAGAGATTCCTAGGGAAGAGGCGAGCACTCTTCAAATCGACTCAGTGGCATTTCCACCAGGACAATACACCAGTCCACAACGCCATCCTTGTCACGGACTATTTGACGAAGATGGGCATCAAGACAGTTCGCCACCCTCTCTATAGTCCAGACCTTGGTCCCTGTGACTTTTGCTTATTCCCTAAGCTCAGAGGCTGTCGTTATGAGAGAATTGAGGAGATGAAAGAGGCTGTGACGAAGGTCATTGACACGCTCACACAAGAGGACTTCCATGGGGCCTTCCAGAAGTTGTTGAAGCGGTACAACAATTGTATTGCAGCCGGAGGAGAGTACCTCGAAGGGGACTAGAGTTTCATGTGTGTACTATAAATAAAAGTGCCCCTACGAAAAAGTCTGGAAACTTATTTAATAAGTATATAACGTTGTTTTTTAGGGTTTTTTTTATTTTTTTTATTTTTTTGCAAAACTCCAATCGAGCGAGAGGAATTATTTTTAATGACTAATTTGGAGGTTTTAAATTTATTATAATATATATTTTATTTTTTTATTAGGATCAGTAGTGAGTATGTTTCTATGAATCAATGTTTTTGATATTTTTTCATCTGATTTATAATTGTAGTCCACTTGGTTACGGTAAAAAAGTTTGATATATGTTTGTTGACTGGGTGGAGTAGTACAGTGTTTATTTTGTTGGTTAAAATTCTTAATCCCACGTTTAATTTGTTCATCAACAATATAGTTAGGAAACCCCTTATTGATGAGAGCCTGTTTTGTTTTCTACCTCTTTATAAAATATTGTTTTGGAGGAGAAGATCAGTTTGGCGCGGGATATCAGATTATTAATAATTGCTTTTTCTATCTGAAGAGGCATTCACTTTTAAAGTTAAGAGTACAGGAGTTTTTATCAGAGGTTTTTTTGTAAGTAGAGGTAGTGAAGTTATTGTTATTGTTAGTATCAATGATAACATCTAAAAAGGAAATGTTATTATTTTTGTTAAGTTCATGAGTAAAATTAAGAACCGAATTTTTTTTGGAAGGTGTCTAATTATGGAAGATTTATCAACCAATTCCCGCCGAATATCATACAATCACTATGGCAATTTAAAAGGATTAACAAAAAAATATGTAGACAAAAAATGTCTATTATGTTCAATCAACTATGTATTAATGAAGAAATGCTGCCAAAATACACACACACATACACACACACACACACACACACACACACACACACACATATATATATATATATATATATATATATAACGCAATTTTTCCAAGCAGTAGTCGTCTCAGTTTTACTCTATGGATGCACCACATGGATGCTGATTAAGCGTATTGAAAAAAAAAGCTAAACGGCAATTGCACAAGAATGCTACGGGCTATATTGAACAAATCCAGGAAGCAAAATCCCACAAAGTAGTTGATGTACGGTCACTTACCTCCCATCTCTAAAACCATCCAAATAAGACCAATAAGATATGCGGGACACCGCTGGAGAACTAAAGACAGACACATAAGCGACGTTCTCCCATGGACCCCTTCACACGGACGTACAATTGTTAGACCACCTGCTAGAACTTATCAACAACAGCTCTGTACGGACACGGGATGTTGTCGAGAAGACCTGCCAGAAGTGATCGATGATTGAGACGAATGGTGAGAGACAGTCAAGTAAATCCGTGCTAGCCGCATGACTTGATGATATATATATATATATATATATATATATATATATATATATATATATATATATTATGCATGAGTGTGAGCGTGTGAGTCTGCGTGCGAGTATTAAAGTAACATGAACGAATTAAAAACATCAAAACTGATTTTGACTTTATGAATCAATGTTTCCACTGAAGCAAAATGTAAGAATTTTTCCTTAAGATCATAGAAAGCTACTTTGTAAGTAAATTCATGTACACCTCCATTATTTTTTGGTTCGTTTGGTCTTTGTATTTTTACCCCAAAACACATCTTATATTATCTTTAAGTATTTTGAAATACGTCAGCACTCAGGTTGATGAACAAATTTGTTCAAGCATTAAATTAAAAATTTGCCCAGTCGGTTTGGGCTGTAGAATACACCAACTGCACCTCTGCAGAGGAGTAAAAAAACCCCAATGAGTGTCCTGGAAATGACGCTAAACAATCTGATGGTGAGGTTCCAGTAATGATGGGGCTTTAGGGAATACAGAGCACCCCTTCATTGCCAGTGCTCTCAGGTCCATTCTGACCCGGCGTAGTAGTACCTGATAGGGCCCTATCTATGGGTTAAATAGAACTAACGGCATACTTATGCTAAACTTAACTATTTGACTAAACTGAATACCTTGAAATAGAAATGTTTTTGACGACTGAACCGTACTTGCATTTGGGCTGGGTGCTTGTGCTGGACTGAATTATTTGAAATGGAACTGTTTTTTGACATTGAAACTGTACTTAGACTAAACTGAATTATTTAACATAGAACTGTTTTGACATTTAACAGTGTGTAAACAAAATCCGTACTTATACTAAACTGAATTTTATGCTTAATTCATTTAGTACATACATACATGCGCACACACACACATACACACACACACTATATATATATATATATATGTGTGTGTGTGTGTGTGTGTGTGTGTGTGTGTGTGTGTGTGTGTGTGTGTGTGTGTGTGTTTATAAGTTGTAAGTTGGTTGACCGTGTGTGTGTGTGTTTATAAGTTGCAAGTTTGGCTCCCTTTTCATTAGCTACTACACTGAGATGTAGGTGAAGGCACTACTCCTTTCCCTGGAATGTTCCACTTCCCCTTGATCAATACCTTATAATGCTGACTGCTAAGCAAGGAGGTATCAAGTATCTTTTTTGTGTCTTTGGTATGACACGACCTGGGATTGAAGCACGAACCATTTGCAAACACTCGAACCAATGAGGCGACCGTAGTGTAATGATTACCGTTGTAGGAAATGGACACGTTTGTTGTACTTGCGTGTTTGTGTTTTTGTGAAGCTGTTTCTGAAGAGATTTTTTGTACACGACTCTATCAAATACGAATGACGTTTGAACAGATCTATTTGACTCATAGATGAGACCCTAACTACTCTGGGTCAAAATGGACCTGGGAGCAATGGTAACGAAAGGGTACTACGCAGAAGCTTACTTTCATCGATTGCTTTTAGGACTCACTGAATGTAATGGTTGATGAGAAGGTATGGCGTCAGAGACTCATAAGAATTTCTGGCGTCGTCATAATCCTTTTGATGAAAATGATAAATAGCAGCCAATCGACTCTAAAGAATGTTAGTATTATCAATGATGTAAATAACTCACCTTTCTCATATTTCTTTTTTCCCACTGTACCTTTCCTCCGGGATATAATGGCTCTTAAGGGTTCTTGAGTTTGAGACCCATGGCCTTAGACCAGAAATGTGAATACGTAATAAGAATAAAACTATTTAGAAAAGAAATTGTCAGTAATAATAACTTAGAAGCTATCACTCTACAGTAAGGTGCCTACGTTTGTCTGTAATTATTAAGAAGTTGTTATCTCTTTCATTGTGAAAATGCAAAAATAAAGATGGAGTCTTTCCTGCGTGTTACGCAAAGATAACAAATGTAGAAAAGTGCTTTATAGCTTTTTATCTGTTGAACATGAGAAAAAAGTGTGTGTCTTTTTAATTAAATCAAAAAATAATTTTGGTTTTCTTCCAAAGACCGTACTTGGAAATAATTACCTTTTTCCAGAAACAAGAAAGGCAATTACGAACGGGGAGGGGCCGTAAGTTTATCAAGATAGATTCATGCCCCACATATTGGTACGAGTAAAGGAAAACGTACCTACTACACACCCACACGAACATGTGTATAGTAATTTACAAAGCTCTTTGCTTCGATGTGGCACAAGGCCGAATAAATTGGACACCCAATGAGAATCGAACTCACTCGTGTAGGTTTGCTAGTCAAGCTTACTAACCGTTACACTACCAAAGGTACCCCGCGAACATGTGTATATAAAAACACGATAGATAGCTAGATATGATTTCTAGTACAGTCGTGCTATTTACATATGTTCCTTACACATAAAATTATACAAATGCTAACAAGATTGTTTATGCTTCTGGAGATTTTAAATGTATATTTGCCAAAATATGTATATGTGCGTATTTATGTATGTATATGTAAATATATATGTTTATGTGTGTTCACGCACGTATATAGATACATCGTATGTGATGCTGTGGTGAAGTCAAACATGGTTGTCTCGTCCCTGGATTAGTTCAGTTTAAATACTAAAGAATATTCACTGAAACTGGACAGTTAAGTAATTGTGAATAAAGCTTAGGTGAAGACATTACCTTGTTAGTATTTCGTGAGAGATGCAAATACATATATATGAATATAATCAGATACTCTCTCACACACCAACAGACGTAGATAGATAGATAGATAGATAGATAGATAGATAGATAGATAGATGGATTTTGTTGTTTGGGTTTTATGGTATATCAACATTTGTAGGTTATCTAATGCCAAATCCATTTTTATACAAATAATCACTTCTATTTCAAACAATTCAGTTTAGCATGAGTACACAGTGTAATTGTGAAAAAAATTTCTATTTCAAGCTATTCAGTTTAGTCAAACAGTTCTAATTCAGCTAATTCTGTTTAGTATATGTATAGATTTTGTTTACACCCAGTTAAATGTCGAAACAGTTCCATATTAAACAATTCAGTTTTGCTTAAGTACAGTTTCAATGTCAAAACAGTCTCATTCCAAACAATTCAGTTTAACATAAGTACACAGTATAAATGTAAGTACTCAGTGTCAATGTCAAAAACATTTCTATTTCAAGCAATTCAGTTTAGTCAAACAGTTTTAATCAAACAATTCAGTTTAGCATAAGTATTCAGTTTAGTTTTATTTAACCCATAGGTGCTACCATTCTGGGCCATAGAGAAGCTGCGAACAATAGCAATGAAGGGGTGCTCCACATTCCTCAAATCCCCAGTATCACTGGAACCTCACAATGAGATTATTTAGCGTCATTTTCAGGACACTCATTGGTGCATTCTACAGCCACAACCGACTGGGCAAAGATATGAATGAATAAACATGAATATATATATATATATATATATATATATATATATATATATATATATATACTCTCACATCTACAGATTTAGATAGATAGATAGATAGATAGATAGATAGATAGATAGATTTTATGGAGTTGATATTCTACATAAAAGAATGTTTTTGATTCATAAAAATAATCGTAGAAACCTATTGATTGTTTAAGAATAGATAGATAGATAGATAGATAGATAGATAGATAGATAGATAGATAGATAGATAGATGAGAAAAGAAGATAGATAGATAGATAGATAGATAGATAGATAGATAGATAGATAGATAGATAGATGAGAAAAGAAGATAGATAGATAGATAGATAGATAGATAGATAGATAGATAGATAGATAGATGAGAAAAGAAGATAGATAGATAGATAGATAGATAGATAGATAGATAGATAGATGAGAAAAGAAGATAGATAGATAGATAGATAGATAGATAGATAGATAGATAGATAGATAGATAGATAGATAGATAGATGAGAAAAGAAGATAGATAGATAGATAGATAGATAGATAGATAGATAGATAGATAGATAGATAGATGAGAAAAGAAGATAGATAGATAGATAGATAGATAGATAGATAGATAGATAGATGAGAAAAGAAGATAGATAGATAGATAGATAGATAGATAGATAGATGAGAAAAGAAGATAGATAGATAGATAGATAGATAGATAGATAGATAGATGAGAAAAGAAGATAGATAGATAGATAGATAGATAGTCGAAGAACTAATTTTTTTTCTCGGTGCAGCTTTATCAATCCGTTTTTATATATCAAGTGCATCGCAAGTTTAATATATATTCTATTGTTGTAAGTTACTCTTTAATTCGATGAAAAGAGGAAAAAAGAAATAAAAAGTAGAGATGAAGCAAAAAGATATTTTCTCTTGCAATAAACAGTAAAAAAAAAATAATGGCGGTCACCTTTTTTTTCCTTTTTTTCACTTTTTCACCATCGCTTTTCAGATCAGGGCTCTTGTTTTTGTTTTATTGTTATTTTTTCTGTTAGTATTTTCTTCGAAAAGTCATCACTCTTTCTTTCTGTCTTTCTTTCTTTCTTTTCATCATTTTTAGTAGTTTTTTTCATCACCTCATACGAAAAGTTCCTAATTAAAGCCATTCTTTAGACCTGTGTCTCGCAGGTAGCATATCATTACAATAATACTTGAGTGCTTACAAGGAGAAATAGTGATCTTTTAAAAAAAAGGTAAAGAAATGCACATAACGACGACGCATTTTTTTTACCTTTGCCTTTTCGACCTGCCTTCTTACTCACTGATGATTTATTTATTTGAAAAAAAAAGATTCTTCGCAATCATGACGTCACCAACCTGATTGTCAAGCCTATTTTAAGGGGGTTTTTTTTCTCGCTTTTATCTTCAGGTAACTTCTTAATTTAATCACCTAATCTTTCTTCTTGCTTTTCTTACCCCGTTTCATAAGTTTGGGTCGACTTTTCCTCTTGTATAATTTACAAATAAATCTGGGTGGGGTGGGGGTAATTTCTGGCTCAGAAGTCGAACGAATATTAAAATGCCCGTATTCCTAGAATGGGTAAATTAATGTCCACATTCAATTCATATCCCTTATTCCATAAAAATAGAACGAATTTGTGAAAGAAAGCGGGTGTGTATGTACATCCCCACGTAAAAAATGTACAAAGGACACAAGTATTTTATAGATAGATAGATAGATAGATAGATAGATGAGAAAAGAAGATAGATAGATAGATAGATAGATAGATAGATAGATAGATAGATAGATAGATAGATTTTATGGAGTTGATATTCTACATAAAAGAATGTTTTTGATTCATAAAAATAATCGTAGAAACCTATTGATTGTTTAAGAATAGATTGATAGATAGATAGATAGATAGATGAGAAAAGAAGATAGATAGATAGATAGATAGATAGATAGATAGATAGTAAAATCACGCTTAGGCTAATGTATAAGCACACAGACACACTCATCGTAAGATAGATAGATAGATAGATAGATAGATAGATAGATAGATAGATAGATAACACAATAAGGTCTTCTGACCCTGGGGGCACATATTTAGGTGCAATAATATGTATGCATGCAGGTGCAAGTTTGTCTATGTGACTATATACGCGTACAGGCGTAACGAATGTATACGTCTATGTGTAGGTGCGAGCGTCCCTACATAGGTATGAGTAGACATAATCAGTGTGCATATGTAGGTAGGTAGGTAGGTAGGTAGGTAGGTTGGTAGACAAGTGTATGTAGCTATATAACTTGGGAAGGTCAGCAGATTTTAATGAATAAAGTTGAAAGGGAAAGAACCATTGATGGAGATAAAACGGTTAATTTCTATTGTTTATAAAGTCTAGTACGGTCAATTGTCAGCAGACAAAGATATCACATTTTTTTAATATACTTTAGTTCTTGGACGTCCAAACTGGAAGCGCTGTTTTCTTTTCAGGAAGTCAGAAAACCTTATATCCAAGGGAGCAATTTCTAATAACATATATACATGATTACGTGCGTGCGAGTGCATGCTACTGAAATCAAGCAAAAACGGCACCTTTAAAAGATTTAAAATAAGCAATGCATCTAAAATACCCTAACTTAGAGAATAAAAATGTATACTTTCCAATTTACAAATAAAGGATAATTTTATATTGTCTACATTGACACTGAACTTTTTTTTTTAATCATCATATGACATATGAGGTGCCCGTGGTGTAATGGTTATCGTCGTAGGAAATGGACACGGCGACACGAGTTCAAATCGTGGACGAGACTGATTATTATTACTAATACCCTTGGGAAAGGGTATGAATCCAATTATTCTCCCTCCAGCTATGGGTAAATAGTAGGACAGACTGAATTCTTCAGCCTTGCTGGGGCAACTAGTCTAGGAGAAGGAAAACTCTGAATTAAAACGTGTTAAACTCCGCTTAAAAATTGACCTTGTGTTATATTCTACCCGAGTGGAGGGGTTGGTAAATATGATATAACAGAAATATTTGTCGGTGAGGCACAGAAATACGCCACGTTCTCTGCAGAGTGGCAAGACCCTCTCCTAAAAAAAAGCAGTATTCTGTTATGACACTAAACTGTAGAAAATGGTGACGCTCTACTTCTAAAGTTTTGGGGAATGTAGGGTACCTTGTTTCCTGTATTACTCTCTGGTTCACTCAGATCAGAAGTCGTAGTATTACCTGTTAGGATCCTATCTTTAGATCAAACAGATCTATTTAAAATTATTCGTATTCGATAGAACCGTGTGAAAGCGTTTCACTGACCTATAGTAGCCCAGTCGGCTAAGGCAATATAACAAACCAACATCTCTGCAGAGGGGTAAGACTCAACCCAAACGAGTGTCCTGGATATGACATTAAACAATCTCCAGTTGTGGAGCTCTGGGGAATGTAGAGCACCCCTTCATTGCCAATGTTCCTCGGTCTTCTCTGACCCGGAGTGGTAGTACCTGATAGGGTCCAATCTATTGGTCAAATTACACCGCATACAAACATACTAAACTGAATTGTTAGAAATAGAACTATTTGATTATTTAACTCTGTGTAAACGAATGACTGGTGTTTAAATGAATTCTTAATGATGCATAGCGATACTTGGAACCCTCTTTGCGCAAAATAATAGGCGTAGGCTTGTTCAAGAACGTTATCTACAAAATGTGTTTACAAATCATATATACATAATATATATGTATGTAGAGGATTTGGCATTATTAAATAACCTAAAATGGTTGATATGCGCGTGGTGTAATGGTTATCGTCGTAGGAAATGGACACGGCGATACGAGTTCAAATCCTGGACGAGGCTGATTGCATTTCACATAGCACTAATATCCTCGGGAAAGGTATGAATCCAATTATTCTCCCTCCAGCTATGGGTAAATAGTAAGGCAGACTGTTTCTTCAGCCTTGGTGAGGCAACTAGTCTAAGAGAAGGAAAACTCTGAATTCAAACCTGTTTAAACTCCGCTTAAAAATTGACCTTGTGTCATATCCTGCCCGAGCAGAGGGGTTGGTAAATATGGATATGCCATAAAACCGAACCAAACCAAACTAAATCACTGGCCTATTGACATAAAATAACTCTCGACGAGTTGATATACCGTTTAAACCAATATATCAATCCATACGTCACTCAATCAACGTTCATTTCTTTCTAAGTGGGGTGTCCTCGTGGTGTAATGGTTAAAGCGATGGACTGCGGAATCGTAGTACGCGAGTTCGTACTCCAGTCGCGCTATTACATTCACTTTCGGGCAAATGCCCTTGGGAAAGGTATGAACCCCCTTATCCTCCCAGCTATGGGATAAATAGTACCACGACTGTTCTTCTAGGAGAATAGCTTTGGCATTAAATAACCTACAAAGGTTTATATGCCATTAAACAAAGAAATCAAACCAAACCATTTCTTTCTAAATAGAAGGAGCGAGAGAAAGGAAAACTAGACGAAAGTTAAATGATTTTGCGTGAAGTTTTTTTTTCTAATGTATAATATTCGCTTGACTTGGTTCTGTAATGTCGCAGAAAAACCGATGTCTTGAATACTGTAAGCAAGAGGCGTTCAAATACACACCTGAGTGACCATGGATAACATTAACGATCTGAGATGAGAACGTGTGGCCATCTTGAAATATGGCTGCTCACATTTTTCAGTTGACGGTCTATCAATCAAGTGACCAATCATTGCTCAAGTGGCGTTCTTCCATTTTAAAGCTTAGCTTGTCTTCATACGGATTTAATGATTATCTTTCCCGTAGCTTATGATTCCCTTTATTGATTTGAGGACCGACTCAATACGATGCTGCAATATTTTACTCAGATATGAAATTAAGTCATTTCTTGGTCTAGCAACTGTTAGACGTGTAGCCAAGATTTGCCAATACGATTCTGTGTGAATAACAAAAAATGTGAATGTTTAGTTCTACTACCGGGTCTATAGTATTTATCGCAACAAAATCACTCTGATATATACAAATTTCTCTATAGTGTAAAATATGTCTTTTGTCAGTCAAATCTGTGGCATAGGGGAAACACCACTGAAAATGTTTTAGCCATCAGGACTTATTAACACTCCAGTATAGGGTGTCTCAATATATATGGGACCCATGTGACTGTTGATTACTCTCCTAATAATAATGCTGTGTTCTTTTTAGTTTCAGATCTGAAAATAGCATACAATAATAACTATCGATTCTCCATCACAATGATTTGGACAAGAGAAGAAAAATATTTTGCATTTGGAGATGAAATCATTCAAAACTGTGCTAGCTAAATTTGGCAGGAAATTTACCTTTAACCATTATCCTAAGAAAAGCCAAATTTATCGTTGGGTACACAAATTTCAAGCCACAGGGTCAGTAAACAACCTTAACTAGAAGGCAAAAAATCCCAGATTCGGCAAAAAGTTGACAAGATGTCCTGACAATTTGGATTCGGTGAGATATTCCGTCGTAAGGGGTCTGAAATAGTCCATCCGAAGACGATCCCGAAGAACTTGGCCTTTCTCGCGCTTCTTTGCAAAGAATCTTCACGAAAGATCTTCAACTGTATCCATACAGAATCCAGATCAAGCATAATCTCACACCAGCTGATTGAGTATCTTGTCTCAGTGCATGTATCTATCTTTTCGTCGTTGTGTAGGCCAACTGGGCTCTAAAGCCTCGGTAAGACAACCTCTTTAAAAGAAAATCTTATGGGCATTCGGTTTAACTAATGAAGGAGCTGGCGAGACACTCAATAGTGTTACAACAATACCAGTTAAATGGCGGATTGACATTTCTGCAATTCAACGACACTCTTCACTAACACAAAAAGACCAATGAAATGTGTTTTTCATATCTGGAAGGGTCAAACGGGGAATCATTGAGAGCATGATAGCCTGTTCATCCTCTCACGTTAAGAGTTTCTAACTGACTAACTTATGCTAACTCAAAAATACATCTAGTAATCTGACTGAAACCATCCAATAAAGAAGAAAGTGTTTATTTTATTCAATATTTTTTGCAACTTGTCACGGTTCTTCGTTAGGAAATGGGTCGTGGCAGAGGGCGTTTGCTTAATACACACAACTGATACGGGAGTGCAATAATACCGTTAAATAGGGCAATATTTTAGCTACAAAATGCTATTTTTCAATATTCAACTCCATTTGCTATTTGTTTTCTTCTGCAATAAGTAGGAGCCTATGTGTCACTCTCATAAACATCTACATCCCCAAAATTGAAAAAAACTTTCACGTTGCCAACATCTAGAAGTATTTCACTTGGGTCACGTCTTTCCTGTGGAGGAGAGATTCAGTTAATAGATACAAATTGCAATTCATTTCTGTACTCGATAATGTCGATGAAAGTTGTTGGTTTTTGTTTGTTTTTTTATGGAAGACTGAAGTAACATAATGTTAGATGAACTTGAGTTCTGAACAGAAAAGAAACTGAATTTTGTTTGGATGCTCAACCGGCTGCATTGAAATAAAAAAAAGATTGTTTTATGGATGAAAAATAACTGTGATTTACTCAAATAAAAATATCGTATCAAATATACTTCGTTTCACTATCAATAAAAATGGTAAAACAGAACACAAATGTTTAAATTCAAAGAAAGACAAATCTAAGTTTCTACCGGAACTTCAAACAAAATCTCTTTGCGAAAAAAATCACATATATAAAACGCAATGTGGCTTAGAGTAATTATTTATCTAAATTCAATATATATATATATATATATATATATATATATGTGTGTGTGTGTGTGTGTGTGTGTGTGTGTGTGTGTGTGTGTGTGTGTGTGTGTGCGTGTGTGCAGACATTGGACAAAATAAAGAAAACATCTAGAAATTTCAAATAAATTTATGTTAATATTATTTTCTGATCGCAGCCCCCACCTTGAAATCCAGCTTTGTGCAGCTCCCTTTTTACAGTTTTTGAGTAAACTGTGTTCTTGAACGGTCATTAAGCTCTGCTGTAATTTTCGGACTTGTATTCTTGCAATCCTTTCTAACAATCCACGTAAGAGTCCAATGTTCCACACCAAACAGCTATCGCTTTTTTCCAGAGTTTTGCTTCTGTGAGGTGTTTTTTTTTTCCTTCTTTCTCAAATGCTGTCATTACTTTTGAGACAGCACTCCTTGCTACACCAAATAGTTCATCGGTTTTTGTTACGAGTACCAACAATTTGACCTCTTTTAAAGTCTGACAGGTCTGCCATTTTAATGAATTTTGATTAATTTTTCATGATGATATCTGTGAAAAAACAAGAATTTTTGTAAAACAAGACGAGAAAAATTAATAATAAATCAAAAACAGAACAATAAATAACGTTTGATGGTTTTATAGGAGTTTCAAAATTATGAAACTAAGATTCTAGATGTTTCAATTATTTTGGCACCGGACATTGGCCTAGTGGTTAGAGTGTTCGCCAATGGCCCGGGAGACTAAGGTTCAATCCCAGGTCGAGTCATACCAAAGACTTTAAAAATGGTACTTGAAGCCTCCTTGCTTAACACTCAGCATTATAAGGTATGGATCAAGGGTAATGTGGAGCAATCCAGAGAAAGGATTAGCGCCCTCCCCTACACATTGGTGTAGTAGCTATCGAAAAGAAGCCTTCGAGTCACCCTCGACTATGGTCGCCAACAACTACAACTATTATTTTCCCCAACTCATATATGTATATAGATATATAGATAGAAAGAGAGAGAGAGAGAGTTATTCAAAAAGTTCTAAGCCTCCCTAGGATAGCTGAATATTTTTCTTGTGGAAACACACTGTCACTTCTTATAAAAAAAAAAGGAAAACCTGCTCTAGTTTTTCAAGTTTCATAAAAAATGCTGGTCTGTTGTAACAACAAAAATTTTCTGTCATGCTCTTCTTGCTCGGTAAGGCTTATAACTCGTTGAACAACTTCCGTATATATATATATATGTATATATATATATATATATATATATATATATATATATATATATATATATATATATATATATATATATAAGGGTTACCGCAAAATAGTCTCTTATTTTAACATGCTAACAAAAGACGCAAATAGTGATGGTATGTAAGTAGAAGTTGAACCTTCTCACCAATCTCTTATTTTTCTTGTTACTAATAATAATTGACCAGACCTGACAAAATGGTATCACACTTGAAAGTTTTTATGATGTAGAGGCGTGTTACCCCATTACTCCACGCAGGAAAATTGCACCTATGACATTCATTGATGCTGCTAAACGTTTACGGGGACAGTAGATATGAGCAAAGTTAGATAGTGGGTCAATGTCAGCTTCAATACGTGAGAAACGATGTTAGCAACTTGAGGATATCACAAACTTTACACCATTTGGACCTCCCATTGCTGAGACAAGAACACAAGACAACCGTAACTGAAGGTGGCTGTTTACAGTCCAGCATTAAAACCGATGAGCCAAAATTAAAATAACATGTGGACTAGTGCATATTTTTACACAATGAAGCACGCAATGTTTTCTCCATCCGTGGAGAAAATACATTACCAATTGTGTCATTGATTGTAAGATTTAGCTCCATTATTTGATGTAAAAAATGTCAAAATGGAAATCGATTTTTTCTTTCACATTATATAATAAAACCTATGTTAAAACGTATGTTAAATCGAATCTATTTTCAAATTATTTCTTTAACAGAGACATTTGCATGGCTCTCAGTGAATAACTTTCCTTATTCAGTCTTGCTTATTTCTGTACTTGTTTTGAATCATCTTAATTGTTAATTTTGTTGCTACGATATGACAAATATAAATCAATGTGTTTGTTTTTTTAAATACGGTGGAGAAATTATGCATATTCTCTCTTGAGGCGTCAATCGAGACTCTACCAGTTATTAACGTCTATTGTTAATTGCTATCTTTGCTCGACATCCGATTTCTTTTGATAATCTTCCTCTGCCACCATTAAGTGTTTTATGTGAATAATGTGCTTTTACCTGAGGACACCGTCTTCTGCCATTTACCGTTTGGGAAAAACTAAATATACGCGCCTTTCTTCACAGCACATAGATAACTGCCCCTGACGGTAAGGCATAGAATGTGCTTACTGTATACCTGAGTGTCCCTTCGCTGCCTGTAGTGCTATATCCCTTAAAAAGAGTAAAAAAACATTGGAAGAGGTATTTCTAACTTTAGAATAAACCTTCGCGGTGTTTCAGATAATTGCCGAGGCAGAAAAATTTGCCATAATTTGCAAAAGATTTTTATATTAAAATTAGAATTATTTAAAATCATTTTTATTATATAGGAATACTTGACGACATATAAGCATGAGCACATAGCTGTAAATAAAAACGCAAAATGTACACAATTCCCGAACTTAAAATAACTCTCGACAGTTTGACATGCCGTTAAAATCAATCTCTATGCTCAATTATAAAACTACTTAACTTGATATTTTCTATAGACCTCATATCTTATCGAAAGATCACACTTATAATCAAACAAAAACTTCGCGACTACTTGAATAACATTCTAGAATTATAGCAAGAGTAAAATACGTTTCATATTTATGTATGTATGCATGTATTTACAAATGTATTTACCATGCATGTATTTACCGATGTATTTACCATCCATGTATTTACCGATGTATTTACCATGCATGTATTTACCGAATTTTTTTACCATGCATGTATTTACAGATGTATTTACTATGCATGTATTTACTATGCATGTATTTACCATGCATGTATTTACCATGCATGTATTTACTATGCATGTATTTACCATGCATGTATTTACCATGCATGTATTTACCGATGTATTTACCGTGCATGTATTTACCATGCATGTATTTACCGATTTTTTTACCATGCATGTATTTACCGATGTATTTACCATGCATGTATTTACTATGCATGTATTTACCATGCATGTATTTACCATGCATGTATTTACCGATGTATTTACCATCCATGTATTTACCAATGTATTTACCATACATGTATTTACCAATGTATTTACCATACATGTATTTACCGATGTATTTACCGTGCATGTATTTACCATAAATGTATTTACCATGCATGTATTTACCGATTTTTTTTTACCATGCATGTATTTACCATGCATGTATTTACCGATGTATTTACCATGCATGTATTTACCGATGTATTTACCATCCATGTATTTACCATGCATGTATTTACCATCCATGTATTTACCATGCATGTATATACCATCCATGTATTTACCATGCACGTATTTACCAATATATTTACCATGCATGTATTTACCAATATATTTACCATGCATGTATTTACCATAAATGTATTTACCATGCATGTATTTACCAACCATTCGGCACTAGTTGGATGCTACAAAAGGTCAGTTTTTAAGTGGAGTTAAACATGTTTGAATTCAGCGTTTTCCTTTTCAAAGACTGATTACCATAACAAGAGTAAGTAACCTAGTCTGTCCTACAATTTTACCGACAGCTGGAGGGAGAATGTTTGGATTCATACCTTTCCTTTGAGTATTAGCAATATGTGAATTACAAATAGTCTCGTCCAGGATTTGCACTTGAGTCGCCTTGTCCATTTTCTACGGTGATATCCATTTTACTTCGAGCGCCTCCGTTTTCGAACCAGATCTTTTTCGTTCTGAAAGTATCAGAATATTGGAACATCTCTGCTATGTAGATTAATTGATTTTAATTGCATGTCAACTCGCTTGAGGTTATTTTATTCCTAACGGTTTGGGAATTGTCTCTATTCAATATACATTTTTGTGTGATGTTTTTCTTAACGTAGTTCTTTTTGTACATAGTCATATCGAATACAAATAATTTTTAACTGATCTACTTGCATCATAGATGAGACCCTAACAAGTACCACCCCTCCGGATAAAACCTCAAAGTAAATACAAGGAATGTACTCCACTCTCCCATATATCTAGAACTAGATTGGTTTGGTTGGGTTTTATGGCGTATCAACCATTGTAGGTTATTTGATGCCAAATTCTCTTTATACATATATATTATATATATAGGATTTTGTTTGCTTTGCTTTTATGGCATATCAAACATTGTAGGTAATTTATTGCCAAATCATCTTTATACATATATATCAAATATATAGCGTTTGCTTTGTTTTGCTTTTATGGCATATCAACCATTGTAGGTTATTTAATGCAAAATCCTCTTTATGCATATCTATCAAATATATCGGATTTGGTTTGGTTTGCTTTATGGCATATAAACCATTGTAGGTTATTTACTGCCAAATCCTTTTTGTACATATATATTGAATATATGATTTTGAAACAGATTTTGTAGATAACACTTTTAAACTAGCTTGAGCTCATTTTTTTCATACATTTAAATGGTCTCACTCATTTTTATCTTATACAAACAATTGTTTATCATTAATCATTTATTTGCGCAAAAATTAATGTTTTCAAGTATTACTATTTAACCCTAACAACTCAATTCAGTCATTTTTTACACACAGTTAAATGATAAAACAGTTCTATTTCACACAATTCAGTTTAACCTAAGCTAATTTCTATTTGACCAATAGATAGAAACCTATCAAATGCTTCCAGTTCGGGACAGAGTGGAACAAGGAACAATGACAATGAAGGGGTACTCCCCATTTTCCAAATCTCTGGCAATACTAGAACCCCATCATCAGATTATTTAGTGTCATATTCAGGAGACTCGTTGGGGAGGTCTTACCCTGATACAGAGATGCAGTCGGTGTATTCTATAGCCTCAGCCGACTGGGCTCCCAGGACTAGAAATAGCAGATACAATTTAGTGTCATACCCAGGGATCCTTCTTTTTGCAGGTTCTTACCTTTCCGTTGGGGATACAGCTAGCATTTTCTAAGCCCTGGCATCAGGACGTCTTACTGTTTGGATGCACGACACCAACCTCTTAAAAATTTGTCCTCTTTGCCTGGTAACATTGCTCTCTTCATCTTCTTCAACTTTATTTCGATATACTTTATCATTCGCGCTTGTTTCCATTATAATTTCTTTTAACGTTGGTTCTACAGATGGAAACGAGAATTATCGGCATTTTTGTGTCTGTTTTGTTTGGGGTGAATGAGTTATTCATTTCTATAAGTGATTCTTTGATATTTTGTACTTAGTTGTAAATTCCATAATGTGCTTTCAATTTGATTTGTATAATGAACTTCGTGTATTCTTACATTAGTGTGAGGAACAGGGAAAAAAATTAAGCCTTTTATTGAGAAGTCTGGCGAAGGAATTTACAGCTGCTGCTCGCATAATGCAAAGCTATTCGAACGAATTGAGCACTCTGGTATCCGGTAAGTTCTAAAATGTAAACAAACGAACGCTACAACTTAATACCTTATAATTCCCTAGCTGACGTGGTACGCTTGTTGGCTGAGCGGTCTGATACTAAGTCTAACGTAAAATTAGGCGGGTTTCGATCGCTTCAAGCGTCCTACGTGTCTAGCCACACTGAAGAGTTGTGATACAACGAAACAGTCAGTCTGTGGATGACAATATATATATATATATATATTGTAAAGTAAAGTTAGCGACCGTCATCGACGGCGACTCGAAGGCTCCCTTTTCAATAGCCATCAAACTGAGGTGTAGGGGAGGGCGCTACTCCCCCCCCGGATTTTTCCACTTTACCTTTGATACATACCTTATAATGCTGAGTGTTAAGCAAGGAAGTATCAAGTACCATTTTAAGTCTTTGGTATGACTCGACCTGGGATTGAACCCTTGTCTCCAAGGCCATTGGCGAATATATTTTGTTGTAGGTCCAAAGAGAGAATAAAAGCATTTTAAAATAGGTAGGTCCACGAAGAGATTTGTATTTTCGAATTTATTCATTAATTTTGTTCTTACATACGTGTATGTTTCCAGCTCGTTGCTTTCGTCAGAGAACATATATGGCACAAGGCCTTGGTAATGGAGTACTCAACGAGACTTAAACTCACTCGTGTTTGCACTTTGAATGATTTTCAGTTTGCAATGGCTTTATATAGAGATCATCTTCTCTTTTTCTTAGAATGTGTTTTACCTTAGTCTGCTTTACTCCTCATTGATATTTGATATGTTTTTGTAGTGTGTGTGTGTTAGGGTGGCTTTGGATTTCTCTAACAGTTATTTTTCCTCTGTGTGTGTGTGTGTCTTGGGGATTTTTTGTGAGTGTATATGTGGTAGTGCGGTTTGAAATTGATAGGTAACTTTTTTCTAATAATTTTTGTCCGTGTATATATATATATATATATATATATATATACATGTCTATGTATATTTGTGTGTATATATATATATATATATATATGGGGGGGTTGTTTCCAGCTGGATACTTTCGTCAGAGAACATGTCTTGCACAAGGTCTAGTTCTTGGGGTATTCAATGAGACTTGAACTTACTTGTATTTGTAGTTTGAATGGTTTTTACTTATGTTTTCTTTATGAATGCTGATCCTTCCATTTTCTTAGAGTGCTCTTCTCTTAGCCTACTTTATCCCTCGTTTACTTTTGATATTTGACGCAGTGTGTATGTGTGTTTGTGAGTGTGTGTGTGTATGTGTGTGTTGAAGTGGTTTCAGATTTCACTTATACTTATTTTTCTGTGCGTGTGTGTGTGTGTGAATATATTTCTTGAGATTTTTTTTTTGTGTGTATTAATCGGCATTATTTTAAATTTACCTCGAATACATTGTTATAGGTGTTTCGAAACATGTAATTTTCTGTTTCCTTCTATTTTGATATTACTCCTGTGTAGTGATGTCCTTGTGTTAAGGGCCTGCGTTGACCCTATGTATATTTCTTTGCATTCACAACATTCAATTGTGTAGACGGCGTTTTTTGAGTTACAGCCTAAGTTTTTATTAATTTTGAATTTGGTTTCCGGGTTTTTAAAGGTATAGGATTTAACTTCTATAATTATATCACATATTTTGCATCGTTTATTATTGCATTTGGCAACTCCCTGTATTGTGTTTTCTTCAAATGTAGAAGAGGTGAGTATTCTTTTAAGATATTTGGGATGTCTCTGGCTTTTAATGATTATTGTTGTGTCAAATATTTCTTTGATTTTGTCCTTCTTTTCAAGTTCTTCTAAATTTTTCATTATTTCTGTGAATAGTTCTGGATTATTTTTGTTGTCGGATGCGACGTATGCTAAGGGTTTCTCGTTGTTGTGCTTTTCGGTTTCCTTAATTCTCTTTGTGGTATTTTTTCTTTTTTTTTTTTTTGCGAATACCAAACCCTTTATTTATTAGTGTTGTTGGGTATCTTCTATGGTGTAGGGTTGTGTGTAGTTCTTTAAGGCGAGTTTTTTTTAGGTTTTTATCCGTGATTATTGTGTGTATCCTGCGTGCTAGAGTGTAAGGGATGGGTTTTATACAGTTCTGGGAGTGATGGCTTTTGAAGTGGGTGTATTATTGCGTGTCTGTTGGTTTGTGTTTGATATCTGTGATGATTTGGCTATTTAGGTTTTTGTAAGAATGTCTAAAAATGGTAATTCTTTTGAGCTATGTTCCATACTGAATTTTATTTTGGGGTATACGTTTTGTAGTTGGTTGAGTAATTCGTTGTTATCTCCCCACAGGTATTTCCAGAATAAGAAGCAATCATCCAAATATCTTTTCCATGATTTGGTAAATTCCTCTTTTATATCGTTGCGATATTTTTTACCTATAATTTCATATAGGCTTTCTTCTAAATATGCTAGGTTTACGGTAGAGTATATTGGCGCCATTTTAGTTCCCGTAGCTATTCTAGGGGTCTGGATATAGTTAATGTTAATGAATTGGAAGGAGTTATTATTAAGGATTATTTCTATATCCTCTTTGATAATTTTTTGTTAAATCTTGGGTGTAATGTGTCTGCGTATCTATCTATCCAAAATAAGATGGCGTGTTTTCCTAATTCATGGGGGATATTGCTATATAGGTTTGTGACGTCAAATGTGGCTATGAGTGTTTTTTTCCGGTATGGAACTTTCAAAATCTATGTTGTCCTTAATATAGCTTTTTATTCTAATTGGGAAATGTTGTAGTAAAATGTCTCTTAGTTTGTAAGTAAGTAAAAACCATTGAACTACAACCATAAGTAAGTAAAGTTGGCGACCATAGTCAAGGGTGAACCGAAGGTGTAGGGAAGGGCGCTACTCCATTCCCTGGATTGGTCCACTTTGATCTGTACCTTATATTGATGAGTGTTCAGCAAGACCGCACCAAGTACCATTTTTTAATCTTTGGTATGACTCAACCTGGGATTGAACCGCCGTTTCCCGGGCTATTGGAGAACACACTACTTATTTGGGCAAGTAAGTTAAACCCAATCAAACTACAAACATGATCAAAGTAAAGTCTCATTGAATACCACATTAACTAGACCTTGTGTGGAACATGTTCTCTGACGAAAGCATCAAGCTAGAAACCTATGTATATATGTACAAACATATATAGATATGTATATATATATACACAGACAAAAACTATTAGGAAAAAGTTACCAATAAATTTCAAACTGCACTACCACACATACACTCACAAAAAATCCACAAGACACACATTCACACTCACACAAAGGTAAAATAACTGTTAGAGAACTCCAAGACCGTTCCAACACACACACACACACACCTACAAAAACATATCAAACATCAATGAGGGGTAAAGAAGACTAAAGTAAACTCGAAGGAAAAGAGAGGGTGACCTCTATATAAACCTATTACAAACTGAAAACCATTCAAACTACAAACAAGTGAGTTCAAGTCTCATTGAATACCCCATTAACAAGGCCTTATGCCATATATGTTCTCTGATGAAAGCAACAAGCAGAAAACATACACGTATGTAAGAACAGAAAAAAAATAAATTAAAAAATACAAATCTCTTCTATGAACTTCCTCTTTTAACATATATATATATATATATATAATCCATGGAATATAGACTGCGACCCTGGGTTTCGTGGAGTTTTTTGCAAAACAACAATCGTCAGACAGTTAAGAAGATGGGATGAATTGAAAATCGAAAATACGAAAAAATACAGAGAAAAAACCGTTGGGATTTCGTTTATGTGTGGTTGTAAGCGTGTGAGTGTATGTGGGAGTGTGCGTATGCATGAATGTGTTAAAATTACGTATGGGTGCGTGTTTTTATGAGGTTAAGCCAAGCTACGAACGTAGCGCTTTCGTTTTAGCGGAAATTATTTCAAGTGTATATTAATAATTCGTAACACTATTTATTTTTTTGCAAAAAAATCCATGAAACCCAGGGTCGCAGTCTATATTCAATGGATTATATATATATATATATATATATATATATATATATATATATATATATATATATATATTTACTATTAATATATAATAGCTCTATCCTAGATATTGAGCACTCACCATATTATATTGCACTTGGTTCAACACATACCCAAAAAATGATTTAGTGACAACCAACACCCTTATATATATATATACTGACTCTTTTTCAAAATCTTCAAATTCACAGGACCATCGCTTCCAGGCATGACGTCATTCACACTCCACCCTCATTTCCTATCTGGGGTTTATTATGACAATTGTGATTGTTATATCCTTTGCGCACGAGCGTAAACTGTACCCAATACTATGTACCTGAACTAAGAGCCGAATAGTTCAAAGCCCAACCAAATTGAATAATAAAATATAATGAACGAAAAATGATTAATATAAAAAAAAGTCATTCTGTAATTATATAACAGTAGGAAACTTTGTAAAAAAAAAAAAAACAGGGCCATTCAGTCACATTCCATGAGAGTATCTTGGTCAGCCTATGAAGTTTTCAGCCGACTCTCGTATATATATATATATATATATATAGTAACAAGTTTTAAATGAAAGTATGATATCAATTAGTTCGATCGTTTCATGATGAAGTATCCTAGCCCTCATTATAAAACGGAGCGAAGAAAAGGCTTTTTTAGTAATACAACATTAAATAATATTGATTTCTGTTGTAGTTTTACTCATGACACGTTCAACTGGCAATAACATTTGACGTGATATTCACGATACTTTCACACATGATGCAGTATTCTATATTACATACCAGAATTTATAAATTGAGCCTTAAAAAATATAAAACAAATTTTTCGAAAATAAATGAAATCAATTGAGAAAAGGCGAAGCAATCGTCGGTTTAGATAACATAAAATATATTTCTTCTCATCTTTATATTTATCAACAATTTCAGACAACTAGTCCAATAGATTCTCCGGGTAGGAAAACGTCAAAAGTCAGTAGTTTTCCTCCAATCACTATAAATCTTAAAACATGCATACATCATCATCAGCATCATGTCGTGCCGCTAGCACGGATATCCCTGACCCTCTCTCGCCACTTCTACCTATCGTTCATCGCCTCCGGCAGGTCTTCCGGGCTACATCCCGTATCCTCACATAGCTGCTGTATCTGTGTTCTGGCTGGTCGTCCTGCTTTAGCTCGTCCATATGTGGGGGTCCATAGGAGTACATCACTTATGAGCTCGTCGCTGCTCCTCCAGCAGTGTCCTGCGTGCCTGGCCCGTCTAACTTGTGGAGTACATACATATATATATATATATGTGTGTGTGTGTATGTGTGTGTGTGTGTTCGTTCATTTAAGCATGTTTCATTCAATAGTAAAGAGACATTTTGTCTATATAGTTTGATTAAGATCCTTTCGAGTTTCCTGATAAGAGTCTTGGTTTCAGGTTGGAATTGGTGGATGAATTTACCAAAATTATCTCGAGCGCTTTCGGACCCTTCACAGGCCATCATTATGTGCTTCAGTATTTAGGGTGGTAATTTTTTCTTTATTGTAGTATATATATACATTCAGGTTGATTTTTTTAAAATGTTAACACCCTTATGAGAGTTCATTTACGATATAATATTAAACAGTCCTCACAAGTTCACAATTCCTGTCAACACAATCATGTAATTAAAAGCAACAACCCAACGCGAAAAAGGATTTAAGAAAAGGATGATAGAAATTTGGAAAGAAGGTTAAGATTTCAATACAAGTCAGAAGCTTTCCAGACAAGCGACGATGATCTTAAAGAAAAGCTAATGTTCTCACCTTGAGATAATGGAAATATCATGAGAAAAATGATTATGATTAATATTTTTATGTATTTTCATTAAAAATGCAGAAATGATATTACGGATATTCACTAGGAAGGATTGCAAAGAGTTTATAACAGGGTTGGTGAATAAATCCAAACTTTAAAATCTTATCATTAAGAAACTTTCATAGAAATATTAACATATATCTATATATATATTGTGACGGTTACTGTATCTTTGTTCCGAGGTTACATTATCCGGGAATGTCGGGGAGAATCTCCGACGACAGTACCGTCCCACCCAAGCTCTAAATATTCTTCGTAACTAGTTATTTTTTATTGATAGCTTTGAAAGCCCATATAACTAGTTAAGTATAAAGCTTGCGTATAGGTTTAATTTTTCGAGATACAGACGAATGAGGATGTGTCAAGGGTAAAGAGGTCGACGTGATATAAATGAACACGTGGGGAATTCCGAACCGGACAAACAATATGACGCGTAGTTGTTTTTTTTCTTTTCTTTATATATATATCTTTCTTACATATTCTATTTTAAAGAAAGTACAATTATAACAACAGAAAAACAAAAAGCAAAACAAATACAAAAAAAATACAGAAATGTGGAGGACAAGTCGCTTCCAATAGTGTTTGACTATGTCCTTCCAATAAGACAAAGTTCTCTTTTTTTTTTTTCAACTCGTCTTAAACTAACATCCGTATCTTCTAGTCCCCTTTACAATTAAAGGGAGGGAGCCTCCTCGTTCTTCCCCATATTTTTTTACTTATTTTTTCGTTCTTTCCCTTCTTTTAGCGAAGAACAAAAGTCTCTCCTCTTCGTCTTTAAAGTGGATATACAATTCTAAACAAATATGTTTTTCGCCGAAACTGGCTGCTAATGAACAACTTCAAAAATGTTTCTTTGGATATTCTTGATACGGAACTTTATTTAGGTTACGTATATCATTTGTAATAAAGTTTTTGACTAACCTTTTTCCTTTCCTCTCTTTTGTTATTTTTTTCTTATCTTCGTTAATATCTTATTAAAGAGTCACAAGGCACCATTTTTTTCTTTTACGTTGCGCCTCAGTTTCTTGCCCAACGGAGTTGACGGCTTCTATTAGGCCATTCCGTTACTAGAATTTCACCTTTCACCGGACCACGTGAAAAGGCGACCTTTCTCTTCCTTGGCGAAGCTCGGAACTGACTTTTTGGCTTTCTTTCTTTTTAGCGGTAAAACGTCCTCCCTGTCTCGACCAATCGTATGTCTTTTCCTTATCTAGGTCAAGACCTTTGCCCCTTCTTAGTTGGTCCTTCACTGTTGCTAGGGCTCGAAAACCCGCCAATCGCCTCCCTTACTTCCGGTCCTCATAGTAGTCCTTGGTTTCCTACATTTTAACCCTACCGTGGCCGCTGGGCCGTCACAATATATATATATATATATATATATAATCAGGATAAGGTATACCTTTGTATAAATAAAAATGTCAAAAATGCGAATATTACACAGCGTCAAATTTTTAAGTATTATAACTTGGTAGTTGACTCTCGAAGTACGAAATTAACATCTCCGTATGCAATAAAATCCTTATATCTTAATGAATATCTTTTCACCAAACAAGCCCTTTCCAACCAGGAGAAAGGCACAACCCACTCTTCTTAATATTCGTTTCTTTTAGGATGGCTTTTTAATAGCCTTCCACTGTTCTAAGTTTAAACCATATCCTCTAAGCAAACAAGTTTTTATCACTTGAAAGAGTGGTGCGATACAATTTTCTTACTTTATTCCCAGGTCGAGTCATACCAAAGACTAAAAAATTGGTACTTGAGGCTTAACACGCAATATTTCTAGGTATGGATCAAGGGTAAGTGGAGCGATCTAGTTTTGTGATGCTGGCTAAAGAAAGACACGGGGAACACAAAAAAGTTGATAGAAAAGCATACATATTCAAGTAAAAGAAACAAGATACACGTGAACCTGGTTAAACAGTTGTTAGTTGATAGGAAGCTAAGAGTCCAGTGGGGTTGTGACTATCCGTCCACTACGCAAGTGGTATCACACGTGATTGTGTCACGTGGGTTTGGTTAGTTATCTATCACGCGCCCCACCGAACGAGTGAATTTGGCACAAGGCTGTTTTTATGGTGGGTCCGGTCACAGGGCCGAGACTCACACGCCTCCAGCATTGCCAAAAATACCTTCAGCCCCGTCGGCATTCCCCTTATAAGAGGGCGCCAGGCAATAAAAACTTGGGGGGATATCTCCCTGAGGCCGAAGGCAATCTCCAGTGCTGAGGCAACACCCTACCGAGCCGCTCTGACCAAAACACGGCTGACCGAAATGCGCCTCAAACAACTGCAGAGGCAGACCAAACACGGGGAGGGGGTTGGCCAACTTCTCAGACGGTTCGTTAACGAGTATTTATGGAGGAGGGCGAGTCCATTATATAGGGAGTACAACATCCAGAAAAAGGGGTAGCACCCTCCCCTATATCTAGGTGTCGTAGCTATTGAAAAGGGGGCCTTCGAGTCCCCCTCGACTATGATCGTCCAGCTTACCTAGCTTATATATATATATATATAGTACGAACCATTTTCATTATTCGCTGTTGTGGTTGTTTCAGAAGGGAGGGATGCCTCCCAAGAGACCTTGCTGAAACCAGCACCCTTTTTCCTCTTTGGTATCTTAAATATGTCATGAAAACATTTTCAAAATTTCACTTGAGCAAATAAATACCAAAGATGTCATATCATACAATTGTTGTATAGCCATGACCATGATTAACTATACAAACACATAATACATATACATATATACACATATACATGCAGAATACATATTGACGCAATGAATAAAGACGAGCGAAGACTTCTTTAAAAAAATATACCTCTCACTTTATTTGGAAGGGTTGTGTGAGTGAGAGGGAGTTGGAGACCGAAAAGAAATGCAATATATTGACCCCCACTCTTATGGCCATCAGCGTTGTGTTTTTCTCGTTCCCCAGATGCTCAACCGGAGGCCCGGGGGCTCAGCTTTCTGCTGAGTGCTGGCTTTCTCTACCACATCTTGTCACCAACGGGTCTCCACTCAATTGGGCGTCCCGAGGGCCCCTTCTGCTGGCTGGTGGCTTTCCCTACCACAGCTTGTCTCCAACTCATCTGGTCTCCAACTCATTGACTTCCTGTCCACACCGAGTTATATAATAGTTCAATCGCCCACTCAATCCTTGGAATGGCATGTTTGAGCGTCATCAAGCGCAAAAAACTGTCATGCAGTTCCCAGGTCACTCTCTTCCGGTGCATCAGTCTATGAGTGTACCATGGGCTTTTACCTTGTTCCATTTCGTCAGCCAAGTCCGCCTACACGATTTCTTCTCATAACTGCCATCGGAATGTGTCACTTCCTTCCGGTGCAACACTTTGGAATTGCATGTTTGGCCGGGTCGAAGGTCAATATACAACACAATTCCGCTCTTATAGTGATTGATGAAATGAATCAATGTAACTAACGCTGATGGGATGGTATCTCGGGTTCTATAAAGAATATGCACAAAAATATCAATGATTTTTGTAGCCAATGTAGAAGGTATTCCTTTGCTGAGTCACTAACTCAAGTCATGTACGGGAGTCTCAGGTTGATATTTTGCTAAACTTGTTTTATTGGGTAATTTTTCCACACTCATTATCGAATCTTGGGGTCACCTTTAAAGAAACAGAAAAGTGTCCGATGATATCTCTTGTGAATTTTCATATCTCAGACCCTTTATGCTCGCAACGGCAAATCTCAGAAAAGTAAAGATTTAAGATTCCATACATTAAAAAAATGTCCGCTCGTGTGCTTTCCATGAGATTTCTCCAAGTGTTTTTAATGGATTCCATTGAAGAAATGTGGACAGTATTATGTGTATCTAGGGGTAAGATTTTAGTACGGATTCAAGTACAGTTAGTCTAAATGCCAGTAAAAGGGTAGGGTTGTCGAGAAGTCACTTTGAGGCCCTTGAGTGGTCTGGGGACTCTTAGCAATACTTAAAATATATCCGAGAAAACATATAAATAAGCATAAGGCAATTAAATTTAACAACAACATTTTCAAATTTTAATTTTTGAAACAAGGAATCTTCTAAATGAACACAAGCATGTTATATTAGTCACACAAGAAAGAGAAAATAACCGAAGACTGACGTATTTACCAGTTATCATCCATTATATACATGGAAAAAAGACAAGAAGCAGAAGATATCCCACAGAAACTATTACTAATGTAGACTACGCAGATTATCGTGCGCTTTTTGCAAATACACCAGCCAACCCGAATCTCTGTTGGATAGCCTTGAGCCTTGAGCAAGCAGCAAGCAAGAGGCAATGGCCATTAAGTTAACACAAATAAAACAGACTTTATGTGTTTTAAACAAGATGGAGCCATCTCCAACTTAAGTGACAAGCTTCTGAAATTAGTTGACCAGTTCATGTTCTTCTGCAGTAATAATGAGGTCAATGTCGACAGACGCATTTGGAAGGTATGGACTGCTGTTGAATGGTTGTCAATCATACGGAAAATTAATCTCTTAGATTAGATAAAATGGGAAATCTCCTAAGCTATCAATACTACTGCATAGATGCACCACTTACACTCTAACGTAAAACATGGTAATTACACAAGGATGGTACGCGCTGTCTTGTACAATTCCTGAAATTAACAACCAACAAAACTGTTGCTATACGGCCACTTACCGCCGAACTCACAAAATATCCAACTAAGATTAACTAGACACATGGGGTACACCTGGAGAAGTAAAAACAAACCATACGCGAAGTCATCCCGAGGGCTCCCACAAGGACACACCAGTGTAGGCTAACCAAAAAAAGCTTGGTGCAAACACCTAGAGCAATTTAAAGTACATGACAGCAGCGACAGACGATAGGGACAGATGGCAAGAGATAGTTTGGAAGATCAGTGTTGTTAGCCCAACTTGACGATGATATATATATATATATATATATATAGTTGATATTGTTATCGAAAATCTACCCTCTGATTTCTGCAGTGCTTGGTTTTGATGGAGTAATTTGATTGATGAATTAATTGATTGATTTTATCTGTATGTCAGGACGTCTGGAGAATTTTGAACTTAGTACATTTATAACTACGTTTATTGTGTAGTTGTTTCTTTTGAGTTTTTGTTCACCTTTATTTGATATCAAGTATTCTTATCTTATTAAAATAATTTCCAAATAAATCTATTTAACACATCTTATTTGTCACACGCCCAACCAAACGAGAGAGTACGATCCAAGTCCTTTTTTAAGGTGGGTCTAGGCGCTGGACCGTAGCCTAGACACACCCGGCATTCCTAAAAATGCCTCGGGTCGCGCCGGCATTCCCCTAAAAAGAGGCGCTTCAAGTGATATGCTTAAAGTGATAACCTAGCACCTTCTAAAGAGGGTTAGAGCCTTGGGGACGACCCCCTGAGGCTCGATGAATAAATTAGTCAAGGACTATGTCAGTCCCGGCTGCGTGATGCGAACAGCTTATTACTCAGCCATTTAACGCATAGATGAGACCCTAACAAATACTACCACTCCTGGTAAATTTATACCCTATTAAAAGCCGATAACGGCTATTTTTGTGGAACATGGATTTAGCAAGCTTAGTCCAATTATTGGACGAGTCTATTTATATCTATCTTCTCGCAAACGAACATGAATAAATCTTCTCACTTCGTCTCCCACCAGCTATGGTAAATAAATGTAATAACCACAATATACTACCAATGAAAAATAACAAAGATAAATACCATCAAACGTGTAAAGCAAATAAGAAATTTGAGTGTCCTAATCGGTATGTGCTCCCTAAATAGTCAACATCGGAGATCTGTTTTGCATCCTGCAAATGTTTACAGTTCTTATTTCAGCTACACGAACATTTCCCAAAACTACAATGCATAAAAGATACGATAGACAAAAAATAAGCAAGAGAAGAAAACAAGAATATAATCCATTGCTATTTTAAAAGCAGTCTAATGCAAAAAAGGATTTAAGAAAAGGATGACAGAAATTTGGAAAGAAAGTTCCGATTTCAATACAAGCCATTAGCTTTCCAGACAAGGGAAGCTGGTTTTCTTACTTCGAGATAATGGAAATATCTTGAATGTTAAGTCATGAGGAGAATGATAAACAGAATGACAAAAAAAAAAGAGGAAACACAAAAAACGGAAAATATATCTTATTGTAATATAATGGCCGAGGGATTTCGTTTTATATATCTTGCCTTTGGGTTTAGTTAGGCTGAGAACCTTTCGGCTCAGCACATGTGTTAGTTAGGTGCAAACTTGAGCACAGGTGTTGACGCGCGCGCGGGGAGGGTGTGTCATTCACAGATGTCAAAATAAAAAATCCCAGAGAGAGGATGTGACCAGGGATGTGAATGACGTCATGCACCGGAAGCGTGCACGGAGGATTTGGCGGGGGGATTTGAAAAAGTCAGCTATTTGAGTCTTGCAGTTCGAAGAAGAAGGGTGACTTTCGCGAGCTCACAGTGCCCTTGTGGCAGGTGCCACACGCGTTGGGGTGGGGCAAATGGATAAGCCAGCATAGAAATTACCTATATTTAATACAAGTGATTTATTTATTGAATGACCCACATAGTAATTTCTCCTTATGTCGAAAAACCTTTTGACTCAACGGTAATAAAAAGTTTCGTCCCTGAACTAAGAAGTCGTAAGTGTTTTTTGTGTTTCGGGATTCCTCTGTTCTATGTATATATGTTATGAACATTCTATGTACGTTTCACATATCCTTATCATGGGTATGGTACATTATTTGTTAACAATTATATGATATCAAGTATTATTGAATACGACAATTCAAATCAAAATCATGGACGATATGAAAATTAGCTTACAAAATGAGTAAATTTGTGCCGCAAATATGAACACATTGAAATTTCATAGTATTATATTTCTGTTGCCAACAAATTGTTCTGTCTGCGGCAATATAATATTATACAAAAATAAACATGTAATATTCCACTCAATTGAAGTCCTGGTGTCAAATATACCAAAGTTTAACGTACTTTCTAAGACATAAATGCACTGTTCGAATTTTAGCCGAGACAATTTTAACGCCAGCTCATTACTGAACATGGTTGTAAAAAGAGAACTAGACATGATTTTGCAATCAGGTGCAACTGGATGGGAACCAGTGATTGGGTAGTTTGAAATATGTACCGACCAATTATATGTGGCATACATGTCCTTTAAAAAGTGTGGTTAACCACGGGAGACAATTCACTCACCTTATATATATATATATATATATATATATATATATATATATATATATATATATTTTAACGAAACCATTTGTGTTTCACTGAATGCGAATAATCATGAATCAATCTGTTGTCTTCCTCTCCCGAGAGCTCTTAAAATAGGCTTTTTTAATCTTATAACGTCAACCGATTTAAAAACAAAACTAAGTTCAGCCCAGCTGTCTTCTTCTTTAAAATCAACATTGTGTAAACCTTAACGTTGTCCTAATCATGGTAGAGACCGAGGGTTAAGTCCATATCCTTTTTGCAAAATATCCGAAATTGAATTCTTTTTTTGTCTTTTTCGCTCGAAATAAAATAATACATTTTTCTCTAAAATAAATATTCAAAAAAATCAAATTTCTATTTATCATAAAATGAAATTGGAGGATTTATTGCCTGGTGCCCGATGCTCGCCTGAGAATGCTGACGGAACCTTAGCAATTTTAGCGCCTGCCTTTCGGGATCTTGCTTCCACGCGGTACCCCAACCGACCCTCTGTCTCCTTTTAGCATCGTAGGAAACCAGATAAATAACAACTCCCAGGTTCTCTGTGTCTAGGAATCGTAATCCTATTTTAGGCTTAAACAGAACTGTTAAGAAAATTATTTGTATTTAAGAGAAATACTTGAAGTCATATAACTGTGTGAAAATTATTTGTTTTAGATAAGAATACTTGAAACAATATAACTGTGCAAACAAATGACTAAATTGGAGCAGTTACTTGAAACTATGTGGGTCATTCAATAAATAAATCACTTGTATTAAATATAGGTAATTGAAACTGTAATTGTTTACAAATTATTAGTAGTAGTAACTTGAAACTTTACCATTGCTGTCAAAAAAGACTGACTTCGGCATTGAATTACCCAACAAGGGTTTACATTCCTTAAAACCAACCCATCAACCAACTAGGAACATTACTGACGATTGATATTTGATAAAAATTATTGATGTCTGTTATGGTAATTTACCCAGGCATGTATGAACTCTCTCAGCTATAAATAGCAGCAGGTTCTGCTCTAAGGTAGAAGTCAATATTTCAGCAGACAGCCCTGACAGTCGGACCGAACAGTCTCGCTAGTAACCCTCTTATTTGTATACGTTTGAACTACTGTTCTTTGTAAATATATTTAACTCAATTCCTTTTTTGTGTCTTCATTTCTGACCCCTAATAAGGCAACAACAATGTCATTTATCTATCTGTACACAAAGATTATTATGATTATCAAATAACAATAGTTATTTAAAATCATATAATTGCCGGCAAAAATAGACTAACTTTAACACTAAATAACTTAGCTCATGAAAAACATGTTTCCTATATAATCCCCCCTCTTAATGATATTTGAAGCAACAACTTGAGGAAAATTAAAATATGGCGTTCATTTAATAAATAAGGTGAAATATTCCCTAAGAAGTTGGCACAAGGAAGCAGTGTTTACTGTGGCATCTTTTTCAAGGAGATCAACAGTGATAGATCCTTTCATGTCCCAGAAGATGTCAACATGACTTTCCTTACAGACCGCTGCGCCTAGAACTTTTTCCTTACCGGAGATTCAGTGTATCTCTAATTCGTGGCTTGTTTTTTCGAGTCGAGATCGTAGTGGTAAACCTATGTTTAGCCAATTTGTAATAATTTCAACAAGCTTCTCTGTATGCATCATAGATTCTTCTGTACATTTTACATGCTTTGCACTTATCAGGCACTGAAATTTTGATGACAGAGCTCTTCTCAAGCCTGGAGCATTCTTTTTGATTTGTCGCTATTTTGAATGGCCTTAAAACAAATATTTTGCGAGATTAGAATAATTTTTTCTATAATCTAATTCCAAACAATGCAGAGCTTACATTGATTGAAAAAATACATATTTTGGCTCTTTCCTCTAAGGTGCTATTTTTTTTTCTCAGAAAATCTTTTCCTATCTGCTTGATTAAAGAACTTATTCAATGGAGTGAAAATGAAAGAAAGAGAAAAGATAGACAAATAAGTGGATCTTACCAAAGAGTAGAAAAGTTGGTGGAACATGAAAGCGGCGGTAATACCAGTTGTTGTTGGCGCCCTTGGAACTGTCTCCAAAAACCTAGGAAAATTACTGAAGGAATTGCAAATCAGAGGAAGAAACGAGACCGTTCAGATCACAGCACTAATTAGATAGAATATGTACAATCATTCTGGAGGGCTGAGGAGACTTTCTGTCACTCATACTCATGTGAAAAATTCGTAGTGAATAATATTGAGATACAAATGGATAACTTAATCTCGCCAGACGACCAAAGCAAATGATTGTCAACAAAAAAAAAAAGAAAGAATAGCGTCGAATTGTGGAGTTTTCCGTCCCGGCAGACCACAGAGTGAAAAATAAAAGAAAGGGAAAAGAGATATAAGTACCTAAAACATGCCAGAGAACTAAAAAGAAACCATGGAACATGAAGGTGATGACTTTACCAATTGTGATTGGTGCACTTGGAACAATCCCCAAAGGGTTGTTAAAAGGACTGGAAGACTTGGAAAAAAGAGGACAAGTAGGGACCATCTAAACTAGAGAATTATTAACATCTGCCAGAATACTGAGAAGAGTCCTGGAAACTTGAGAATACTTGCTGTCTCTAAAACACAAGTGAGAAGCCACCAGCTAACGCTGGTATGAAAAACACTCAACGGAATAATCATAATAATAATAATAATAATAGTATATGCACAATCCAGAATCTGTCCAAGAGAATAAGACGCACAAACTCCTCAGTGATTTCGAAATACAAACGGATCTCCAAGTATTGGCCAGACGATCAGATCTTACAATAATCAACAAAAAAAAATAACTTGCAGAATTGTGGACGTAGATATCCTGACGAACCACAGAGTGAAATTAAAAAATGTGAAAAGAGTGATAAGTACGTCGACTTTGCTAGGGAACTGAAAAAGCTGTGGAAGATGAAAGTGGTGTTTATACTAATTGTGATTGGTGATCTTGGCACAGTCACCAAAATATTAGTACAAGGACTGTAATACTTGGAAATAACAGGAAGAATAGAGACCATCCAAATTACTGCATTATTGAGATCGGCTAGAGGAGACTTGTTGTCACTCAAACTCCAGTGAGAAAGCATTTGCTGTAGCTGAAGTGGAAAATTCTCAAAAGAGAAAAAATAATAATAATAATGATAATGTGGTGATAGAGACGAAACGATCAATCACATAATAAGCGAATTCAGCAAATTAGCACAGAAAGAGTATAAGACTAGACACGACTGGGTGATCAAGGTGATCAACTAAAAATTGTGCAAAAAATTTTAATTTGACTATACGAACAAATGGTATATGCACAACCTAGTATCTATCCTGGAGAATGAGATGCACAAATGTCTCTGGGATTTTGAGATACAGACTGATTATTTGATCTCAACCAGACGATCAGACCTTATAACAATCACCAAAAAAAAAAAGAAAATTTACAGAATTGTGGACTTTGCTGTCACAGCGGACTGCTGAGTAAAATTGAAAGAAAGCGAAAAGAAGGATAAGTACCTCGACCTTACTAGAAAATTGAAAAAACTGCGGAACAAGAAAGTGACGTTTATACCAATCGTAATTGGTGCTCTTGGTACAGTCACCAAAGGATTAGTACAGGAACTGGAGGACTTAAAAATAACAGGACGAGTGGAGACTATCCAAACAACAGCATTAAGATCGGCCAGAATACCGAGAAGAGTCCTGGAGACTTGAGGAAACTTACTGTCACTCAACCTCCAGGGAAAGAACATCAGCTAACGCTGATGTGAAAAACTCTCAAGAAGCAAAATAAAAATATTAATAAATAGACGTACTGTTTAGTA
Organism: Sepioteuthis lessoniana; assembly: GCA_963585895.1. NCBI lineage: Eukaryota > Metazoa > Mollusca > Cephalopoda > Myopsida > Loliginidae > Sepioteuthis > Sepioteuthis lessoniana. The sequence continues at coordinate 20,748,018 of OY757904.1, forward strand.
GATTTTTCTTTCCAACGAACAACTGAGTTAAAATAAAAGATGAAAACACAGACAAATACTTGAAGCTTACAAGAGGACTAGAAAAGCTGTGGAACAAGAGGTAGTGATACCAATCGTGATTGGTGCTCTTGGAAAAAAAAGTTTGAAATAGAGACTGTAGGAGTTAGAAATCAGAAAAAGAATTGTAACAATCCTTACCACAGCATTTTTGAGATCAGCAAGAATACTGAGAAGAGTCCTGAAGACACGAGGAGATTTGTTGTCCCTCGGATTTCAGATGTAGGTGACAGTGATACCAATAGTAAATGGTACTTTAGGAACTTTTCCCAAGGACTTGGAAAAGAGACAGGAGGAATTAGGAATAATGGAAAAAATCGAGACCACAAAGACCACAGCATTGTTAAGATTGACTTGAAGACTTAGAAAAGTCCTGAAGACCTGAGTACTGAGTCACTGAGACTCCATTGAAAGACCTCCAGCTGACGCTGATGTAAAAAAAACTCACATAGAACAAGTATAATGATAAACTGTTACGCTAATATTACTGATAAACCAGCCGGAAATTCAGATAAAACAAAGTTAACTCAAACATTCCCTCCCAATTTTTTCAATATTCTATTCATTATAAGTATCACTTAAATTACGGCCCATTCGTACGGGGCAGTAGAATACACCGACTGCCTCTCTGCAGACAGGTAAGACCACCCCCCCAAACGAGTGTCCTTATATAATCATCATATAACAGAAATATTTATCGGCGAGGCTAAGAATACGCCACGTTCTCTGAAGAGTGATAAGACCCTCCCCTCAAAAAAGCGGTATTCTGGTTATGACACTAAACTGTATATAATGGTGAGGCTCAACTTCTAAAGATTTGGGGAATGTAGGGTACCTCGTTATCTGTATAACTCTTTTTCACTCAGATCTTGATTAGTAGTACCTGTTAGGGTCCTATCTATGGGTCAAATGGATCTGTTTAAAATTATTTGTATTCGATAAAACCATGTGGACGCGATTCACTGACTTATAGTAGCCCAATCGGCTAGGGCAATCGAATACACCAACTACATCTCTGCAGAGGGGTAAGACCCGACCCAAATGAGTGTTCTGGATATGGCACTAAACAATCTGATAGTGAGATTCCAGTAATGCATGAGCTTTGGGGAATGCAGAGTACCTCTTCATTGCCATCGCTCCAGGTCCACTCTGGCCAGGGGTGGTAGCACCTGACAGAGCCTTAATTATGGGTCAAATAGAACTGTTTGACATTTAAACTGAGTGCAAACAAATGACCTATGCTAAATTGAATTGTTAGAAATAGAGCTGTTTGATCGTTTAAATGTGTGCAAAGAAATGACTGATGTTTAATTGAATATTTAGTGATACAAAAGAATACTTTAAATCTCTTGGCTATGTACAAACGAAGACTAATTTGGATAGAATGATAAGGTCGGTCGTTGGGTTTTATGGCATATCAACCCTTGTAGGTTATTTAATGCCAAATCCATTTTTATATAAATAATCAGTTCTTTTTAAAACAATTCAGTTTAGCATGAGTACACAGTTTAATTGTCAAAAATATTTCTATTTTAAACTATTCAAGCAGTTATATATAACAATTCAGTTTAGTGTAAGTACAGTTTCAATGTCAAAAGCAGTTCAATTTCAAATAATTCAGTTTAGCATAAGCACGCAGTTTAAATGTAAGTAGAGTTTAATTGTGAAAAACATTTCTATTTCGAGTTATTCTGTTTAGTCAAGTAGTTATAATTCAGCTGATTTAATTTAGTATAAGTACAGGTTTTGTTTCCACTCAGTTAAATGTCAAAACAGTTCTTTGATAAACAATTCAGTTTAGGGTAAATACAGTTTCAATGTCAAAAACAGTTCTATTTGAAATAATTCAGTCCAGCATATGCACGCAGTTTAAACGTAAGTAGGGTTTAATTGTCAAAAACATTTCTATTTCAAGCTATTTAGTTTAATTAAACAATTCAGTTTAGCATAAGTATGCCGTTACTTCTATTTAACCCATAGATAGGGCCTATCAGATGCTACCACGCCGGGCCAGAGTGGATCTGGGAGCACTGGCAATGAAGGGGTACTCGATATTCCCCAAGGCCCCAGCATTACTGGGACCTCACCGTCAGACTGTTTAGTGTCATATCAGGACACTCATTGGCGGGGTATCTCCTCTCTGCAGAGTTGCAGTCAGTGTATTCTACAGCTCCAGCCGACTGGGCAAAGAATAAGTTTTAGATAGCAATAATTGAAAACATTTAGATGTATAGAAACAATAGCAATGTAAGTGGGCAAGCAAATTAGTTCAAACTCATTTAGAAATGAAATCATCTACAAGCTATGCAAAGAAAGGACTGGGGTTAACTTGAGACTGTTACAGGAATACTTGAAACCATTTAACGTTAATGTTATCAACAAAATGTATACAAATCATATGTTTATTTATGCATAAAGAGGATTTAGCATTGAATAGTCAACAATGGTTGATATGCCATAAAACCTAACCTAGCTCACTTGAGTTAGTGTGTTTCTTATTTATGAGGTTTGTGTATTTAGACATGTGCATAAAAGACAAAAGATATTTGTGTGTGCGCACGTAGGGCAATTAGTTCAATTCCCAAGATGAAAATATCAAGAGAAAAACACTGGCGTTAATGAGACAACAACAACAACAACAAAACATCAAAGAAAAATATTTTCACAAAATAATAATCATTGTTATGTTTAAATAAGTAATAAAATTCGGACGTTTCACTCAAAACATATTTTATGTACGATAAGAATCTATACACACTCATGTTGACATACTGAAGCCTCTGTCTGTCTCTCTCTGCCTCTGTCTCTCTGTCTCTCTCTAATTTTGTCTCACAGAATCATTGGAGAAGTTTTATGAGCGAATATCACATTCTTTTATAAGTATTGCTGGTTTCATATATCATTAAACAGGGTGGAAACTCGTCTACTAAAGATTTATGATGTTTAACGACTTTGCCAGGAACATTTTCTTTCTTTCTATTTGCACTTACCAGCATTATTTTGGGTTAATGTAATAATTAATTTATTGACATGTTTATCACCCCCCCAAAAGTGGAGAACTATAAATCATTGAAACTCTAAACAAGATTTACTTAAAAATGTATAGTTTTGTGAGACTGTGATTCTTTATTAACGCGTTATATTACATATGCACTAATATATGCAGTCAAATGTGCATTTCGACTTACATAGATAGATAGATAGATACGACTTCAAATCCTGGACGAGACTGATGGCATTTCACATTGCACGAATACCCTTGGGAAAGGTATGAATCATATTATTCTCCCTCCAGCTATGGGTAAATAGTAGGTGGGAGACTGGGTTCTTCAGCCTTAGTGAGGCAACTAGTCTAGGAGAAGGAAAACTCTGAATTCAAAACTGTTAAACTCCGCTTAAAGATTGACTTTGTGTCATATCCTGCCCGAGCGGAGGGATTGGGATAGATAGATAGATAGATAGATAGATAGATAGATAGATAGATAGATAGATAGATAGATGTAGTGGAAAATGCATTCTCCCTCCAGCTATGGGTAAATAGTAGGGGAGATTGGGTTCTTCAGCCTTAGTGAGGCTACTAGTCTAGCAGAAGGAAAACTCTGAATTCAAAACTGTTAAACTCCGCTGCCCGAGCGGAGTGGTTAGTAAAGATAGATAGATAGATAGATAGATAGATAAGAACAGAAGATAGATAGATAGATAGATAGATAGATAGATAGATAGATAGATAGATAGATAGATAGATAGATGTACTGGAAAATGCAGATAAAGAACTAAACAATTACATATAAAAATATCTCGATATAAAGGATTGAAACTTTTGTAGCATAATAAGGTGCATTGTCTCAGCATCAGTGAAAATCATTGTTATGAAAAAGTATCTTCAAGGATGTTAAGGTAACTGGTGTGCAACAAAATGCATTGCACATGAATGATATGACCCACTGTTCCCAAGTGTCTTGGTGTCATTGCTTTTCATGGATAACGAAGTAAATGTATTCCGTTAGCCACTTTATCGATGAGAAAACGAGTCTCATCTGATCAGACATCCCTCTTCCATTGGTACACGTCAAACTCCATTACTCACATTTCCGGAAAAGCCTTCAGCTATGGATATTAGCTAACACGGACAATCTGATTTGGACTGTGGATACGAAGCCCCTAACACAACGAGCACAGATATCTTGCGGATTATGATATACTCTGTGTTCACTTTGATTAATTGCCAGTTGTGGCACAGTAACATTTCGGTTGGCTCCCATCGATAAATATTAAGTGCATAGATCTTTGTCGTTAGTAGACCAGTAAATATACCTCAGTAGCAATATATCATCTACTGAAAGCGATGTCACCATACAGAGAGGTAAGGCTTGAATTGATATTGACAGGTAATCGACCATGGAGAAATCTGATCCCTCCGATAAAATAAAACAGAAACTCTTCCTGTAATACGACACCATTCTTGAATATTTATCATCATCATGTCGCGCTGCCAGCATGGATCTCCTTACCCTCTCTCGCCACCCGTCTCTATTGTCCATTGGTCCTGGGAGGTCTTCCAGGCTATTTCCTATATCAACACAGAGTTTTTGTATATAGGTTCTAGCTAGTCGTCATGCCTTTGCTTGTCCATGTGAAGGGGTTCAATGGAGTATGTCGCTTATGGGTTCGTCCTTACTTCTCCAGGTACAGGTGCTGCATTTTGGGGTGCTGCCACCAGGACTTGTTCACTATTGCTCGCAGCATTCTTGGGTAATTGCCGTCAAGCGTTTATTCTTGAATAACAAATATTTTTAAAAATAACAACATGCGACCGTTAATCAGATACGAAAATGGCTTTATTTTAACTGTATACAATTTCTTAGCTGTCATCAAAGCACGAGAGAGAGAGAGAGAGAGAGAGAGAGAAAGAAAGAGAGACCGGCAGAAAGGTCTACTGGTGTGCATATTACTAGAGAAGAATAGACATCCAACATCCCTCTGTCGCTGCCTCGAAGGGCTCTGAAACCGACTCGAATCTGACCCTAGCTGTAACTCAACTGCCGTCGCAACAAACTGATTTTCAAATTCAGGCGTCTCTAGTGGCGTAATGGTTAGCAAGCTAAACTAGCAAACCTACATGAGTGAGTTCGTCTCATTGGGTGTCCCATATTTACGATCCACCTCAAAGCAAAAAGCTTAGTAAGTAAGTAAAGTTGGCTGTAGTCGAGGGAGACCCGAAAGCTTCCTTTTAGATAGCTACTACATCGAGGTGTAGGGATGGGCGTTACTCCTTTCCTTGGTTTGCTCCACTTTACCCTCGATACGCACCTTATATTGCTGAGTGTTAAGCAAGGAGGTATCAAGTACCATTTTTAAAGTCTTTGGTGTGACGCGTACTGGGATTGAACCCAGGTCTCCCTGACCATTGGCGAACACTCTACCCACTAGGCCATTGAGGGGTTGTCTAAAAAAAAGCTTAGTAAATTACCACTAATTTTCAAATTCTTTTATTTTTGTATATCATAAAATTAAGTATTTCATTGGTATGACGTCATCTCACTAAATTCTTGCATTATACCATCATGATCATCCCACATGCCCCTAATTTTTAGTTTGTTTTTATTTACGTCCCATCAAACTTATGAGAGGACACGTATACTTTTTATTTACATTTGGCCTTCCTGTGCAAAGATGACAGGTATCATTTGTCATATCGTCGCACGTCCATGCGGGTACTACACCACCACATTGCCGAGTACAATTATACAAAAAGATCTCTGAACAGTCACAAACTCACCTAACTAAATAAAAAGATGATTAACAAAATCAAATTTCAATAAAATAATTAACAGAATTAATTAGCACCCTAATTATTTTATATTAAAACCTGTAACCGTGTTAGCACTTTTGTAGAGTTGCACCGATTTAACGCAAGCGAAACGCCAGAAGCAAAATATGCTGCATGCTGTTTTGAAAAGATCCTTGAATACGCACCTTACAAAGCAAAACATGCTACATGCTGTGTTGAAAAGATCCTAGAAACGGCACCTTACAAAGCAAAATATACTGCATGCTGTTTTGAAAAGATACTTGAATACGCACCTTACAAGGCAAAACATGCTACATGCTGTGTTGAAAAGATCCTAGAATCGGCACCTTACAAAGCAAAAGATGCTGCATGTTGTTTTGAAAAGAACCTAGAAGCGGAACTTTACAAAGCAAAAGATGCTGCATGCTGTGTTGAAAAGATCCTTGAATTGGCAACTTACCAAGCAAAAGATGCTGCATGCTGTTTTGAAAAGAACCTAGAAGTGGCACCTTACAAAGCAAAAGATGCTGCATGCTGTGTTAAAAAGATCCTTGAGTATGCTCCTACAAAGTAAATGATGCTGTATGCTGTGTTGAAAAGATCCTAGATACGGCGCCTTACAAAGCAAAAGATGATGTATGGTATTTTGAAAAGATCCTAGAATCGGCACCTTAAAAAGCAAAAGATGCTGCATGCTGTGTTGAAAAGATTCTAGATACGGCGCCTTACAAAGCAAAAGATGATGTATGGTATTTTGAAAGGATCTTAGAATTTTCAACTTATAAAACAAAAGATATAAACGTACAATGAACGAGATACCCTAACCTCTAGTCGTAAAAATACCCTAAGACCTGTTAATATGCTTTTAAAATCAATCAATCCAATCAATCGATCTCTTACAAAAAATTGCAAATGAAAATATTTTGCCTTATCAGTGTGTACGTGTTTGTATGAAAGATGAATATTTATTTGCTTTTTCCTTTTGGACATTTCATATAAAATTGGTATAAGCGCAAAATAAAATGAATATAATGTAAATGAGACAAATATGAATTTTAGAAATAAAAAATCTTTCTTGTGATTTTTAAACTTCAGTTACTCTTTTAATGTGTCTAAAATATTTTATGATAATTTCGCACCAAATGCTCGTCTTCATTTAAGAAATAAAATTTAAAAAACAATGAAAGTAAACAGCTGAAGATCATCAAGCTTGTTTCTCTCTGACAACAATAAACCAGCTCTACTAATTTGATATGAATAATTTCCTAAGATAAATTCTTTTAAACGTTAGGCGATGTGGATCAGGTAACAATGTCTGCATGTCTTTGCATTTCTCTTCGTAATCTCTCTCAAAAATTACCATCATAAATTTACGTAGAATTTTTTTCTTTGCTAAGTTTTATTCGTACTTTTTATTTTCGGTGTAATTCTAGCATTTCAGCCAAAGAGTTATTTCTCTGATTACCAAAAAGAAACTGATGATAATTCATGATTTTTTTACACACACACACACACACACACACATATATATATATATATATATATATTAACCCAGAAATCAAAACCATGTATTACAACTAATAGTTTCGGGTTCCGTTTCATATAACGTTTCATATTCCATGTTCGCTGTGTGCCATTTTTTAGGATGTAGTAATGTCTGATGACGATAAAAACATGAAACTATTACAACATGCTGTTTTGATTTTTTATTATATATATATATATATATGTGTGTGTGTGTGTGTGTGTGTAAGTGTGTATGTATATATATATACATATGTGCGTGTGCGTGTGCGTGTTTATGTGTGTGTACGTATATATATATATATACATATATACACTACCAGTCAAAAGTATTTGGTGACCATTAAATTTTTTTATTTCTCTTCCTTAAAGAGTTATTTTTAATTAAACTAGATAAGTAACACAATTGTTTTATTCATTATACTAGATACTAGCCTTCCTGAGCCACATTAAATACAAATTAAACCAAAAAACACAAAAAAATTCTTAAACCTTAAAATGACCTCCCACACACACACACACACCAAAGACTACGTAAACTGAATATAATTCTGCCCAGCTTTCTTACAAGAGTTGCCAAAGTTGAGCCGCACTTATGGATTGTTAAGCTCTGACTATTCGCACAAGTTTATCCCACTCCAGATCAATGGGATTTAAGTCCACAGATTGCGCCGGCCAAGACATTAGTTGAAGAACGTGCTGTTCCTCGTTGCTTTTAATGTACCTCTACTTGTGTTTATTTGTATGATTTGACTCATTATCTTGCATGTGTACAAACTCTTTACCTAATCACGTTCCATATGGGATCGCGTGATGCTGCAGTATACTGTGATAGCCAGTCGGATTCAATTTGCATTTTACCTGGTGCACATTGGCAAAAGTCTCCCCCCACACACCATAACAGTGCCTCTTTTACGGTTTACGGTCGGTGTGATATAGGGAGTTGCAGCCCTTTCACCAACTCTTCACCTCACAAAGACCTTCATATATGATTTAGAACTTCGTCAGTCCAAAAGACTTTATTCCACTGCTCTATGGTCCAGTATTTGTGCACCTTGGCCGACTGGAACCTTTCGGTATTTTTTGCGTCTTCAACAGTACTTTCTTGACAGTAATTCTGTCATATGGACCAGCTTCAAAGAGACTTCTCTTTACAGTGGATGTTGACACATGTTTTCCACGACAATGGTTTAGTTGTGCAGTTGTTGTATATTGACCTCTGACCCGGTCGGGCTGTCAAAATAGGAAATGCACCTGTGTAAATAACAGGTGCATCTGGTCGAGGAATATCAGAATATAACCTTGACCGTGGACGGGTTGAATGAATGCGATTTGTGACGCCCATAAGAAGAAGGAGGGCGTCGAACTATTATATAACTCAGTGCACAGGAAGTTCAATCAGTTGGAGAGAAGATGCTGAATTGAGGAACATTTCCAAGAGAGGCTGGGCCCCCAGGCCCTCGGTTGAGCAGCCCAGGAGAACGGGAAAGAAACACGGTTATAGCCAATAGAATGGGGTCAGTATGTTGCAGTTCTGTTCAGTCTCCAACTCCCTCTCACACACAACCCTTTCAATAAAGTGAGAGGTATATTTTTCTAAAGAACTGTGTCGCTCGTCTTTATTGTGTCCTCGTTATTATTCTGCATGTATATGTGAATGCATGTGCATATGAGTATGCAACACAGTGATTGTTTGAGCAGTCAGGCTTCTGGTGAGTCTGATGAAATTGTCTTCTGTATAAGAAAAACAGGATTGTATCTAGCAAGCAGTAATACAATACAATATAGTCCAATGTGTGTTCAAGTGGTGATATAATGTAACTTTTGAAAAACGTTTTATTCATGCTCAGTAAGAAAAACGCTTTCAAATCAATTTATGAAAAAATATCTGGTTAAACTTAGGTCAAAGTTATTGAGGAAGTCTTGTATTTACTATATTAAATAAAAACATTGTCCTGCTTAACTTGTTTCATTAAAAAATAACACTTTTAGGTTGAGAAATGTAAATTTTTGATTGTGGCCAAATACTTTTAACTGGTAGTGTATATATGTTCGTATAAGTGTATATTGTGACGGCAAAGTTATTAAAATCCCAAGACGGGAATTTATTTTTCGCACGTGTGAAGACGGGGCGGTGTGGCACTTGATCCCTCGTAGAATAAATCCTTGTTCAGAGTCCTTTCTCGGACATATAGGAACTGGCATGTTATGTGGGGGTTAATTTAGGGCTAGACTGACCGCTGCTGGCAAGGGGTTTCCAAATTTCACATTACACACACACCCACCAGGCCACTAGCTCTTCCTACCCTAAAACAATGGAAGATATTGACCACTAGGTTTAGATATAATAATATTAATTATAGTAGTCGACAACTGCGGTTTCCCGTATAATATTTTTAAAGGAAAGAATAGGAGAATTTAGGCGAGAATAACATGAGGCGAAAGAAGCTGAAAAAGAAACATGAAATAAGCAACTTGACAGTAGACGACACAATGAACAAACTTCAACACATGGGGACATTAAGATATAACAATCTTTTTAATATACACGCGGACACACATATTCAACGTGTCGGTTATATTATCAGCAGACAATACATGACTATAAATGTCTTTCTTCCTTTTTTCCTTTTCTTTCGTCTTTCTTTAAATTGAGGGAGAGAGAGAATAATTGCAATGCTTGAGAAGGGTGTAGGGAGAAACTGTCTTAATGTTTACTTATCTTTTCGACGGGTTCCTTCGGAGAGTATTTTCTCTTTTACGGGCTGACGGACTTTATATTATATATAGCTCTGGCTTGAAGGTATGGGTTCCCTTGTCCAAGATACTTTCCGTCTTCTCCCGGTGATTTCGGTGGTAGTTTCAATATATCTTATCACTTCAACTTCTGTCCCGCAAATCCCGGTTCTAGTGCTTCGCCCGGAGTTTGGCACGAGATTCGCCCCATCTGTTCACGACGACATCTCTCTTCAAAACTGATTTTCCTTACCCCTATTTCCGCTGCCAGAAAGGGGGCTACTTCCGTTTTAGGATTCTAGCCAATCTTTTAGCTTTTTTCTTCCTTTCCCTGGTCACAGAGTCAAAACATCTATCGGCTTTCACTCTGACCCACATTCTTTACTTTCTCCGACAGGCCGGCCGAAGTTGACCTACATTACTATTCCTCTTTTTATCTCCTCAAGAGGCTGTGACGAAGGTCATTGACACACTCACAGAAGAGAACTTCCATGGGGCCTTGCAAAAGTTGTTGGAACGGTACAACGAGTGCATTGCAGCTGGAGAAGAGTACCTCGAAGAGGCCTAGAGTTTCATGTGTGTACTATCAATAAAAGTGCCCATACGAAAAAAGTCTGGAAACTTATTTAATGATCCTCGTATATGCTTTATTCCAAACATCAAACACTCTCAACCTTTAAACCTAGTGATGATATATGTATACCTAACAGATATATAAAAAATACCCGTGTATATTCATGTTATATAAGTACTTTAAAAGGTCAGTAACCCTAAGGAGGAAAAGTACTTAGTTGACAAAACAAATATTTTTATAATATAACCTCTTTCCTAATACACTTGATCAGAATTGAATGGTTAAATAACAAGACGAGAATTTTACGAATAAAGCTTTATCCCTAAAATCAGTTATTGATGTCATACGAACATATTGATCTACTCTCTTGCATACACACACACACCCCACACACACACATATCTATATGTATATGGAGAGGGTTTCATTTATTAGAGATATGCAAAATATATTATAAACCGGGTGTCGTGTTCATCGTCATCGAAAATAATGGAGTCGGGAACTCGCGTTCAAACCCTGAAGAATGCTGTTACGTTTCACTGTTTTACTTTCACCCTCATACTGTAATGAAAGGCATGTATCAAAATCTTCCCATCACCCACTGTGGGTAAAATAGTCGGGCAGAGTGGGCTCTCAAGACTTTATAAGGTAACCAGTCAAGAAAAAAATCAATTTAAAAACCTAAACATTTGCTCAGTTAATTGTTGTCATCAATGCTAATGGGCGAACATATATATATATATATATATATATATATATATATATCTTCGAAATATTAAAAAAATTTTCACTATATTATATATAACCCATAAATTTAAGTTTCCCTCGTAATATGCCCACATTATTGTAAGATCAATATATATATATATATATATATATCACGCCACGACCTCAAAAATATTAACCATCCATAGAATCCTAGAGGGCGTACGGGCAAAAAACCTACAAGCGACATTATTTGTCGACTTTACCAAGGCCTTCGATTCCATTCACAGAGGAAAGATGGAACAAATCCCACTAGCATACGGCCTACCTAAAGAAACCGTGGCAGCAATAACGATTCTCTATAGAAACACCAAAGTGAAAGTACGTTCACTGGATGGAGACACTGAATACTTCGACATTGTAGCAGGTGTACTACAAGGAGACACCCTAGCCCCATACCTCTTTATTATCTGTCTAGATTACGTGCTTAGAACATCGATTGATAAAATAAGAGAAAACGGCTTCGAGCTGACAAAGAAAAGAAGCAAAGGCACCCCGCAAAAACAATTACCAATGCCGACTACGCCGATGACATAGCGATACAGGCAAATACACCAAACCAAGCCGAAACACTACTGCATAGTTTGGAACGAGCCGCCGCAGGCATTGACCTCCATGTCAATGCACACAAAACGGAATATATGTGCTATAATCAAACAGGCGACATCACCACACTAGATGGAACCCCTCTTAAGCTAGTAGACAAATTCATCTACCTAGGAAGCAGCGTATCATCAACAGAAAAGGATATCGACACGCGGCTAACGAAGGCATGGAAAGCTATCGATCATATGGAAATCAGACCTGACCGATTAAATGAAAAGCAGTTTCTTCCAGGCAGCGGTCGCATCGATACTGCTATATGGATGCACTATTTGGACGCTAACTAAACGGCTGGAGGAGAAGCTAAATGGCAATTACACAAGAATGTTGCGAGCAATATTGAACAAGTCCTGGCGGCAACACCCCGCAAGCCACCAACTATACGGCCACCTGCCTTCCATCACGAAAACTATCCAAGTTAGACGAACCAGACATGCAGGACACTACTGGAGAAGCAAGGACGAGCTCATAAGTGATGTACTCCTATGGACCCCCACATATGGCCGGGCAAAAGCAGGGCGACCAGCACGAACATACATCCAGCAGCTATGTGAGGATACAGGGTGTGGCCCTGAAGAGCTGCCGGAGGCGATGAACGATAGGGAGAAGTGGTAAGAGAGGGTCAGGGATATCCGTGCCTACGGCACGACATGATGATGATGATATATATATATATATATCCAATCTCTTTGCACGATGAGATTGCGTGTCAAGGTCAGTTTGAAACCTGCCATCTATTTCCTTAATCAATTTCCTTAATTTTTCAATGACAACACCCTACCCCTCAGTTATAATCATCTTCGTACACAAACAAACTATTATTTAAGCCCTTTATTATTTTATTACGCACATAACACCAAAGAGATCTATAGTATATAATATTTACGCAATATTTCAATTATCTATTATTTACAACCAAACGAGCAACATTGCCACACTAGACGGAGCCTCTCTGAAACTAGTAGACAAATTCACCTACCTAGGAAGCTACTTCAACCGAAAAAGACATCGACCCACGACTGACGAAGGCATGGACGGCTATCGATAGGCTCTCGATCATATGGAAATCAGACCTAACCGATAAAATGAAACGCAGTTTCTTCCAGGCAGCGGTTGTGTCGATACTGCTATATGGATGCACTACATCGACGCTAACTAAACGGATGGAGAAGAAACTAGACGGAAATTACACAAGAATATTGAGAGCAGTATTGAACAAGTCTTGGCGACAACACCCCACGAGACACCAACTATACGGACACTTGCCCCCCATCACAAAAACTATACAAGTAAGACGAACCAGACACGCGGGACACTGCTGGAGAAGCAAGGACGAGCTCATAAGTGATGTACTCCAATGGACCCCCACATATGGCCGTGCAAAAGCAGGACGACCAGCTCGAACTTACATACAGCAACTATGTGAGAACACAGGATGTAACCCTGAAGAGCAGCCGGAGGCGATGAATGATAGGGAGTAGTGGCGAGAGAGGGTCAGGGATATCCGTGCTGGCGGCACGACATGATTATTATTATTATTATTATTATACAATTCCTTTCCCTAAATATAACACCAACATATTACAATAAAATATAACCTTACTTATCCCCACTGTGATTCTAGCCTACCATTAAACCTCCATTCCAATACGCTTACAAATCAAATTCTTATTCATTCTCCTCGACATGCAGGGATAATGTTTTGTTCCATAGCTATAGTCACCTAAACAAATAATGTAACGAATTCTTAATATACACTTCAATTCATTTCCGCGAAACCCGACGTATGTTCGTGCTGGTCGTCCTGCTTTTGCACGGCCATGTGTGGGGGTCCATAAGAGTACATCACTTATGAGTTCGTCCCTGCTTATCCAGCAGTGTCCTGCATGTCTGTTTTGTCTAACTTGAATAGTTTTCGTGATAGGAGGCAGGTGGTCGTACAGTTGGTATCTTGTGGGGTGTTGCCGCCAGGACTTGTTCAAGATTGCTCGCAGCATTCTTGTGTAACTTTCGTAGAATTATATACTTTTTGATAAGCAACCCAAATGTGTTGTATCAAATATTCTTAATTGTGTTATATAATGCCTGTACTCAGACAGTCTATGTTTTATGGCCCTTACTTTAACATTGGACAGCGTCCATCTCCTCTCTTCGCTTAATTCTTCACTCGTCATTTTGGTCGCCTTGTAATATAATAACCGAGGGATTTCGGTTCATGCCTCTGAGTTTAGTTAGGCTGAGAACCTTTCGGCTCAGCACATGGGTTAGTTAGGTGCAACCTTGATGCAGGTGGTAACGTGTGAGCGCGCACAGAGCGGACATGTCACTCAGAGATGTCACAATAGCCTGAGATGATGAAACGGGTGACAAAGTATGGGTGACGTCACGCACCGGAAGCGTGCGGAGAATTTTGGGGATTTCGAAGAAAGTTAGAGAGTTGAAAACTAGACGCCGAACGATGAGGTTCGACTTTTGGGGCTCGCTGAGGCGAGACGAACTTGCGCGCCGTGGGTGCCGCACGAGATAGGGGCCAAATGAATAAGACGGCATAGCGAGATTGTATCTCTCCTCCTTATGTCGAAACCTTTAGCTCAAAGTTAATAAAAAGGTTTCGTACCTGAACGAGAAGTCGTTACGTCTTTTCGAATTTCGAGATTCCTCTGTTCTTTATGTGTTCTACGTTATGTAGATATGTAATGAACGTCCCATGTACATTTCGCAAATAGACGTATTTACCTATGGTACAGCCTCTTTGTTTTTGTTTGTTTTCTTCTGTCGTCATTCTCCGTTGTTCTTCTCCGCTGGGATGAGGAATAACAATGCGACCACAATTTGTACATTTTTTAAATTTCTTAGTGACTTTTCGATCATTAACCTCTGCAACTTAAACAGGAGTAACAGATCAAAATAAAGCATTTTACTACTCAAATCGAGAGTTTCTCACTAACTGAATAACTATTTCTAAATCTACAGCCGTTTTGGTGTCCTCATTGAAATCATCCAATGGGAGCCTGTGGTCTCAGATTACCCTCAAGTTCAATAGCTATCCATCATACAAATTGTACTTATGTATTTTTCCGCGCGTTTAACCGCTCTTGACTTAATTTAAATGCTACACTAAAGGTCAATAATAGATCTCACCAGTCTACTTTGAAACAATTACTGATATCTATAACATTTGAACCTGTTACCAAAAATTAATAAGCAGTTGTTCAACAATAAGTACATATATATATATATATATATATATATATATATATATACCCAATTCTATTTTTACTTAAAGAGGTGTTGAAATATCAATACAGTAAAATTGAGGAAATAAATGATATCTTATAATATCTGTTTTTAAAATATTAAGTTCTACTAGAATTATTAAAAGCCTTTAGTTTAGAATAAAATTGTTTATTTTTTATAAAACGTAGATAGCGGTGTACTTATCATGATAAATAAAGTTTTGTTTAGAGATTATTTTTGAATATTATTAAAATAGATTTAAAAAGAATTGATATAAGAGAAGTGACAAAAATGAAATGGTGACCAAGCATATTACTTGAATAGCTTGATCGTGGAGGTTCTTGTTAACAGCGAAATTTCATGAATCATCTATTTACTGCATCGCGATCAACTGCACCAAAATATATATACATATATATATATATATATATATATATATATAGAGAGAGAGAGAGAGAGATTCCTTATCCTGAATATCGTACGAAAGCAAAACTATTCATGTTCCAGAATTAGTTGGCAAGAAAATATTACAATGTACTCAGGAGAGTAAAAAAATTGCAATATTTTGATATGTGCTCGTAAGCTGCATATATATCACGTCACTAAAACGGGTCGTGGTTGTACCGTATGTGGTTGGTAGTATCGTGGTATTTGGTGCGCTAGCACGTTGTGCATTGTTTTACTGCATGTGTGATTTGAAAGACGAACCGATGAACGTGCAACATAGTTGCATTCGGAAACTTATGCTTTACTATTTCGAAACAGAAGCACCCAAAAATATTTGTTGAGGAAAATTTGAAGTCACAGTTGATCACATTATAGAAACCAAATGGTTCAAGAAATTTTGCCCGAGTTGTATGAAGGCCTAAAACATAGGAATTCGAAGCCGGTCTCCAAGCTATAGAGTCAAATCCAGCGAGTATTACTCGGTGAGTATCAGGTGACCTAAGAATCTCACAATCATGATTTGTCAACCTTCATAAATTTGGCAAAAGTATCCAAAGTTGCTGAATTAGGCTTTGAATTACCAAAATATTGCAAAACTTTTGACTCACTCTAGTAACTTTCTTTCTGTAAATTTTTAACTTAAAAACGCAATTTTATTCCAGCTATAAGATTCCTCAGTTTATCAAGACTGCACGGCAGACTTATTTCGCTAAATTTGTCCCAAGAAGCTTCAAATAAAATACATCGGTTGATTTATTCAATGAGTTCTTGAAATTGTTCAGACAGTTTTCACTGATGCGTAGCTTTTTACACTTGTGAACTTGTATCTTGATCATTTTGTCTCATTATTTAAAGCCGAGTGGATGTCTATTGATTTTCAGTCAAGATTTTGATTGTGTTAATAAGTCGTTCATTTGTAAATAGGATTTATATACACGTGAATTGCCTGTGCTTTCCATTCTTCATTTGGCTAATTCTACACGTATGTTCCTATTTACCCAACCCCTCCGCTCGGGCAGGATATAACACAAGGTCAACTTTTTAAGCGGAGTTTAACAGGTTTGAATTCAGAGTTTTCCTTCTCCTAGACTAATTGCCTCACCAAGGCTGAAGAACCTAGTCTGCCCTACTATTTAACCATAGCTGGAGGGAGAATGATTGGATTCATACCTTTCCCAAGGGTATTAGTGCTATGTGAAATGCAATCAGTCTTGTCCAGGAATTGAACTCGTGTCGCCGTGTCCATATCCTGTGACGATAACCATTACCCCACCGGCACCTCTACACGTATATTACCTAATCGATTCGATTGGCCTGACGGTATGGCTCAGAATACGCTGGCTATATCCCTCGCTTAAAATTAGTATGGGTAGATAGTAGGGCAGACTAGGTTCTTCAGCCTTGGTGAGGCAACTAGTCTAGGAGAAGGTAAACTCTGAATTCAAACCTGTTAAACTCCGTTTAAAAATTGACCTTGTGTCATATCCTGCCCGAGCGGAGGGGTTGGTAAATAGGATATCCCTCGCTTAAGGGTAAGACAAAAAAGAATAAAAAGAGGTGTCCAAGTATGACACTGAACTGCATCCGATGATGAGGCTCCAGTACTGGAGAGTGTAGAGTACCCTTTCATTGCAGGAATGATATTACTTTTAGGATCCCAACTATGATTCAAATAGATCTGTTTAAAAAGTATTAGTATTTGATATAAATACTTGATTCAATGTAATAGTGTATGAATTATTTCGATAAAGAATAGTTACGTGTACCAAAAGTTATTTTTTACTAAGGATTATTATTGCCCAGTCGGCTGGGGCTGTAGAATACACTGACTGCACCCCTGCAGAGGGGTAAGACCCCCCCCTCTAATGTGTGTCCTGGATATAACACTAAACAGTCTGATGGTGAGGTCCCAGTAATGCTGAGGCTTTGGGGAATACGGAGCACCCCTTCATTGCCATTGCTCACAGGTCCACTCTGACCCGGCGTGGTAGCATCTGATAGGGCCCTATCTATGGGTTAAATAGAACTAACGGCATACTTATGCAAAACTGAATTGTTTGATTAAACTGAATAGCTTGAAATAGAAATATTTTTGACAATTAAACTGTACTTACTTTTAAACTGCGTTCTTATGCTTAACTGAAACCGTTCTTACATTTAAACTGCGAGCTCATGCTAAACTGAATTATTTGAAATAGAACTGATTTGAACATTGTAACTGCCTTTACGCTAAACCGAATTGTTATATATAATTGCTGAATAGTTTGAAATAGAAATGTTTTTGACAATTAAACTGTGCACCCATGCTAAACTGAATTGTTTGAAATAGAACTGTTTATTTTTATAAAAATGGATTTGGCGTTAAATAACCTACAAAGGTTGATATGCCATAAAACCCAAACAAACAACCAACCATAAAGATTATTGATTATTGTGAGTCCTTTATATTTTTACTTTTAGTAAAATATAATCTATAATTTAACAGTGAATCAATTTCAATCAATTGCATATTTGTTATTGTTTTGAATCACCACTTTTCATTTATCAAGTAGTTTATTGATGTCTCTCAAGTAAAATTCAGTTGGTTTCGAGCCAAAAAAGTTTTCCGAAATCATTTCACCAGATCTACTTGATTTTTTTTTTTTTTTTGTCATTCATGGCATGTTCTTGTCAACGAAAAAGATGGAAATCACTTCGAGCAAAGTCTGGTGAATATAGTGGGTTGGATAGGACAGAACAGTCTAAATCCAATATTTTTTTTCTTCTGTGGGTTTTGTTGTATGATGCCTTAAGTTATCATAGAGAAGCACAACTTCTTTTTTCGTATTGAAAAACGAGTAACATTTTCTTAACCGATATCTCTGCATGCATTGCAGTAGTTGTTAGCATAAATCTTTGGATTCGGCTGTGGAGATTCATCTTTGTCAATATACAGACTTTTCCGTTGAGCATTGTCATAAAAGACCCATTTTTCGTCATCTCTTGTGATATTCTTATGGAACAGGTCTTTTCTATGTCTTAAAAAGAGACTTGTTGCTATGGATTTTCGGTCTTCTTAATTCTTCTCACGAAGAGAATGAGGAACCCAAACGCCCAACTTGCTCACTTGTCTTTTTTTTTTCGAGTGACGGCTGATTATTGATTTGGATGTGTTAAGATCACGTGCTAATTCTTGAGTACTTTTGCGCAGATTGCTTTCGACGAATTCTCTGATTGCATTTCGATCGAGGTTTGATGAGTGTTACGTTCTAGTTAGTGAACGCTTGTAATATTTAATAAAGGACAAACCACGATATGAGAGGAAATAGATATATATTCTCAGGAAAAAAGTATATACAATAGAGAGACTATTAGTAGACAAGAACATAGGATTAGTGAACACAGAATAAAGATATAGTCCAACGATAGTATTGGTTTCCGTTATTAAGGTAGCAAGTGAGGTGATCTAGTGCGATCTTCAGTCTCCAACGCCCTACTACTATTCCTATAAGAAGCTGGGCTTCACCTTCGAGGCTGCCCTGGTATTAGTAGCTACTGCTATATATGGCAGATGGACTAGTTCATTGTGTGGAAAAGGTGGGTGATACCCAACAATGAGCTACCTTGTTTTGGTTATTGCCTGAACGAAACTTTGAAAACCAGTTTCTGACTTGACGGTCAGTAATGACAACTTGGGTATAAGTGCTGCAAATTTTCATTGCTGTTTCTGTTGCATTTTTGTTCATCTTAAACTTCCACAGCATTACATGCCCAATATGCACTTTCAATTCTTCTATTTTCGTGGCATGAGATCATAGATTAGATTATGATGCACATACTTTCACTACTGAAATAA
Source organism: Sepioteuthis lessoniana (assembly GCA_963585895.1). Taxonomy (NCBI): domain Eukaryota; kingdom Metazoa; phylum Mollusca; class Cephalopoda; order Myopsida; family Loliginidae; genus Sepioteuthis; species Sepioteuthis lessoniana. Next base: position 20,767,587 of record OY757904.1, read on the forward strand.
GAATGACAGATGAAGGCAGTCTTTAATCAGGTAATTTCCGGTTGCGTTTAAAACATTAGAAGTTTGAAATGCGTAATTACAACTTGCTTTTTAAAAACATAAATTATTTTGAACTCAACCCAATAGTTACAAGAAACTATATATCTGTGAGTAACGACAGTAATTAAACATGCTTGAGTCATACCTCGAGTAACGTTTTGAGGGTGCTACTCTTTTGAGGGTCTTATCCCTTTTGAGGGCCCTACCTTTCTGTAAAGGATAAATTCAGCGTAGCAGCTGAGTTCGAACCCTAGTGACGCTGTTACTTTCACTTTCAGTCAAATATCTTTGGGAAAGGAATCAAATTCTTTAACTCCCCAGCTATTGTTTAAATAATACCGCTACTGATGATTTTGGAGCATTAGATTACCCAGGAAGTTTGATATGCCCTCAAGGAAAAAAACAAACAAAACAAACCAAAATTTCTGAATTTGCTTCTTTGAGTTCATTTTTTATGACAATAAAAATTGAAAGTATGTTTGTTTACTTGTGTTACTTATAGTTATTTGGTTTTAAGTAACTAATAGTAATTATAATCCTTACTAATTAATTATAGCTTCAAGTGACTAGTCTTAATTCAAATAATTTACAGTTAAAATGTAGCACTATGGGGGCAGGCCGCCAAAGCAGACGAGTCTGTTTTGGCGCGAAACCAGACAAAGGATTCTTGGACATGAAATCTCGCCGTATCCGGAAGTGGTAAGGGGACCCGAGAATGATAGTTGACGACGCGACCCAGAGAGGGGCAGTTGGGAGTTGGTGGCTGGAGCCCAGGAGAGGCAGTTGATGGCAGGAGACCAAGAGAAGAGTTGGTAGTTGGACAGGAGCAGAGGCAGTTGGCGTGGATCCACGGAGGGGCAGTCAACACCAGACACCGAGCAGAGAGGCGAGGAGGCAAGATAGGGTCCAGTGAAGAAGAGTCTCAAGATGTCTGATTCCAGTAGCATTGTGGAATTTTCGCTAGTAACCCACGCTAGCGATAGTCCGCACATGCATATAGTGTTGCAATACCTCTTTTCTGCTCTTGGTAACCCCAAGCTTTGTTCTTGTTTGTTCGTTTGTCTTTCTATCTTCTCCTGTCTCCCTCGATCGTATTCTTGTGTGGTGGCAAGAAATCTGCGTTACCCCCTCGAACCACTAGTTGATCACCGGCCGGCTAAGAAGAAGACGCAAAGAGACATGGTTAGAAGAAAGTTAACGTGGGTGGGGGTGAGGGGGTAACGTTTCACAATGGCGCCGTTGACCAGGATGAAGAAAAACCTGATAAAAAAAAATAGGAATGAATCGATGGATGAAGGAGTCGGGAAGCGAGCGGACGAAGAAGAAAGAAAAAAAAATGCAATAAGGACCCTGCGAGCAACGAGAAAAGAAAAGAAGGAAAAAGAAAACGAAAGAAACAAAGAAAAAGAAAAAAAAAGATTGAAAAGGAAGAAATCTACAAAGGTAGGAATACACATTCCCCACCCACTGCACTCGAATATAAGAACAAAAAAAAATTTTTTTAGATTAAGGATATCTAAAATGTAGAGAAAAAAAAAAAAGAACCCAAGTAATCTATTTCGTTTGTGTGTGTGTGTGTGTATGTATGTTTAAGCCCCTCATAACTGCTGATTTTTTTTGTTGTATTTTTGTTAGAAGGGAAAGGAAGGTTTTCTTCCCTTACCCTCTTTTCACACTTATCTTGACCGCTAGAATTCAAATGTTTTTTTTTCTCCTTCTTCGTAGCAGTTTCACATAAAAATTTTTATACTTAAGTGTTAGGACCAGTGGCTTAAGAAAGTTAGTCCGTTCTGGGAAGTTTTATAGTAATTTTTCTTATGCTGGAAAGGTGATAAGTCACCGATTAAAAAAAGAAATAATAATTTTTCTGCTGTAAGGTTCACTAAAAGAAAAAAAAAAATTTGTGGTACTTCAAAACCCCAGAGAAAGGGAAGATGAAACGAAAAATTAGAGAGAAAGTGAGATTTCGAAGTTAGGTTAAACTCGACTGGTCAGAGTTGGGTCGTTCCGAGTGCAGAGGGTAGAAGGTGGAGGAAGGCTTCTACCACAAAACCCAAAAAAAATGGAAAATATAAAAAAAAATAAATAAATAAAATAAAAATGGCGGAAAAATTTGAACAAAGAAAAAAAAGGAAGAACAGATAAAGTCAAAAAAAAAAAAAAAAAAAAAAAGAAAAAGAGAACGAAAAGTAGAAAGAAAGATTGCTAGGGAATTTTTGTCACTGCATCCATGCCTGTCTCTGTTAAAAAGAAAATAGAAAGAAAGAAAAAGAATAAGTAAACTTTAAAAATTAGGAAGAAAAGAAAGTTTTTGTTTTTTTGTGGATTTAAAAAAAAAACGGTTGGAAGCAAACGCTATCCCCTCCCACACCACCCCCGGTAGAGGGAAGAATTCAAGTGGACAGGAGAGAAGGAAAGTAAGACGCAAAGAGAAATGGTGGAAGTGGGCAGAGATCTCAAGGGAAGAGAGACAAGGGTTAGAAGGTGGATGCGTGACAGATTCCTTCAGAACATTTTTTTTTTATATATTTGTCAATTGTAGTTATTTTATTTCTTTTTTATTTTTTGTCTGTGAATTGTTTATTATTAATTTTTTTTTGTTTAACTTGTGTGGATTTTTTTTTGCTATCCTTTGTTTTTTTGTTTTTTTGTTTGTTTTTTTTTTTGTTATACTTTGCCTTGTTTTTTGTTGGTTTTGGGGGACTGGGCTTACCGTGTCATTTGCTTTGTTGTTTATTGTTATTTGTTTATTTTATTTTATTTTTTTTAATTTAATTTATTTTTTATTTTTTATTTTTGTTTTACCTTCATGGATTTTCTGGGTTTATTTTTCGTAAGTTTAACTGCTCTTGGCACTTCTTCACTTCGTCTGATCTTGTTCCCCTGGGGGGGTTGGGTGCACGGGAGCCCCGTTTCGCGGACTGGTATCGAGGGGTAGTAAGTTATACAAGTGATGATTTGGGAGGGCGAGTGGCCTGGTTGACATGGAATTGATGAAATGGTACCGAGGAAACGGTTGACGATGGGTTGGGAAGACGATACCTGGGCGCGGGGCGGTGTCCGGTTGCTCCTCCCCCCTGGCTGGTCATGGCTGGACGATCTGGGAGATGGTGTCAATTGCTTTGTTTTTTTTTTCTTATCTTTTGAAAATCCATGGTGATTGATGGCTGAGAGACTTGTTTTGTTTGTTGCAGGGGGCAGTGAAGGCCCCCAGGTTGGGAAGTGAATTCCACAGTGCTTTCTGGAACATTATTCCTGTTACAACACCGATCGAACTGCGGAGATTACTGATGCTCCCACGTCGTAAGGAAAGGGGGGAGACAAGTCCAAAAATACTCCTGAATTGTTGGGTAGAGGTGGTTAAAATTCCCCTGTGTTCTGATGGGTTGGAGAATGTGGTGAAATGTTCGAAAATTGAATAATGTTGGAGGTGAATGGAAAAATCCTCCTGAAATTGTTGGGTAGGGGTGGTTAAAATTCCCCTGTGTTTTGTTGGGTGGGGGCGGGGCGAATTGAAAGAAAATTGAATAATGTGGAGGTGAATCAAAAAGTCCTATTGAAATGAAGAATAGGGATGAGTCAGGAGACCCCAGAATTGTTCACAGGAGAGCAAGGTGGAAGAGCTTAATCCAGCAATATATTTTTTATTTGAAAAAAAATTTTTTTTTATGTGTATGATGATGTGGTGTTGTTATATTATTTATTATTTTTTTAGGGGACGACCGAACCCCTATAAATTTTTGTAATTTCGGTTTTTATTTCCTGTAAATGTTCTTGTTTTTTTTTGCTTGTTGTTAAATCGTGATGTAATTTATTGAGAATAAATGACAAGGGTAAGAGAGGGAGGTATGTAGCACTATGGGGGCAGGCCGCCAAAGCAGACGAGTCTGTTTTGGCGCGAAACCAGACAAAGGATTCTTGGACATGAAATCTCGCCGTATCCGGAAGTGGTAAGGGGACCCGAGAATGAGAGTTGACGACGCGACCCAGAGAGAGTTGGACAGGAGAGGGGAGTTGGTGGCAGGAGACCACGGAGAGCAGAGAGGCAAGCAGCAGAAGAGAAGTTGGCGTGGATCCACGGAGGGGCAGTCAACGCCAGACACCGAGCAGAGAGGCGAGGAGACAGATAGGGTCCAGTGAAGAAGAGTCTCAAGATGTCTGATCCCAGTAGCATTGTGGAATTTTCGCTAGTAACCCACGCTAGCGATAGTCCATATATCTACTATCAGGAATGCATATGCATGTAGTGTTGCATACCTCCCTCTGCTCTTGGTAACCCCAAGTTTGTTCGTGTTTGTTCGTTTATCCTTCTATTTTCTCCTGTCTCCCTCGATCGTATTCTTGTGTAGGTAAAGAAATGTGCGTTACCCCCTCAGCCACTAGTTGATCACCGGCCGGCTAAGAAGTGAAATGGTTAGAAGACAGAGAGAGATAATGTGGGGGGTGAGGGGGTAACGTTTCACAAAAAAGTATCAAGTATTCTTATGTAATATCAATAATCTTTAAACAGATGTATTTGACCCATAGATGAGATTCTACCAGCTTCTAATACTTCGTATCAGAGTTGACTTAAGATTAATGGCCATAAAGGTATAATCCACATTCTTCATATCTCTTGAACTAAATCTTCACCATCAGATGCAGTTTAGTTTCATATCTATAACACTTTTTTTTAGAGGGGGTCTTACTCCTCCACAAGATCTACAACTCCTATGATATATGCTTTAATGTATTCATTTTGTTTTCTATTTGATCTGTAGTGTACGTGGTGCTGCGGATGATTCTCCTGTTCAGTTCGTATTCACATAACATGTTCGGCTCATATTTAACCATATTTGCTCAGAAGACAAAGAATCTCCAAAGAATTTCCATTATGGCTTTTATCAATTTGTTCAGAAACCGAACCCATTCTCTGACAAAAATAAGCTGATATCAAGAATACAATGATTAATTTTTTTTTTTTTTCGTTTTATTGCTATCAATCTTGAGCATCTCGACAAAATGACTGTCAATTGAACTTGAAACGCTGCTCGTTTCTCTCTTAATTGCTCCTTTACATGCAATATTGTTTTCCTTGTATAAGTTGAAATTTTCACGACTTGAAATGCGATCCTTAAATATTCTCCACACTTTCTCAATAACGCATCCTTTTTGACTACTTAATAAGCTCATATTAGAAGAGACATTTCTCTTGCTAAAAAAAAACAACAAAAATGCTACCCAATTCTGCACGTGCTTCATTTGACATTAACACTGTCACAGCCAGCCTCGTTATGATTCTCTCCAATAGTCAGTGTTACTTTAAAATGTCGAATGGGAAATAAACGATTATCTTTATCTTAAGGAAAACCAGTTGGTAAATCAAAGTTCTGAACTTTTAGAAGTGATTCAGTCTCAATTTTGTTCCTCTTATCAATAAGTCCCGAACTGATTTATCATGTTGAGGGATTTTCAGCTATAGACCTTTTTTTTTCTATTATACGAGAAATCAGCTTCAGTTGATATCCGTTTATCATCCGTTTCTTTGTGAATATCACTTTTTGTGCTAATAACCGGTTTAACAACCAACTTATCAAGATCAGCATTCTGATTCACATTGAGACTGACGTCAAACTAACAAGTGAGTAACAGGGATCATCTGACAATTTTGGTTGATATCTCTTTACTCCAGAATTTTCTCATTGTTGCTCTAATATTTTATGATGTGAAAAATTCTCGATCAGTGATTTTGCTTCCATTGTCTGAAAAATTGACTATATGGACATGCACAGCTCAGTCTTCTGTGGGTGAGGTCGAATACACCAAGTGCATCTATGCAGAGGGGTAAGACCCCCGCTAACAAGTTGCGCAGTCGGCTGGGGCTGTAGAATACGCCGACTGCTTCTCTGAAAACTCCCAAACAAGTGTCCTAGATTGGGCGCTAAACTGTTTCTGATGGTTATGCTCTAGTGTTGGAGCTTTAAGGAATGTGGAGTGCTCCTTCATCTGCATTACTCCGAGGTCCACTCAGACCCAGAGTAATTGTACCAGTGAGGATCCGATTTATGGGTGAAAAAGATCTGTTTAACTATTTAACAGTGTGCAAACTAAATTGGACTATTAGTGTTATATAACAATGCTTGAAACCATTTAACTGAGTGAAAACAAATAATTCTAAATAAAATTGTTCTTCCTAAATAGTGTTATGCGGGGTAGAAAATAGATTAATAACGAGAAATATATTTTTTATATATACAGTGTAACCCGGATATAAGAGAGTTGACGGGACCGGGGACGAAGTTTCTTATATCCGGGTTTGGTCTAATTTATATACATTAACACAGGCTCTAATTTAGGACCAGAGAAAATATCTCCTATATCCGGGTCTCTTATATCCGGGTTATACTGTATTACAAATCTGTTTTATTTGTCCTTATTATTCCGAGACAAAAATAAAGAAGTGAAGGAGAAGAGGCGCCAAGCCTATTCATTCTCCTTACGCATGATTTGCTCGATAGTTCACGAGGGTAAAGGAGAAAGAGAAAAGAAAAAAAAAAGAAGACAGTTAGGAATGGACTTGAAAGTCAACCCCCTTCCCCTATTTACCCATCTCAGCTAGCCTTGAACTCTAAGAGTAAACTTTAAATGATCTTACCAGCCATGTGTCCAATCCTAGGAATCGGTCAGAGACCCTTTTTTTTTGGCGCACTCGCAGAGTGACAAACGACTAGTAGCAGTCCTGACTTCGAGGCGTTAACATCTATTCAGGAGAAGTCGAGAGACCTTCGCCCCAGTCCACCCGAGGAAATGTGACCAAGAAACAGATTTCAGAGATCGGACAACTCATCGTGGCACTTACTTATATTCAAGCTGAATCGTCTCTTACAAAAAAAAGAAAGAATATAAGATTATTAACAAGCCCTAAACCCACAGTGAGTTTTATATTTCTTTTGTGTCTACCTTGCAAATCTATTTGAGTTGTAATCTTTGTGATTCATCTCGGATTTTAGATATAAATATTATCATTACTTTTCCATCCCCTTTTGTTCTTAAACCTTTTTTTATCTTATTTTCCTCTGGTTATCTTGTAAATTTTATAATAAATTTTGTTGTTGAATCTTCAAATTGTGTTATGTTGGTTTTATGAGTGCTTCCCGCTTATTCCGCAGCGATTTGCCGAGAGTCTTCGATTGGAGAAATTCCCTTCCCATAGTTCGCCTTTTTTATCGAACCTTGGGCATTCTCGCTATTATATTTTTTTTATTATTATTCTCGTTACGTGCCAGCTATCGCAGTCCCAGCGAAACCCTGGTCGTAACAATAGCAACACTTGAAAACATTTCAATATGGGAAACAAATAATAAACACTGAATAGAATTATTAATGCGAGATAACAATACTTGAAACCATATAACTATATGCAAATAAGTGATTAATACTAAAATAAATTATTGGTGGTAGCCAGAATTACTTGAAACCATTTGACTGTGTGCAAACAAATGAGCTCTGGCTCGTTTAAAAATTGTTACCTAAAAACTATATATATATTCGAGGATCATCAAATAAGTTTTCACACTTTTTTCGTATGAGCACTTTTATTAATAGGACACACATGAAACTCTAGTCCCCTTCGAAGTAATCTCCTCCGGCTTCAATGCATTTGTTGTACCATTCCAACAACTTCTGCAAGGCCCCATGGAAGTTCTTTTGTGTCAGCGTGTCAATGACGTTCGTCACAGCCTCTTTCATCTCCTCAATTGTCTCAAAGCGACAGCCTGTGAGCTTAGGGAATAAGCAAAAGTCACAGGGAGCAAGGTCTGGACTATAGGGAGGGTGAGGAACTGTCTTGATGCCCATCTTGGTCAAATAGTCTATGACAAGGATGGAGTTGTGGACTGGTGTATTGTCCTGGTGGAAATGCCACAGGCCCGATTTGAAGAGTGCTGGCCTCTTCCCTAGGAATCTCTTCCTGAACTCCCTTAAAACCTCGACATATTAACCTTAACTCTAACCCTAACCGTTTGGCCAATTAACTCCGACGTATTGACTTCCTTACTCCTCCCATACCTCTCATCATCCCTCACAGACTCCCTGCCTTCCTTGAATCTCTTAAGTCACTCAAAAACTGATGCTCGATTCAGGCAAGATGGTCGAAAAGCAGTCTGAAGCATTCCATACGTTTCTGTGACGTTTTTGCCAAGTTTAAAACATAATTTTATTGCATATCGTTCTCCTAAAGTGGCCTTACGTCCAGATTGGATTTTTGAAATTCACCAGCTGTGATAATTAGGCTTTAGTAGGGTGTATTCCAATTGCTGCTGTAGCAGTTCATTTGAACCTGAAATCATAAAAATTGGTCATAAGATGTATAGCAATATCATAGTTAATTTTAAAGAGTCTATGAAAATTTTAAATGCCTGTACTAAAAAGTCTGGAAACTTATTGAAGGCACCACGTGTGTGTGTGTGTGTGTGTGTGTGTGTGTGTGTGTGTGTGTGTGTGTGTGTGTGAGCAGGAGTTGGCATGAAATAAACTACAAATGTTGACAGCCCAGTCTTCTTCACCGCAGAGGAGCAAGACCTCCTCAACGAGTGTCCTGGGTATGACATTAGACATTCTGATGGTGAGGATCCACTAATGTTGGAGCTTTCGAGAATGCAAAGGACACTTTCATTGCTATTGCTCCCAGATCCAGTATGAACCAATGTGGTAAGAACTTATAGGGTCCTATCTATGGCTCAAATAGAACTTTTTGACATTTAAACTTTACAAACAAATGAGATATGCTAAATTGAATTTTTAGAAATAGAACGGTAATCTTTTAACCATGTAAACAAATGACTGCTGTTTAATTGAATTGTTTGTTATGCACAACAATACTTAGAACGACTTAATTGTAAGCAAATGAATGAATAATGTTGAATAGAACAATCAGTGTTTGATAGGAATACTTGCAACCACTTCACTGTGTGCAAACAAATAATTAACATTGAATAGAATTATTAAGGATTGAAACTATTTAACTGAGTAGAAACAGTAGCAATACTAACGTGTAAACAAATTAGTTCTTATTAATTTATAAATGAAATTACCAACAAACTTTTCACGTATAAATCATCTTTTTATCTATTTAAATGTGTGCAGACAAATGATTAATACTAAATAGAATTATTCGTATTAAATAGAAATACTTGAAACCATTTAACTGTGTGCAAAAAAGAAGCTCAGGCTCATTTTAAAATGTTATCAGCAAAATGTGTTTACTAATCATATATATATATTTAATACATATGTATAAAGAGCATTTGGCATTACATAAACTGCAAGGGTTGATATGCCATAAAACCCAACCAAACCAAATCCTATATATTTAATATATATGTATAAAGAGTATTTGGCATTTAATAACCTACAAGGTTTGATGTAACGGTGGCACCATGAGGCAAAAAATGAGGTAAAAGGCTCGACTGGTAAAGAAGTTGTCTATTCGCAATGGGTCTTCGTTCCTTCTTTAAACCCTTCCTCGACCCTTCTTTCACCGTGAAACTAAAAACAAAATAGAAAACAACTTCTGTAATCCCTTTCACACAGATCAATAATTCGGTCAAATACAGATACAGTGTGTGATTCTTACCTCTGTTCGCCTCAAAGAATGCCCCCTTCGCAAAATCTAAAATCGCAGCTGTCAGGGAACACGTGTGTTCTGCTCGAAGAAATGGTAATAAAAAGGTCAACCCTTCTGACGATGTCACGTGTGTGACTGGTCGGTGTATAATGGTAATATGTACCTAACTCTAAAGGTGCCCGTACCAAACAAGGGGGATAGCTCCCTCATTTACAGTTTGATATGCGATAAAAACCAACAGACAAACCAACGAAGGTGCAATCTGAAAATAAAAGAATCAATTTATTGCTATGTAACCTATAACCATATTTACCCAACCCCTCTGCTCGGGCAGGATATGACACGGGGTCAGTTTTTAAGCGGAGTTTTACAGGTGTGAATTCAAAGTTTTCCTTCTCCTAGACTAGTTGCCTCACCTAGGCTGAAGAACCTAGTCTGCCCTACTATTTACCCATAGCGGGACAGAGAATGATTAGATTCATACCTTTCCCAAGGGTATTAGGGCTATGTGAAATGCAATCAATCTCGTCTATGTAACCTATAACAGACACAGAAAGTACGATAGTACTGTTGCATGGAATACATCTTCAGCTACAAAAATATTCACCAATATTGGCTATTCATATTTGCCTGTGATGAACACAAGCCAGCTCACAACACTCGTAGTGAACTAAGGCGTTCCTCTTTTTACCAAAGAAAATAAAAACAGAACGAAATCTTGTATTTTTGCAATTCATGCTTTAAAATATGGTGTTGGTTTGTTTCGGTTGCGTTTATTGTTATAGGGTTTGGTTTGATTTAGCAACACCAACCCCTTATGGGTTGTCCATCATCGAAATTTGATTCATTAGTAAACCGTTTATAATCATAACTATCCATATTTAAAACATTTTAATGCTTTGATTTTTTTACTTACACTATAAGTTAAGAAATACATTTCTAGTCGAATCTGTTTGCATGTCACATAGCACTAACATACTTGGGAAAGATATGCACTCCATTATTCTCCTTCCAGCAAAGGGTAAATTGTAAGGCAGATTATGCTCTTTAACCTTGGTATGTGTTGTGGCGGAATTGTTATAAAATAGCCGAGGGATTTCGGTTTGAGTTTAGTAAGGCTGAGAACCTTTCGACTCAGCACATGGGTAGGTTGGGTGTAACATTGAAACAGGTGTTAACGCGGGAGCGCGCGGGCGGATGGAGGTGTCACTCAGATGTTATAATAGTCTGACACGATACTGGGTGACAGGGTGCGAGTGACGTCACGCACCGGAAGCGCGCAGAGGTTTGTGTCAGAATTTGAAGAGAGAAAGAGTCGGGTACTGGACGCCAAACGAGAAGGATCGACTTTTGGAGCTCGCAGGCGCGAGGTGAATGTGCGCCCTATGGGGGGGCGCTCGAGATGGGGGCCAAATGAATAAGACAGCATAGAAGATTGTGTCTCTCCTCCTTACGTCGAAACCTTTAACTCAAAGTTGATAAAAAGGTTTCGTACCTGAACAAGAAGTCGTTCCGTGTTTTCGAATTCCGAGAATCCTATGTTCTTTATATATTCTATAGTAATGAACATTATATATCCATTTGGCACATAGCGTTAATTGTGAATATGGTACAGAATCACCTACTAATAGCCTCAACTACTCTCCATAATACCGGATGACGCAGAAATACGAAGTCAGTCTAGATCCGGAAGCTAACCTCGCCCCCGCGTGGTTATGCGAACTAGCTTACCGTCCTATGTTCTTGTAACCATACCTATACTATAACCGTGGTGTTCAGTTCTCTTTGTGACTCCTTCCAGGGTCATAACAGTATGGCAACCAGTCTAGGAGAAGGAAAACTCCGACTTCAAGCCTCTTAAACTCATCTTTAAAAACTGACTTTTAGCCACATCTTGGTTGTAGGTAGATGGTTGGGTAAATAGATGCCCTATTAATTCAGGATGTTAATTATTTGTTCATATAGCTTCTCAGTTTACCTTTAACAGTGGAAAAAGATCTCTTCTGAGTTGTAAGTTCATTACAGCCTCACTTTACCTCCCCTCTGAACTGAATATATATAATGCAGTTTACTGTATTTGCTTTGGTTTGATTGGATTGCATTTTATGGCATATCAACCATTGCAGCTAATTTAATGCCAAATCTTTTTATACATTAAGTATATGATTTCTAAGCACATTTTGTTGATAACATCTTTAAACAAGCCAGAACTATTTTTTGTAAACAGTTAAATGGTTTCACCTATTTCTATCTAATACAAATAATTCTATTTACTATTAAGCATTTGTTTGCACTCAGTTAAATGTTTTCAAGTATTTCTATTTAACACTAACAATTCAATTAAACACTCATTTGTTTAAACAGGTAAATGATCAAACAGTTCTATTTCAAAAAATCTAGTTTAGCATAATTCAATAAATTTAAATGGTTTCAAGTATTGTTATGTATCACAAACATTTCAATTAAACATCAGTCATTTGTTTAAACACAGTTAAATAATAAACAGTTCTATTTCAAACTATTCAGTTAGGCATAAGTCATTTGTTTACTCTCTGTGTAAATGTCAAAGTACACAGTTTAAATGTCAAACAGTTCTATTTGACCCATAAATAGGACCTTATCAGGTGCTACCACTCCGGGCTAGCAATAAAGGGTTTACTCTTTAGGAGGTGCCCGTGGTGTAATGGTTATCGTCGTAGGAAATGAACACGCCGACACGAGTTCAAATCCTGGACGAGATTGATTGCATTTCACATAGCTATAATACCCTTGGCAAAGCGATGAATCCAATTATTCTTCCTCCGGCTATGGGTAAATAGTAGGACAGACTAGGTTCTTCAGCCTTGGTGAGGCAACTAGTCTAAGAGAAAGAAAACTCTGAATTCAAACCTGTAAAACTCCGCTTAAAAAGTGACCTTGTGTCATATTCTGCCCGAGCGGAGGGGTTGGTAAATATGAATACCCTTGGGATATGTATGAATCCAATTATTCTCCCTCCAGCTATGGGTAAATAGTAGGACAGGTTAGGTTCTTCAGTTTTGGTGAGGCAACAAGCCTAGGGGAATGAAAACTCTGAATTCCAACCTGTTAAACTCCGCTTAAAAAAATTGACCTTGTGTCATATCCTGCCCGAGCGAAGTGGTTGGCAAAATTGGATAAAGGGTTTACTCTGGAGCTTCACCATCAGATTTTTAGTGCCATATCCAGGACGCTCTTTGGGAGAGTATTACCCCTCAGCAGAGATGCAGTCGGTGTATTCTATAACCCCATTCGACTGGGCCCTGCTGTATTTGTAAGTATTGAGTGTTCATAATCAATGTTAATAGCGTAGACACAGAGTCAGCAACATTTGGTGACTGGAAGTTTCTCGTTTGTGTAATTAATCATCAGACCAAATCTGTATAACCACGTGATTTAAATTTGCATTACTATCAATCAATACGCTAAGTCAGTGAGTTCATAAGTTTTAAAGACAGAGGTCAGCATGCGACTTTTTTTATCGATTTGTCCCTGGGCAATAGATACAAAAAGTGACAGTAAATCAACTGAAGACTAAATTATTATTTTTGCCAAAATGCACGCGAAAAAATTCCGTTTCTTCGCCTTTGATGTGCTTTGTAACCTTCCAAAACTCAAAAAAAAAATTTAAATGAAAAACTAATAGAAATCGATATCTAACTAGTGCACCCAAGTCTGACAAAAGACAAAGAGACATTTAATTTGGAATAATTTCGATCTATCTGCGAATATTGAACAAAGAAAGAAAAAAATCTGTCTCTATAAAATTTTGATATTTATTAGGATACAGTTGTCCTCTACGAACAAATATTTGACTGAGAATTAAGAGAAAAATTTATTTGATATGCTTGCCTTTCTGATTCATGAATGAATAATTATTTAATTCCATACCGCATAAGGTCATACAAAGATACATGGGTAATTAGCACATCAGCTCTCACCTGCAACTATTTCGCCGCCACACCTGTCCCAGCCAACTGCTCTTCATCATAGTACCCCGTAATTTCTGAAACATTTCAGTAATACTGAAATTGATTGATTGATTGATTGATTTTAACGGCATATCATCCCGTCTTGTGTTGTTTTATGTTTACAGCTTATGAAATTGCAGACATTATATATTCATATTTACATTTTTTGTATAGTTGTTTTTTCAGAGTTTTTTCTTTTATTTCTTTTTTGTACACATGGTTATTTAGTATCAACGATTCTAATTTAATTCAAATAAAGAAAAGTCTCTGCAGTGCAGGGGCTAACGTGCTGGACTGTACAGTCGCAGTAAACGAGTTCAAACTCCAGACGTGCGATTCACTTTCACTTTCAGATTAATACCCTTAGGGAAGGCATGAATCACCATTATCCCCAGCCCTGCTATAGATTAAAAGGCACCAGTACTTTTCCTCTATAATGATGATTTGGCATTAAATAACCCACGGAGATTGATATGCTATTTAATAAAGAAATCAAATCAAACCAAATGCAAATGAATTGCCCACTATTGTATTTCATGTAATTCTCTCTAATACTGATATTTTATACACAGTTATTTCTATGTAAATATAATCATTTACTTGCGACCGATTGTACGGTTTCAAGTAACTATTTGATTTCAAGCAACTATTTCTCCGTGATGTTAATGATTTGTTTGCAAATTATTATACAGTTTCAAGTAATTAATAATAATCCTTAGTAAACAATTATAGCTTCGTGGGTACCTCTGGTGGTATAATGGTTAGCAAGCTAGACTAGTAAACCTACACGAGTGAGTTCAAGTCTCATTGGGTGCCCCATTCATTTGGCCTTGTGCAACATCGAAGCCAAAAGCTTCGTAAATTACAGCAATTATAGCTTCGTATAACTAATCCAAAAAACTTTCACTCAGTCATATGTTATTAAATAGTCTTATGTAATATAAGCAATTTATATATGTTTTGAAGTAATTATTTCGATTTAATGATAATTATTGATTTGCAAAAATTTATATGCATTTTAGTAAGTAATAATAATCCTCAGCAAATAATAATAGATTCAAGTAACTATTCTTTATACAAATAATTTACACCCTGTTATACTGTATCTAGTATTCCTCTCTAATACTAACAACTTTTGCACAAATATGTTATCAACTATTCTTATCTGATACTTAGAATTTTTACACAATTATATATTGCTTCAAGTGTACGGGCTATGGGACAAGTGGGAAGAGTGTTTGCCAATATCCCGGGAGACCGGGGTTCAATCCCAAGTCAAGTTATACCAAAGACTTTTAAAATGGTACTTGATGCTTCATTGCTTCACACTCAGCAGAGCGGGGAGTCTTCGTGGTGTAATGGTTAAAGTGATGGACTGCGGAATCGTAGTACGCGAGTTCGTACTCCAGTCGCGCTATTACGTTCACTTTCGAGCAAATACTCTTGGGAAAGGTATGAACCCCCTTATCCTCCCACTTATGGGTTAAATAGTACCACTACTATTCTTCTAGGAGAAGCGCTTTGGCATTAAATAACCTACAAAGGTTGATATTCCATTAAACAAAGAACCCAAACCAAACCATACCAAACCAAACCTAACACCCAGCATTATCTGGTACGGATCAAGGGTAAGGTAGAGTAATCCAGGAAAAGGTGTGGAACCCTCTCTTATAACTCAAGGCGGTAGCTAATGAAAAGGGAGCCTTCGGGTCACCCTCGACTATGGTCGCGTCCTTTTTTACTTTATATTGTATCAATTATTCCTTTCAGATACTAATAAATATTTATAGAATCAATGCTAATAAATATTTATAGTATCAATACTAATAAATATTTATAGTATCAATTATTCCTATCAAAAATCAATGATTTATACAGAATTATACATGTTATCAATTATTTCAATCCAATTCTGATAAATTATACTCAATTATAGCGTTTAAACGACCGGACATTGGTGTAATGGTTAGAGTGTTCGTCAGTTGCCCAGAAACCTGGGTTCAATCCCAGGTCGAGTCATACCAAAGAAAATAGTACTTGATGCCTCCTTGCTTAACACTCAGCATTAGAAGGTACTATCAAAGGTAAAGTGGGACAATCCAGGCAAAGAAGCAGTGCCCTACCTTACAGTATAGTATAGTGTAGTATCTATTGATACTACCTTACAGTATCTATTGATACTACCTTACTTGATATTCCTATCAATTAGTATGGTGGAGTATCTATTAAAAAGGGAGCCTTCTGGTCACCCTTGACTAAAGGTAGATAACTTTTTAAAATATCGTTTAAAGGAACAATTTTTATTAATAATCATTTGCTACTGCACAGTTATATATCAATATATGATATTGTCGACAATGAAAATTACTTATATTATCTATGTTCCATAGCAAACATCTTTATTGCGTTTTTTTTTATCTATAGTAATCATTTTTGCGCACAGTTATATGGAATCAATTATTCCTATGAAATACAAATTAATTTCACTCACATGGTTTATATCTAATTCTGATAATAGACAGACTTATTTGACCGATAAAATTTACTCCCCCTCCAGGTCAGATTGAACCTAGACGTAATGTTCTGAAATAGTATCTCCACCCCCAGAGCTCCAGAACTGAAGCCTCACCATCAGATACGGTTTAGAATCATTTATAGAATATTCCTTTTGGGGAAGGTCTTGCTAATGTTCAAGGATTACAGTCAGGGTATTCTAAGCCCCGTCAATAAGGTGAAATATTGAAGTAACTAACAATTAGTTTATTCGTTCTTGGAATCTAGGGAAGGAATCGAGTATACATACTTAAAATCCGTGCTTGTTTCTGCAAATGTTGTTGCCTATCACTTCCAAGACGGCAGGGTGAATTTTAATAAAACTTTGTAGGAATAATCACCGAGATGGGGAAAGTAACCTTAGTGTCGAATAGAAGTAGAGTACTGAAATTGATTAATCAATAACACATGCATTAATATTCACCGTCCAGTGGGAAGCCTGCTTCCTGTGGGGTCCCCACTTTAGACCGACCTTGTATCACATCCGAAAAATGTGGGTATCAGAAAAAATGTGATAGTATTGATTATGAGAGGTAAAGTTACATAGGAGAAGAAAATCTAAAGTTAAAAGAAGAGTTATGTAATCTCTAGTTATATAGGAGAAGAAAAAAAGAGTTCGGTAATCTCGGTGGTTCACAGTGACGGCTGTGAAACAAGGGACTAGCAAAGAATTCAAGTAACAACCATCGACAAGCAGAATAAATCTACGCATCCCATACATAAAAAGATTCCATTGGATTGCTTGATTTTAACGACGTGTCAACTGTTGTATGGTCACATCATAACCATAATCATATAATCATAATGATATCTCAATCCAACGGTACATAAACAAATTCAAATACAGGGAGATACACAACATATTTACAGGCGAACTCAGTTGTTCGGGTACGAACGTTTATTAACTGCTCGACTTCTGAGTTCAGTTCTTCGACGCGAGGAAAGAGAGACACAATTCTTAAACGTCTTTCGTAATCATTTTATACTAACAAAACTCTCCAATGCCTGATCGGAGCTGCGCATCCCGTAGTCTTTAAGATTTCTGTCGGTAGAGATCTGCAGAACTCCATGGTCAGACTTCAACTTCTCAACACCATGGTCTTAACTCAACTTCAACTCTCGACATGGCCAAAGTCAACTTCCAACTGGTCTCCATTCGACAGCCAACTCAACTGGCCCACAGTAAAAGCCCAACTGACGTCTTTTTCAAAATCTCTAAATTCTCAGTCCATCGCTTCCGGGCATGACGTCATTCACACTCCAGCCGCATTTCCTATCTGGGGTTTATTATGACAATTGTGATTGTTATATCCTCTGCGCACAAGCGTAAACTGCACCCAATGTCTGTGCACCTGAACTAAGAGTTGAATAGTTCTAGCCCAACATAACTGAATGATAAAATATAATTAACGAAAAATGATTAATATAAAAAAAATCATTCCGTAATTATATAACACAACTAATCTGGGGTCATTTTATTTGTAGAGGTTAGAGCATTGCATTCACTGTACATTTACATTATTACTGAAGTCGTTTCTAAAGAGTTTTGCATTTGTATTATATTAGATATTCCTATCAATTACAAACAATTTGTAAATAATATGGTTTCGAGAATTCGCCTATGATACTAATAATTATATGGTTTCAAATAATTATATGGTTTCAAATAATTATTTCTATCAAATAATAATCATTTATTTGCATTTTTATTATAGGGTTTCAACTAATAATAATCTTAAGAAAACAATTAACTATTCTTGATTCAAATAATTTAAAGTTATATTACATCAAGTATTCCTAACGAATACGAATAATTTTAAAACATATTAATTTGACCCCAACATGAGATATTAACCGGTATTACCACTCTGAGTCAGAATGGACCGTGAAGTAATGGCAATGAAAGGGTACTTCACAATTCTCAAATCTCCAAAACTTAAATCTTAACATCAGTTTGGTTTGATTTTATGGCACATCAACCATTGTAGGTTATTGAATGCAAAATCCGTTTTTATACATATAAACAGTTCTATTCCAAACAATTCATTTAAGTGCAAGTATAGTTTTTATTTACACACAGTTAAAAGTCAAAACAGTTCTATTTCAAACAATTCAGTTTACCATACGTAAACAGTTTAGTTCTATTTAACCCATAAAAAAACCCTATCAGGGCTACCACTTCGGGGTAGTGTGGTCCTGAGAGCAATGGTAATGAAGGGGTACTCAGCATTCCCCAAAGTTCCAGCATTAATGGGACCTTACTATCAGATTGTTTAGTATCATATATAGGACACTCATAGTAGGGAGTCTTACGCTTCTGCAGCCCCAGCCAATTGAGCCACTCATCATCAGATTCAATTCTATGTCATACTCAGGGCACCTATATTTTGGGTGAGGGAGAGGAGTCTTACCCATCTGCAGAGGATGCAATCAGCTTATTCTAAGTACCCATCAGACAGAGTGACACATAAAAAGCAAAAGAAAAAAAGAAAATATCTCATAAGGTAGGTAGGAAGGAAAGGTTTTCTTTATGATATCGATTCTTTAGAGGTAAAATTTTTTAATTTGCATATAAGTTAGTTTTATCGTAATTTTTCCTTGCTTTTATTTTTAGTTTTGCATTTAGTAAAGAGATTGGAGAAAATTCTTGTATAAACTTTTTTGATTAAACTGCATGAAACCAAAGCAGAAAGTTTTATATACGATTAAAACAAAGAAACTAACACTAGAAATATCCGCAGAAATCAATGGTGTAAAAGATATTTAATAAAAGATGTAGAATTTTCATTTTTATTTTTGAAAAGTTTGAAGAAAAATAAAAAAAATCTCTGATTGTAAAAATCTACTAGAAATAAATTACTTATTGATTTTTTTTAATAAAATATACCGTATACATTTAGTAAAGGAATTAAATTTTTTTAAAGAATTTTCCATTACTAAATTTTAGAAGAATATTTCTTTCACTTTTTTACACTCCACTTTTTTACACTTCACTTTATTATATTTTCTTTAATTTATAATTGTAAATTAAGCACTGATATTTAAAAAGTTCTATTTTATTATACAATTAATGAAAAAGAATTTTCGACAAAAATTGGAGGGTTATTTTCTTTCTTGAAGGAAAAAAAAATGGTTTTGAAATAGAGTGCCGATTTCACAGGGGAAACGTCTAGATATTAGGTTGAGTCAATTGTTTTGCAATATTTTTGGTAAGTGTTAGTTGGCAGCAGGTATATCACGGGATCGAAACAGTCGTGGGAGGCATTCGCTGTAGTTGTGTATTATTGCAGTTGGTGCGCTGACACGCCGTGTACAATTTAAAAGCCACACAGATGAACATGCAACGGAGCCTTATTCGCAAACTTATGCTTTACGAGTTTGAAATGAGTCATAACACCGTAGAAGTAACCAAAAATTTTCGATGTGCAAAAGTTGAAAGCGAGATACAGTAAACAGATTTTTCAAAAAATATCGTTCGGGTTACAAGAATCTCAAGTCTCAGGAAGATCAGATAGGCCTAAAACGGAAAATTACAAAGCCGTGTTTAAACCATAGAGGTAAATCCAGTTTAGTTTGGTTTGGTTTTATGGCATATCAACCATTGTAGGTTATTTAATGCCGAATCCTGTTTATTCATATATATTAAATATATATGATTTGGTCTGGTTGGGTTTTATGGCATATCAACCATTGTAGGTTATTTAATACCGAATGCTGTTTATTCATATATATTAAATATATATGATTTGGTCTGGTTGGGTTTTATGGCATATCAACCATTGTAGGTTATTTAATGCCGAATCCTGTTTATTCATATATATTAAATATATATTTGGTTTGGTTTGGTTTGGTTTGGTTTTATGGCATATCAACCATTGTAGGTTATTTAATGTCGAATCCTCTTTATACACATATATAAAGTATGTATGATTTTTAAACACATTTTCTTGATAACATTTTTAAACGAGCCGTTGCTCATTTTTTGCATAGAGTTAAATGGCATTGAATATTGCTATGTTACAGTAACTACTTAACATCAGTCATTTGTTTGCACACATTTAAATAGATATTCATAATATACAAGAGATTGGTTTGTCGGTAATTTCATTTTTAAATGAGTAAGAATTCACTTGTTTGCACACTAGTATGGCTATGTTTTCTGCAGAGTTAAATGGTTTCAATCATTGCTATCTCACATTAATAATGCAGTTGATTATTAAACATTTGTCTGCACAATGTGAAGTGGTTACAAGTATTGCTATATAACACTAATTATTCGATTTAACTTTACTCATTCATTTACACACAGTTAAATGTTTCCAAATATTTCTATGTATCACTAACAATTCAATTAAACATCAGTCATTTGTTTACACACAGTAATTTATCAAACAGTTTTATTTCTAACGATTCAATTTAGAATAAGTCATTTGTTTGCTGTCAGTTTTAATGTCAAACAGTTCTATTTGAGTTATAGATAGAACCCTATCAGGTACTACCACTCCGGGTCAGAGTGGACCTGGGAGCGATGACAATGAAGAGGGACTCCGCATTCTCCCTAACTCCAGCATTACTGGAGCCTCACCATCAGATTGTTTAAAGTCATATACCGGGCATTCATTAGCGGGTGGGCAGAGTCTTAACATTCTGTAGAGATGCAGTCAGTGTATTCTACAGCCCTGCTCGAATGGGCTGGGTAAATCCTGCGAATTGTATTGGAGAGTATGAGGTGATCCCAGCATCTGACAATCCAGTGTGATTCGTCACTTTTACGAACTCTGCAAAAGTTTCCGTAGCAGCCGAATTGTGCCTCAGATTAACAAAATATTTTTAAACTTTTGACTCACCCTAATAACAAATATATGAGTGGAGGCGCCCGTGGTGTAATGGTTATCGTCGTCGGAAATGGACACGGCGACACGAGTTCAAATCCTGGACGATAATGATTGCATTTCACATAGCACTAATACCCTTGGGAAAGGTATGAATTCAATTATTCTCCCTCCAGCTATAGATAAATAGTAGGACAGACTGGGTTCTTCAGCCTTGGTGAGGCAACTAGTCAACGAGGAGGAAAACTCTGAATTCAAACCTGTTAAACTCCGCTTAAAAAGTGACCTTGTGTCATATCCTGCCCGAGCGGAGCGGTTCGTAAATAGGATAACAAATATATAATTTGATATTATCATCAGATTTTGCCACCGTCCGTTTGATGGGAGAGGGGTTGAATCTATTCATCTCTGAGTACAAAGTGCTTCTATATACATGTATCCTTTGAGTATGCATACTCATGCCTTGTTCTTTCACATATAAATATGGTGATGATCATAAAGATCACCCAACAAAACACGAGATGTGTTTATAAGTGTAGCGTAGTCACCGATGATTTTAATGTCGATGATGACTAAAGGTCCGATGTGGAAAGAGAAATACAAAAACTAAAATCATCCTAAGCGTTAGGACCTCATCGCTTCATTCTTTGAGGCCGTGAAAGCAAGAGCAGACACAACGGGCAGTACAAATATTTTTGGATCTGACTTATCGTACCTTTGATTCCTCGTTTTCTGGTCGCGCAAATGTTTGTCTCGCCGTACTCTCGCAAACAAAAGAAAGCGTAAATCAAGAAAAACATTGTTATACATTAAGATTCAAAGAACATTTCCCCTTCACCTAAGGTTGGTAATATGGTCCAGATGGTACGCCACTACCACCACCACACTTAAAAGCCAGATCCTTGGTGATCTCGGCAAGATCCGATCCTGGGAGCTTAATCAAGCATATCTCGTTATATCTAGCGTACCGGATGAGATTTTGAACTTCTAGCCGCTGGCTTTTTTGGTAACTTATCTATTCGCACTGCATTACCGTTCACGTAAAATAAAGAGGCGTTTGTGGTGTAATGGTTATCGTTGTAGGAAATGGATAAGTCAACATGAGTTCAAATCCTAGACGAAGCTGATTGCATTTTCCATAGCGCTAATAATCTGGTTAAAGTATGAATCTGACTAATCTCCCTCCAGCTATGAGCAAACTGTAGAACAGAATTAGCTCGTTAACCTTGGTATGGAAACCGATCGAGGAGAAAGAAAATACTTAATTCAATCCAGTTAAAATCTGCTTAAAAATAGACCTTGTGTCACATCCTGCCCGTGCGGAGGTCTTAATAAATACATACGGTGTTACATAAGTTTGAGGGCAGTCAACATATAATTTTAACGTCAAAGTGCTTGATTACTTAATCACAAATCTCACGATATTCAACATTTTGTGTAAGGACACAATAAATAATTATCTCCCGGAGAGAATTTGCGTGTCACGGGATAATAAAAAAAACCAAGCCCAGTCTGCAGGCAGGGGGTAGAATACGTCGACTGCATCTCTGCAAAGAGGTAAAATACCCCCCCCAACAAGTGTCCTGGATATGATACTAAACCATCTGACGGTAAGGCTCCAGTCCAAGAGCTTTTGAGAAGATGGAGTACCCAAAGTGGTAGTACCTATTTGGGTCTCACCAGTGAATCAATTATAACTGTTTAACCATTTAACTGTGTGCAAACAAATGACAGATGTTAAATTGAATCACTTGTGTTAGATAGTAATACTTGAAACCACTTACCAATGTGCAAAGAAATAATTTTTGCATGTTTATGATTATCGTTATGTTGCAGCTAAAAATGTTTTAAAAATTTCTGCTCACGATAACTTTATTAAGAGACAACGCAATATTTAAAACTGTCAGCAAATTTCGTTTTCTATCGTTACAATATGTTCATTTAACTTTTTGTCCCATTCCTAAAATGTCAACGTGCATCGTGGAATTTCCGCTGGTCCTGATTGTATTATTGGAAATGAATGAATAGATCAGCTGTTGAGACGTAGAAGAGAAGTTTCGTGACACAATATTCATGTACATTCATGATTCCGCGCCGGTCTTCATCCATTATTCATTGTGACTCACAACGCAACAAGCTTATCGCTTTATTGCAATACTCTTCGAATCAAAAGATTGTTCTTTTTGGCGTTGGTTGTTTATCGCGTGTCAGAATCTATCTAGAAACAGAATATTACAACGAGATGATTCGTAAGCAAAAAAGTTTGGTCTCTTTTTATTTTGTTTTTTGCTGGGTTTTTTTCTTATTTTTTGTTGTTTTTGTTTTTGTTTTTGTTATGTTTCAAGTCTCTCCTGCCAAAACAAACGATCCGTGTTTGCTTTTCCACCCGGACAATCAAATGTTGTCACACGGGTCATGAATTTCTTTTAAAAGTGCTGTAGAAAAACGAAAACATATATATATATATATATATATATATATATATATATATATATATATATATATATTGCAAAAATCAGGACATAAATTAAATATGAAAATATGAATATAAAAATATATTTACTTCTATATTACTGAAATTCCCATTAAGTTTCTTTATATGTACATATGTATGTGTGTCTGTGTGTGTCTGTGTGTAGTTGGGCGGCAGTCTTTCATTTAACCATGTTTGATTAAATATTAAAGACATATTTTGTCTTTAATACTATCAAGATCCTTTCAAATTTCCTGATAAGTTTCTTGGTTTCAGGTTGGAATTGGTGGATGAATTTACCAAAATTATCCTGGGCGCTTTCGGACCTTTCATAGGCCATCATCAGAGGTTGCTTGCATGTATTAGGGTGTTTATTTTTTCTTTATTGTAGTTAATTTGCCTTTTTACAAGACTACAGCGATACTGAAACCAAGACTCTTATCAGGTAACTTGAAAGAATCTTAATAAAATTATATGGACAAAATGTGTCTTTATTATTTAATCAAACATACTTAAATGAAAGACTGCTGCCCAACTACACATATTTTAAAATACATGATCTTGCAGCTCACCACGATACTGAAACCCAAATGTATTACTATAGTATTGTCAAAAATATTTTGTGTCACTATTTATTTAGAGATAAAATCATTCAAAACTGTCTCAAAATAGATGCAACCCATTTATATGATAATGATTTATTATAGAGACAAGAAACTCAAAAAAAAGGTTGGCTAGTCCTAAAATAGAAAAAAAAACATTGATTTCATGTCTCTAGCTCAAAAAATGCATTTTTACGGGACATGTTTCAAATGACAACCATTGCACTTGTCTTAGTGATAAATCATTATCATATTAATGTGTTGCATCTATTTTGGGACACTCTGTACATTGATATATGGGCTATACTCCGATGATATTGAAATAATTGCAAACACGCAACTCATCTCAACAGTTAGTTGCCCAGTCGGCTGGCGCAGTAGAATACACTGACTGCACCTTTGCAGAGGGGTAAGACCCTCGCAACAAGTGTCCTGGATATGACACTAAACAGTCTGATGGTGAGGTTCCAGTAATGATGGAGCTTTGAGGAATGTTGACTACCTCTTTATTGCCATTCCTCCCAGTTCCACTCTGGCCCGGTGTGGTAGCACCTGATAGGGCCCTATCTATGGGTTAAATAGAACTAACGGCATACTTACGCGAAACTGAATTGTTTAACTAAACTGAATAGCTTGAAATAGAAATGTTTTTGACAATTAAACCGTACTTACATTTAAATTGGGTGCTTATGCTAAACTCAATTATTTAAAATGGAACTGTTTTTTAACATTGAAACTGTGCTTACACTAAACTGAATTAGCTGGATTAGAACTGCTTGACTAAACTGAATAGCTTGAAATTTTTTCACAATTAAACTGTACTTACATTTAAACTACGAACTTATGCTAAACTCAACAGTTTGAAATAAAACTATTTTCCTAAAAATTGATTTGGCGTTAAATAACCTACAAATGTTGATATGCCATAAAACCCAAACAGCCAACCAACCAATCAACAATAAGTTGAAAGGAACAACCTGTTTTGAGAAGACATATTCTATGCCAAAAATGGCTGACTGGTAAAATAAAACGATGTTATAAATGGACCCCATGCTACAAGCTTTTTTACAATTATATATATAAATACTCATTCATACACATTCCACTCAAAATGGAAAAAAGAGAAAAGAAAAAACAACTGGAGGAGGTACATGCAAGTATAGTAATGTATACATACACAAACACACAAAATATCTATTTTAAATAAGATAAATTAATTAAATTAAATTGAATTAAATCAAATTAAGTTAAAAATTAAAAAGATAAAATAAAAATAAAATAATTAGATAAAATAAAAAAATTATAAAAAATTATAAAATCAACTAAATTTTTTTTTAAAAAAAGATTAATGAATAAATTTTAAAAAATTCTAATTTAAATGAATCAACCCCCAGTCAAAACAAACACTTTATTAATCACTTGAAAAAGATCAAGATCTCAGAAGCGTGTCGAGATAATAGATAAAACTTAAACTATCACAGGAAAATTCATTTGCAGACCTATTCATATATATATATATATATATATATATATATATATATATATATATATATATATATATATATATAGTGTAATCTGATGGAAACTCAAACTTGGTTAGGTCGTCATTATTAATTTATTTCGGCGGAGAATATTACTATACTCGCTGTCTCGTCAGATGACTTTTTACATACTTTTCTCGATGTTGCAGAACAGCAAATCTTTTTATATATATATATATATATATATATATGGGTGGGGGTTGTAAATTGCGGAGTACATGTCGACATTTTAAGCTTGAAAAAATCTCTATAAAACAATGTATCGACTTTCGCTAAATCTAAATCTTTACTCCCGCATTTAATAGTCTCTCTCTCTCTCTATATATATATATATATATATAATCGTAAGCCAACAGAAATGTACATCCCACTGATATTCTTATTTGAGAAATGAGAAATAAGATTAAAATGCTCTGATTTTGAGAATTAAGCAATTTCTAATACAATTTGAACCAAAAAAGAATATGGAATCAAAAATATGAATATATATCAGTCCAAAAATAAGTACCCTGGTTATATTCTTGCAGTTTTACTTTTGGCTACGTAGTTTCAATGCTCTCGAGTTTGGTTATAAATAATATCGAACAATACTTGTTTCGATATTGTTCCTTCAAATATTTGTAAAATTTCTGATATCTTTGGTTTATAAACATTTTTTTAATTAGAAAGGCTGTTATTATTTATGATAGATACTGTATAATAAAAGGATAAATAAAAGGACTTTAAGTTTTCTTTAATCCAAAAATGATTTTTATACTGATACTACACTTTCTTCACTTATACTTAATCTACTATGTCAACCCATGAAGCCAGTGACCTAGTTAGAGAAATTTTATCAATCAGAAAAAAAAAGATTTGATTGATTTGAATTTTAGAAGAATAGATTAAGACATTACAAATGTGAAAGTTGGCTGAAATAGTATTTTGAAATGAAGATCGGAAATATGTTATTTTGAGGAGAAAGAATTTGTCAAAATGTATTATTTGATGAGAAAAGAAAGAAGATGTTTTTTTTTTTTTTTGTTTTTTTTTTTTTGTTGTTTTTATAATTTGACAGATTATGTTTACAAAACAGTGTTAAGTGAAAATCGGAAAAGCGAGTCTGCAAAGTTACTATTCACAAATAGACATTTGTAATACAACACCAAATAAATGTTTGCACCGCCACGGTTCTCAGCAGACTCTTGCAGTACTACAGCACTACATAGACATTTGTACCTCCACGGTTCTAACGGATTTAAGAAACTAGCACTACACCTTAATTTTCAGTCTGACCCCTGTTGTAACCTCACTGTGAGAAAAGGGACGAATATACAAAGCATCATCTTGATTCGCCTATACAAAAGTTTATTTGCTATTACAGCGCTTAGTAGTCGTCGAGAAGAAAGAAACAGTGTATGAAAAATGAGTCCACCACTTTAGCTAGACAGTGAAATTAAACGTCGTAGGACGAAAAAGACTATTACAGACCTTGATATCCACTTTTCCCTCTGGTCGTTTTTTGTTGTAATTTTCGCTTGAGTATGTTCGGGTTCTTTTCTTCAGATCTCCGCGTTTAAGCTCCAACACTTTCTTTTTCTGTTGTCTATCCCGAGTCCACAATCACGACTCTACTCACTTGAGTTTCTTTGAGCTAATCACAGGAAGAGGCCGATTTGCTGCTGATGCATTTCTACTTTTATCTTGGATTTCTGCTGCTATCCCGGCCAAGACTACTGAAACCTCGAAGGTTAGCTAGGAAACAACTTACTACTTAAACAATCAACCGGAGGCCTTAATCATATTACAAGTTCAATTCAAATCAGTAATTTACGAAGCTTTTTACTTCAATGTGGCACAAGACCGAATGAATGGGGCGCCCAGTAAGATGCAAACTCACTAGTGAAGGTTTTCTAGTCTAGCTTGCTAACTATTACACCATCCGAGGCCAATCAATCGTCTCGGGTGGCTGCGTACACTTGTCAGTTGAAACCCAGGAATTGAAATAACATTTTTTAATTCAAATGTGGAAATATTTCATTATAACCTTTCTGGTGCAATATTACTCTAGTTTAACATTAGTAGTAATTCCAAATTGGGGAAAACCGACTCTTTCGGGTGATTGGGGATAGGGAATTAGATACTAAAGAAAGATGCAGCAAATTTGTTGTATATTGATCCTTGACTGAGCCGTCAATCAGAGATGCACCAGTGTAAATAAGCGGAGGAAGTAGCGGAAGCTAGATGACGTTATGAAAGAATATAGGCAGATGCCGGCGGCCGTTGAGGCAGTTGGTACAGGAAGGCCAGAGTGAGAACCAGCTTACAGACTGAGAACGCCCCCTGAGGGCTGTGGCTCTCAGCGACCCCCGGTTGAGCAATTCAGCCAAGATGCAGAAGAAGTACTAAGTGGGTTCTTGAAGATAACACAGTGTGCTATGGTCAAGAGAATAAGTTGGGTCAATATAGCAGTCTGTCCCTGTCTTTACCCATCTCTCACACACCACAGAAACATCAACCCTTTAGAGATGTGAGAGAGATATTTTTATAAAGAAGTGTGTTCGTTCGTTCATTGAATTGCATAAATCGTGGGTATACAACAAATTGAGGGGGTAGAATTAATTATCGAAATCCAGGCTGGGAGTGGATTGATATTCGCCACCCGGCCCCTCAGATAAAAGATATAGATAAAAGCAAAGGGTTTCGTCCCACACCAGAGAGACGTGAATCTGCTATTTCTTCAATAATATGGATTTTGACCTTTTACCAGATTGCCCTGGGTATAGAAACAGAAGGAAGCCTAATATAATACTACACTTTGAAACAATCGAAAGTGGCCTGGCGTAATGCGACACTTGTAAAATAATACTAAGGGTTGAGAAAGGCAAATATAACCGCCATTTCAGATTTCCTTATGCCAGACAATAGAAAGCAAGAATAGCAAAGCCTAAAATTTATATGATAAATTGACAAGCCTTGGGCCTGTCTTTGAATACTGATAAACTGACTGACTATAAATTTGTGAACTGGGTCTCTGACTAAAACTTCTCACTTCTGGGATTGGTGAATATATGTAATATTTTTAAAGACAATTTTTTAACTAAATTTTATTATTGTTACAAGCCGTGCTTTGTTTTCTGTTGGCATCGACTTTTTTCTTTTTTAGGCTTTCTTAATGGTGCGGTCTCATCCGACTACTCACTGACCGGTGACTCTTGATTAGTGATTAACCTGCTGTTGGATCAAAAGCATATCACGGGCAGATAGTGGATTAGTCGTGTCATCCGAAGACAGCGGACTGGAAGCGAAATCACCTCCTTGTTTGGAGAGGACGGACGTACAGCTATAACTATGATTTGCATTGATAGAACCTTTTTCTTGAAACTTTTGCAACTGAATATGGAATTCTTGTGTGTTGAATCTTTATGGTAGGCATTTAAACAGCCACACCGTAACGGGCAGGATGTGACACAAGATCAATATTTACGGGGGATACCGCTGGTTTTTCTTCGCTAAAACTAATTGACTAAACAAGGTTAACGAACGAAGTTTACCCTTCTGATTACCTTTAACTGAGAGAACAAAGGACATTCTCCAAAGGACATTCTCGTAAAAAGAAACGTAAACGGACTAGTGTAGGATTTGAACTTGGGTTAGTAGTTTCATTTCCTAGAATGATAACCGTTACACTAAGTGCGTAAATCTTTATTGTACGTTTTTACCCAACCCCTTCGACACGAGCACGATGTGACATACAGTCACTTTTTTAGTTTTCTTTCTTAGAGACTTGTTGCTTTACCAAAACCAAAGAACGCAGTATACGCTACTATTAACCAACAGCTTGAGCAAGAAAAGTTGGATTAATCTTCGTCTCAAAAGCATAGCACGAAATAAAGCCTAACCAGATTTCTTCAGGATTTGAACTTGGGTCAACGATTTCATTTCCTTCGACGATAACCATTATGCAAAGTACGACTCTTTCTCTTACCTCTTTATTGCAATGGTTTCTAAACCGTCGACCATTGTGTAAAGTACGACTCTTCCTCTTGCCTCTTTATTGCAATGATTTCTAAACCTTCGACTATTATGCAAAGTACGACTCTTCCTCTTGCCTCTTTATTGCAATGGTTTCTAAACCTTCGACTATTATGCTAAGTACGACTCTTCCTCTTGCCTCTTTATTGCAGTGTTTTCTAAATCTTTGACTATTATGCAAAGTACGACTCTTCCTCTTGTCTCGTTAATGCAATGGTTTCTAAACCTCCGACTATTATGCAAAGTACGACTCTTCCTCTTGCCTCATTTATTGCAATGGTTTCTAAACCTTCGACTATTATGCAAAGTACGACTCTTCCTCTTGCCTCTTTATTGCAATGGTTTCTAAACCTCCGACTATTATGCAAAGTACGATTCTTCCTCTTGCCTCTTTATTGCAATGGTTTCTAAACCTTCGACTATTATGCAAAGTACGACTCTTCCTCTTGTATCTTTAATGCAATGGTTTCTAAACCTTCGACTATTATGCAAAGTACGACTCTTCCTCTTGCCTCTTTATTGCAGTGGTTTCTAAACCTTCGACTATTATGCAAAGTACGACTCTTCCTCTTGTATCTTTAATGCAATGGTTTCTAAACCTTCGACTATTATGCAAAGTACGACTCTTCCTCTTGCCTCTTTATTGCAATGGTTTCTAAACCTCCGACTATTATACAAAGTACGACTCTTCCTCTTGCCTCTTTATTGCAGTGGTTTCTAAACCTTCGACTATTATGCAAAGTACGACTCTTCCTTTGTATCTTTAATGCAATGGTTTCTAAACCTTCGACTATTATGCAAAGTACGACTCTTCCTCTTGCCTCTTTATTGCAATGGTTTCTAAACCTCCGACTATTATGCAAAGTACGACTCTTCCTCTTGCCTCTTTATTGCAATGGTTTCTAAACCCCCGACTATTATGCTAAGTACGACTCTTCCTCTTGTCTCTTTATTGCAATGGTTTCTAAACCTTCGACTATTATGCAAAGTACGACTCTTCCTCTTGTCTCTTCATTGCAATGGTTTCTAAACCTTAGACTATTATGCAAAGGACGACTCTTCCTCTTGTATCTTTAATGCAATGGTTTCTAAACCTTCGACTATTATGCAAAGTACGACTCTTCCTCTTGCCTCTTTATTGCAGTGGTTTCTAAACCTTCGACTATTATGCAAAGTACGACTCTTCCTCTTGTATCTTTAATGCAATGGTTTCTAAACCTTCGACTATTATGCAAAGTACGACTCTTCCTCTTGCCTCTTTATTGCAATGGTTTCTAAACCTCCGACTATTATGCAAAGTACGACTCTTCCTCTTGCCTCTTTATTGCAGTGGTTTCTAAACCTTCGACTATTATGCAAAGTACGACTCTTCCTCTTGTATCTTTAATGCAATGGTTTCTAAACCTTCGACTATTATGCAAAGTACGACTCTTCCTCTTGCCTCTTTATTGCAGTGGTTTCTAAACCTTCGACTATTATGCAAAGTACGACTCTTCCTCTTGTATCTTTAATGCAATGGTTTCTAAACCTTCGACTATTATGCAAAGTACGACTCTTCCTCTTGCCTTTTTATTGCAATGGTTTCTAAACCTCCGACTATTATACAAAGTACGACTCTTCCTCTTGCCTCTTTATTGCAGTGGTTTCTAAACCTTCGACTATTATGCAAAGTACGACTCTTCCTCTTGTATCTTTAATGCAATGGTTTCTAAACCTTCGACTATTATGCAAAGTACGACTCTTCCTCTTGCCTCTTTATTGCAATGGTTTCTAAACCTCCGACTATTATGCAAAGTACGACTCTTCCTCTTGCCTCTTTATTGCAATGGTTTCTAAACCCCCGACTATTATGCTAAGTACGACTCTTCCTCTTGTCTCTTTATTGCAATGGTTTCTAAACCTTCGACTATTATGCAAAGTACGACTCTTCCTCTTGTCTCTTCATTGCAATGGTTTCTAAACCTTAGACTATTATGCAAAGGACGACTCTTCCTCTTGTATCTTTAATGCAATGGTTTCTAAACCTTCGACTATTATGCAAAGTACGACTCTTCCTCTTGCCTCTTTATTGCAGTGGTTTCTAAACCTTCGACTATTATGCAAAGTACGACTCTTCCTCTTGTATCTTTAATGCAATGGTTTCTAAACCTTCGACTATTATGCAAAGTACGACTCTTCCTCTTGCCTCTTTATTGCAATGGTTTCTAAACCTCCGACTATTATGCAAAGTACGACTCTTCCTCTTGCCTCTTTATTGCAGTGGTTTCTAAACCTTCGACTATTATGCAAAGTACGACTCTTCCTCTTGTATCTTTAATGCAATGGTTTCTAAACCTTCGACTATTATGCAAAGTACGACTCTTCCTCTTGCCTCTTTATTGCAATGGTTTCTAAACCTCCGACTATTATGCAAAGTACGACTCTTCCTCTTGCCTCTTTATTGCAATGGTTTCTAAACCTCCGACTATTATGCAAAGTACGATTCTTCCTCTTGCCTCTTTATTGCAATGGTTTCTAAACCTTCGACTATTATACAAAGTACGACTCTTCCTCTTGCCTCTTTATTGCAATGGTTTCTTAACCTTCGACTATTATGCAAAGTACGACTCTTCCTCTTGTCTCTTTATTGCGATGGTTTCTAAACCTTCGACTATTATGCAAAGTACGACTCTTCCTCTTGCCTCTTTATTGCAATGGTTTCTAAACCTCCGACTATTATGCAAAGTACGACTCTTCCTCTTGCCTCTTTATTGCAATGGTTTCTAAACCTTAGACTATTATGCAAAGTACGACTCTTCCTCTTGCCTCTTTATTGCAATGGTTTCTAAACCTTCGACTATTATGCAAAGTACGACTCTTCCTCTTGCCTCTTTATTGCAATGGTTTCTAAACCTCCGACTATTATGCAAAGTACGACTCTTCCTCTTGCCTCTTTATTGCAATGGTTTCTAAACCTTAGACTATTATGCAAAGTACGACTCTTCCTCTTGCCTCTTTATTGCAATGGTTTCTAAACCTTCGACTATTATGCAAAGTACGACTCTTTCTCTTGCCTCTTTATTGCAATGGTTTCTAAACCTTCGACTATTATGCAAAGTACGACTCTTCCTCTTGCCTCCTTATTGCAATGGTTTCTAAACTTTGGGGGATGGTAATATATCTTATTTTTATTTTAGCTTATGCAATCAAAGAACACTTTAAATTCTTTTCAGTTGAAGCCATTGAATTAAAAAATTCGAATAATTAAGAAATAGTTTTGGATATTTTTAAATGATTAAATAGAATCAATTTTTAGTTATTTTATAAAGTAACAGTGCCATACTTCTAAGGCGCCTTTGGTGGTGTAATGGTTAGCAAACTTGACTAGCAAAGCTACATGAATGAGTTCGAGTCTCATTGGGTGCCCCTTTTATATGGCCTTGTGCCACATCTAAGCAAGAAGCTTAGTAAATTACAACAGTACCATACTTCTAAATGGTCTTCACAGATTATGATTTAGTTCAATACCGTATCAATTTTCGTTAGTTAATAAATCTGAAACCCATTCTAATTGAAGGTCAGTATAAGAGAGTTCGTACCTTTTTAAGAGTATTAGTCCGAAAAGCAGGTATTTGAATTACTGGAGTTCGAACTCACTTACTACGATGTTACAGTTGAACACTTCAACCACTTCACGACGAGGAATCCCCCAGTTTTTCCATATTCGTTATATCATATGATGATATTGATAAATTTAGAATTGCATAAGTTCTTTAAAATGACCCTGTACATGAGACGTCTGCTGAGGGGGAATATTTGGTAAATTTATTTCACTGACCTTCGAGTTCAGTCTTTATTGTGCTCCCCCAAATTATTGACTTCGGTTTGATTAGGCTCACTTGATTGAATATAAAATATTGTAAATCGTTATCATGTTATTTGTGTAAGTGAGTTTGATCCTTGCCATTATATTGGCCTTCTACAAC
Organism: Sepioteuthis lessoniana; assembly: GCA_963585895.1. Taxonomy (NCBI): domain Eukaryota; kingdom Metazoa; phylum Mollusca; class Cephalopoda; order Myopsida; family Loliginidae; genus Sepioteuthis; species Sepioteuthis lessoniana. The sequence continues at coordinate 20,801,199 of OY757904.1, forward strand.
ATAGAACTAAGCTTCAACAATTCTGGTTTTATTGTATTCACTTGTCAACATGAAAATTCATGTCAATTGCATTAATCTTATCCTTCTACGCCCCATGGAGCGGAGATTGATTATCATTCATATTCGACTGTTGCCTCCATTGAAACAGGCATGCTGTAGTTTGCTTTGTGGGTGAAATAGCTGCGTCGTACCCACCATTGTATATGATCACTCTATGAGTTCAGGTAAAAGCCATGACAAAAAGGTCTCCTCTCTTTGGAAATTGACGCTGTTTCAATTCTCAATTCGCAATATATCAATCTGTTCTGAACTCTCAAGACATCAGGAAAATGTATAGCTAGACCTGCTCAGAATGTAAGTCACTGTGACTTTCACTACCTAAGATTTGAAGTTCATTGAAAAGGCGAGAATACATATTGTCATCCACAGACAGACTATTTCGTTGTATCACAACAAATGTGGCTAAACACGCGAGATGCCTCAAGCAAAACCCAGCCAACTTATGTCAACGAGATAACATAACCTCACGGCCATCAGCAATCCTAATGTAAGGGAGAGAATTTAACGTACATGTATCAATTTTCCCATTTGTTTCCATTTTACAGAAACAGAGACAAGAGCGCTCAATTCATTAGAAGAGCTTTCTATATATATATATATATATAGAGAGAGAGAGAGAGATGGACAAAATAATGGAAACACCTTGAAATTTTAAAGAAATTTATTTCTATATGGGTTTCTTATTACAGCCCCCTCGTGAAATCCAGCTTCAGTTTAGCATAAGCACGAAGTTTAAATTTAAGTACGGTTTCATTGTCAAAACATTTCTATTTCAAGCTATTTAGTTTAATCAAAATTTTAGTTTTGCATAAGTATGCCGTTAGTTCTATTGAACAGATAGATAGGGCCCAATCAGGTCTAATGTAGGGAACGAATAAATAAATAAATAAAATATTTTAATTAAATAAAAAAAAGAAAACTATTAAATTTGCAGAAACTCCTAGAGGTCCCTAACAGGAAAAAGGGATGACGCATGCGTAAAAGAAAAAAGGCATCCTCTTGACAAAGAGGACCACCTATTCTCTCTCTTTCAGGCAGTGACCAACGTTTTGATAACATCGTTGCTTTCTGGTGTCTGGGCACCACGCATACGTCTTTGGACGTAGCGGTGGTTAGCCACTTTCACCCAGTAGCAGCTCTCTCGCAGTCAGCATTATGCTGAAATATACAAGATCCACAACTGAACTATAAACTAACCTTTACCGGACTTTGACAAACTTCCAAAAGAAAACTAACCCTTATGGAAGCCCGAAATACTAAATACGAACACGTACATACATGAAAACGATTAACGTATTTTTGACAACTTAAATGGGGGATTCAACCATTTTTATGTATTAGGGAAAAGCTCCATCATCCAGGGAATGGTTGTTGAACCTAGTAAATAAAGGAAAATATAAAAGAAACATCTTCGTCTCTCATCTGTTGCTGTCTTTTCTTTTGTATTATTCTTTTGGGACTTTCTTGGGCAAGGCATTACACCGACTAACCAACGTGGGGGTAAAATAAAATAACCAAAATATGGAGTCAGATATCTAGACGGCAACACAGCCTTGCCCATTGCCCCTGACCTTCAGCCACTTACCCCACACTATCACGCCGGGCCAGAGGGAACATGGAAGCAATGGCAATGAAAGGGTGCTCCGTATTCCCCATCATTACTGGGACCTCACCATCAGACTGTATTGTGTCATATCCAGGATACTCGTTGGGGAGTCTCACCCTTCTGCAGAGGTGCAGTCAGTGTATTCTACAGCCCCAGCCGACTGGGCAAACAACAATTTTTGTAAAATAAGACGAGAAAGATTATTAATAAATCAAAAACCATAAAAATAACAAACGTTTGTTGGTTTTTATAGGAGTTTCAAAATTATGATTCAAGATTCTAGGTGTTTCCATTATTTTGTTCAAACCCTATATATATAGTACTCTGATGTCCGGTAAGGCAAAATGTAAACAAACAAAAGCAACAACATAATGCCTTATAATTCCCGAGGTGACGTATGTCGACTGTTGGCTGAGCGGTGTGATACTAAGTCTAACGTAAAGTTGGGCGGGTTTCAATCCCAGCTGAAAGCTTCCTACGTGTGTAGCTACAACGAAGAATTATGAAACAATGAAACAGTCTGTCTGTTGATGACTATGCGTATAACTCACTCAGGTGCAAAGTGATGCATAGGGCGTTCAGTGAGAACAGAATTAAATACAGGAATAACTGTCATAGTCACATGTTGAATGAATTGTGTTTAATACTTGAGCATGTGTATATAAAAAATTCTTTAATTCTTCCAACCTGAAGTTGTGTCGGTACTACTGTACGATTGCACCACTTGGACTCAAAATAAACACCTAGAGAAAAAGCAAAATGGAAACAACCCAAGAATACAGTGTTTTGAACAGTGCTGTTTTGAATTCATCCTGGAAGCAGCATCCCACAAAAATAGCATCTGTACGGCCATTATCTCATATCTCACAAACACTCCAAGACGAGCAAAATACGTTGGGCACAGCTGGAGAAGAAAAGACGAACTTATAAGCAATGTTATCTTATGGACTCTTACACATGTGCATGCCAGTGTCAGCCAACGAGCAAAAACTTATATCCATCAGCTATGTGCGGACAGTAGTTGTGGTCAATAGGACCTATTAAATATGATGGCCGATAATGATAGGATTGTTTTGGCTATTTACTGCCCAAAATATGTAAGGAAATGAATTGTTCTTATGAACAAGGCCGATTTTGAAAGTAAAACTAATGCAACGTAATTGAATGGTTCATAAAAAATTGGAATTGAAAAATAAATAGATAAATGAATTAAAAAGCCAACAGTTTCCGTACGACCAGGCCATAACTCTTGTTTGAGTTAAAATTGACTAAGGAAAACAGGATGCCCCAAAAAACAACTCAACCGAGTTTGAGTCTCCATCAAATTGTACTACTATATATATATATATATATATACAAGGGTTCTCAGAAGACTTAACTGCCACGGGTGGGTGACACTTTAAATAGTGACCTGACAAGACCAGTCATAAAATTCGAGAGCAAGCGTATTATACTTCTGATAGCGCAGTGGAAGTGAGATTAAACTCTGTCAACTCACGCCCCGGTAGCTATTTGCTCACAATGTTACTCAACACAATATACATTGCACTTGCAAAGATCTTCATGACAAGATCATTAACTATCGCTTTACGAAATCAAAAGTATTTATCTTTTTTTATTCGACGAGTGCAAAGCTATAAAAGAATGAGTAACAAGCGAGTACATTACTCAGAAAACCAGTAATGATTTTAGATACTCATTTTGCTAGCATTTACAAGTAGTTAGTTTTTATATCTTAAGTGCGTGATTTTTAGGGATTTTGTCTGTTGAAAAGAAATACACATTCTTTAGAAATAAATATTTTAGTCATCATATGTTCACATTTTCACGCCATCTTCCAAGGTATATTCTCTTTTTTTTTTCTTTATCATTGGCTCCTTTTAAATCACGCGAGAATGTTTATGCAATTTTAACGCGAAATGCACGCACGCAAATACCTCGAATGATTTTTAAAACTTTTTCCCTGTTATCAGCATGATTTTTACGTTCAAATGAGACGTCAACAGAAGAAAAAACTTTCGATAAGGCATCTTTTACTTAAGTCTATATATCTCTTTTCTTTAAAAAAAATACCTTTTAGTCAAATACTATATTCATGAATACAGTGTTTAAAAAAATTGATATCATTTTGTAATCTAATATAACATGACCACCTCTTATCCATCCAGCTATGGCTTAAATTGTATCATTGCTGTTTTTCTACAGGGATAACTTTGGCATTAATTAAACCACAAAGGTTGATATGCCATTCAACAAAGAAACCAAATCTAATTTTAGCCAAGTCTGCTAAGGCTGAAGAATACATAAGACTGCAAAACTTCCCCAAAGAGTGTACGGGATATAACACTCCTGGTGTAATGATTATCGTCGTAGGAAATGGACACGACGATACGAGTTCAAATCCTGGACGCGACTGATTACATTTCACATAGCACTAATACACTTGGGAAAGGTATAAATCCAATTATTCTCCCTCCAGCTATGGGTAAATAGTAGGACAGACTAGGTTCTTCAGCCTTGGTGAAGGCAACTAGTCTCGGAGAAGGAAAAACTCTAAATTCAAACCTGTTATCTCCGCTTAAAAATTGACCTTGTGTCATATCCTGCCCGAACGGAGGGATTGGTAAATATATATAACACTAAAGTATTTTTGGTGGGGCTCCTGTTCTGAAGCTTTGGTACGTGTGGTGTTACCCTTTATTACCATTATTCTCAAGTCCACTCTGACCCGGAGTGAGAGTACTTGTAAGGGTTCCATCTGTTGGTCAAACTGAACTATTTAATGATCTTTGGCTACGTTTAAAAATGTTGCCTACAAACTATTTGTTTACAAATCATATATATTTTATATATATGTATACACAGGATTTGGCATTGAATAACCTCCGACGGTTGATATGCCATCAAGCACAACCAACCAACAAATCTAACTCGACCAAATGTTGTTCAAATGTTCTGAAATTTTAACAGCTAAAATTGTAACATCTCATAATTTTACGGTTTTCCTTTACAGGGAATGGTGTTTAGTTGGTAGAGTGTTCGCCAATGGTCCGGGAGACCTGGGTTCAATCCCAGGTCGCGTCATACCAAAGACTTTAAAATGGCACTTGATACCTCCTTGCTTAACATTCAGCAATAAAAGGTACGTATCAAGGATAAAATGGAGCAATCCAGGGAAAGGATTAGCACCCTTCCCTATACCTCGGTGTAGTAGCTATTGAAAAGGGAGCCTTCTGATCGCCCTTGACTACGGTCGCCAACTTTACTTACTTACTTCTACACGTGCTGTTAAAATTCGAGATTAATTGAACAAGAATTCGTTAAGTTATTAGAGTATGAAGTGATATCGATTTTTCTGAAACACGCCTCAATCGATATGAAATTTTTTAAACCCACCGTATCTCTGTATCATAGTCTCCAATCGCAGTCATGTTGGTGATAGCAAATAGTCAGATGGGGAGGGAATAACACAAAAGTATGAATCTTCTCGTGTATTTGATTCATTCCTCCTTCTCTGTTCACGCTGTTTGTCTCCACGCACCCCGGCCACGCAGAAAGAAAAGGGCAGAATCACAAAATGAGGGATATATATATATATATATATGTATATATATATATATATATATTGAGGCTCAAAGAACACCCCACCCCGACACTCATTACGAGTAGGTGATATCGTCCGTTCATTTCTTCTCCCCATTATGATAGCCGCTTCCGGTGATCTCGATATGACCCGGTCTGCGGTGCTAGACCAAGCCTAACATGTCATACCTACCACACTGGAAGAGATGTTGAACTTTGTGAACTCATCCCTCTTTCTGCTGGTGGCATTTTAAATAGCTTTTTCGCTTCCAGGTACCATTTTTTTACAATGTAACACCTCTTCGATTATTTTTTCAACTAAGTTTTTAAAAATCACTACATGTTAACTGAACATTTTCTTCATACTTAAACTACGTTTCAACAGTTAAATCATTCACATATATTCTTGATTTTTTCCATAATAAGGATACTGAAACTCTTAAAAACTACTGCTCCATATTGGTAGGGTTTATAAACACTGATTATGTTCTCTTGTCGGGGGAAACACTCCACCTGCAAAAAGCGATGTCTTGAGTATGACTCAAATGTATATGAAGGTGAGGCTTCAATGTATATGAAGGTGAGGCTTCAATGTATATGAAGGTGAGGCTTCTTGAGATCTGGGGAATGTAGAGTACTCCTCAATTGCCATTTCTCCCCCTAACATTCAGACTTACAGTGGTAATATCTGTTATGATCCAATCAGTTTGAAAATGATTAGTATTGAATAAGAATACATGAAACTAAATAACTGTGTGCAAGCAAATGATGATTATTAAATAGAATATTACTGTTAGAAAAACTTGATGATTATTATTGATTACTTGAGACCGTATAATTGATTGCAAATTATTAATGTTAGATAGAAATACTTTTAAAAAAACATGTAACTGTGTGCAAATTATTTGTACGAGATAGTGTTGAATATTGACATGCTGCATAAGTTGCGTGAGTAGTATAACAGGATTTACTCGTTTCCTAAAGTAAAAAGGATGATAAAGCCCCTGTGGAAATGCCGCATAAGGTGTGTGGATGGCATAACAGGATATACACTCGTTTCCTAAAGTAAAAAAGATGATGCCCCAGTGGAAATGCCGCATAAGGTGTGTGGGTGGCATAACAGGATATATACTTGTTTCCTAAAGTAAACAGGACACTGCTTCTTCAGCGGAAGTGCTGCGAAAGTTGCTTGGGTGGCATGTTTGATACAAGGCGTGTCCACGAGCAACGCTACGTGGGAGGTGTGACCAGAAGGATTGCATGGGCGTCCAGGAGATTATATAAACAAGGAAAGATTTTGTCTCGGGTGAACGAAGTAGAAAAGCAGAGAGGTGTGTGTGTGTGTGTGTGTGTGCATTTCAGATATATCTGACTCTCTCTTACTCTGGCCATACGTACATTTCGGATTATAAAGAAAAACAAGAAAAGAAGAAGAATATATTTTTATAGATAAGTGTTGTTATTGTCCTTTCTCTATACAACGATGTGTAAGTGTGAACAAAAAACTTTGGAAACAACTGCACAAACCAATGTAAAAAGTAAATGAATCTGATTCCCTAACCTATAGGCATAAAGTAATACTAGATGGGAGGATATGCCGTACAAAATCAACCGATCAGTTAATCAATTGATTAAACAAAGAAAATAACTGATTTTTTTTTTTTTTTTTTGCATGATTGATTTAAATGAAAAAAGACATTTATTAGCGAAAGAGACAACGAGACCTAGAAAGTAAATATCAAAGAACGAAACATAATTCAGAATTTTCAAATATTCAACAGAATAAAAGAAGACATGATGTCATTTTTGACAGGTCTTATGCAGTTTTTTTATGGTTTTTTTTTGTTTTGTTTTTTGTTCTGTTTTGTTTTTTGAAAAGATGTAATAAAACATCTAAGTATCTAATAAAGTGGTTTCTTGAACTTTAAGCCATTTTTCGAGCAGTTGCATTACAAATATGACGTAGAATTTCTTTATCAAGCACGCAGACGATTCAATTTGTTCGATTCAAACAATTCAATCACCGAGGCAAAGACGAGAAAAAGCCACCTGCTGTGCGCATGCGTGGGAGAGAGAAAGAATAAGACAGAAACGGAAGCTCGTGTACCATTGCCTGTGTGACGTGTCATGTGAGACTGCACGGTGGTGGATGACCTTACATGGTATCATGTCAGTTGGCGAGATGCACGCTTTCTTCTTGTCCAATAATTGCAAGCAGTCACGTTAAGACAGATGGAAAGATGACATTCGATTCCTCGGAAACTAAATACATATTAGAAAAAAGTTCACTTGATAAAAAACGGCGATTGATTTTTAGAAAAAAAGTGTCTATTATTTAAATGGTATCTTATTGTTTACGGCAAGTCATACTGAAAGCATTAGTTCTTGCCAGATTATGAAAGTTAAGAGGCGTCGAATTGGATTATTTCGATGAGTAACTGCTAAGGAATACCAGTTTAAGTAAACGATTTGTGGATTTGTATATAATGAATGAATAATGCTTGGAGGTTGGAAAGATATTTAGTCAAGTCCCCACTCAGTTAGGACCAATGTCAGCACTAGTATATCCGTGATATACAGACACTGAACTCAACAGAAGGAAAACCAAGACAAAAACACATTTATACATCAGTGTAGTCAGCTGGGGTTGTAGAATACACACTGCATCTCTACAGATTGGTAAGATTCCTCCCATCGAGTGTCGTGCATATGACACTACACAATCTGCTGGTGAGACTCCAGTAATGCTGGAGCTTTGGGGAATCCAGAGTTCCCCTTCATTGCCATCGCTCCCAGGTCCACTCTGGCGGGGAGTGGTAGCACCTAAAAGGATCCTATCTATAGGGCAAATAGAGCTGTATAACATTTAAATTCAGTGCAAAAAATGAGATGCTAAATTAGATTGTCTGAAATAGAACTGTTTGATCCTTTAACTGTGCATAAAGTCTGGAAACTTATTGAAGGCACCACGTATGTGTATAAGTAAGTAAGTAAAGTTGGCGACCGAAGTCGAGAGTGGCTAGAAGGCTCCCTTTTCAATAGCTACAACACCGAGGTGTATGGAGGGCACTACTCCTTTCCCTGGATTGCTCCACTTTACCCTTGAAATACACCTTATAATGCTGAGTGTAAAGCAAGGAGGTATCAAGTACTATTTTTAAAGTCTTTGGTATGACACGACCTGGGATTGAACCCAGGTCTATTGGACCATTGGCGAACACTCTACCCACTAGAACACCGCATTAAATAACCAATAATGGTTGATATGCCATAAAACCAATGAAACCAATCATTTTCACATACAAGAACATTTAACATTTAATATATAAATCGCATCTTATTATTTACGGCTTGTCAAACTGAAAAGAGGACTAACGTACTTGACTGCGATATCGTAGTACGCGCGTTCGAACTCCAGTCGCGCTATTACGTTCACTTTCGGATAATACTTTTGGAAAAAGTTCGGACTCCCTTATCCCCACTCGATTAGTGGGTTATACAGTCCCACTACAGTCCTTCAACAAGGACGACTTTAGCATTAAATAACCCACGAAGATTGATATATCATTAAACAAAGAAATCAAAGCAAACACTGAAAGCATGCGTTCTTGCCTGATCATAGAAGTTAAGTTGCACTGAACGAGGTTTATATCTAGATGGGTAACCACTTAAGAATATCCATTACCAAACTTGCCTGAGTCTAAGAATTACATAAAATATTTTTGATCTATTTTTGATTGCTTTCATTGCACCCGGGTTTCTTTTCTTTTTTTTTTTTCTTTTTTTTTTCAAGATATCTTTTTGTTATTCTTAACTTCTAAACTTCCAACAGCTTTTAACTGTAATTCTGTACGACATGCATGATTAGTGGTGTTATTTTAAGTATAACCGACTTCCGGGACCTGCCGGGACCTTGCCATAACCCTAGTTCATTTCCTTCTAATAATTCACTTTACATCCCTCTAAGCATGTAGTGTTCTGTTCGTTTATAGCATTTTTCATTGCTTTTTGCACTGTTTTCTAGCTTTCGTATAGGCATTTAAAGGTGTGAAACAGATTCTCAATAACAATACATTTAACACAGATAAATTTTCTTGTAAATGGGAAACATCTGCTAAGTCATCCGACAAACGGCACTCAAAATAATTTAAAGTGGAAAGCAAACACTAAAAACCTTTAGTTGTGTGTTTATTCAAAGAATTCATATCGAACAGTTTACTCCCAGGAATAAAAACATAAGTTAACTGCCATGTCGGTGATAATTATAATACGCTGACAGTATCCCTTGCAGAGAAAGAAGGCACTTCCTCCAAAAATAATAAGTGTGTCGTTGGTATGTTTTCTAAACTGCATCTGAAGGTGAGGATCGAGTTCTGGATATCTGAAGAGTGTGGGGTACACTTCTATAACCATTACTCCCAAATCCACTCTGATTCGGAATGGCAGTGCTTGTTCGGGTCTCATCTATCGATCAAATAGATCTGTTTAAAAATCATTGGTATTCAATACGACGGTGTTTTAAAAAATTAAGAAATAACTATGCAAAAAATGTAAATATAAACATACAATGAACGCGATTCCAAAACATCTTGGCATAAAATAACCCAAAATAAATTGACACTCCATTAAAATTAATCAATCGATTATTCAACGATAGTTATCTGCTTAAACTAAAATTTGCATTCAATAGGAATAATTGATGCCATAATTGTAAATTATTTGTGTTAAGAATAGTTACTTGAAACAATGATTCTTTTCTTAAGAATATTATTATTATTAGTTACTTGAAACCATTTTACTCAGTGCAAACAAAAGACAATTAATAAGTGAATATAATTACTTGAAACCATATTGTCATTAGAAATACATGAAATCATAAAACTGCTTTCCATTTATTTATATTAGATAAGAAAACTTGATATTTTAGAATCCTCATCATCATCACCACGTCGCGCAATCAGCACGGATACCCCTGACCCTCTTCCGCCACCCTTCTCTATCGTCCATCGCTTCTGGTTGGTCTTTCAGGCTACATTCTGTATCGGCAGAGAGCTGTTGTATGTAGGTTCTAGCTGGTCGTCCTGCTTTTGCTCGTTCATGTGAAGGGGTCCAGAGAAGTACGTCACTTATGTGTTCGTCCCTACTTCTCCGGCAGTGTCCCACACGTCTGGTTCGTCTTACTTTTTGGATAGCTTTCGTGATGGGTGGTAAGTGGCCGTATAGCTGCTTCTTTGTGGGGTGCTACCTCCAGGACTTGTTCAGTATTGCTCGCAGCATTCTCGTGTAGTTGCCGTCAAGCTTTTTCTCCCAACGTTTAGTTAGCGTCTATGTAGTGCATCCATACAACAGTATCAACACGACCACTGTAGGGAAAAACTGAATTTTATTTCATCGGTCAGGTCTGCCTTCCATATGACCGATAGTCTATCGATAGCCGTCCATACCTTTGCTAGTCGCGTGTCGATGTCTGTCTCGGTTGATGAGACACTGCTTCCTAGGTAGGTGAACTTGTCTGCTAGTTTCAGAGAACTACCATTTAGTGTGCAGATGTCGCCTCTTTGATTAAAGCACATGTGTTCTGTTTTGTGTGCACTGACATGGAGGCCTACTCCTGCAGCTGCTCGTTCCAAACATGGTTTCGGCTTGGGCTGGTGTATTTGCCAGAAGCGCTATGTCATCGGCGTAGTCAGCGTCAGTAATTGTTTGTGCGGGGTATCTTCTGATTCTTTGCTTTGTTAGTTTGAATGATATATCATAAACGTGCACAAAAATGCCAAAGAAGCAACTGCACAACAAATGTAAATATACAATGAATGCAATTCCCTGATGCTTTGGCTTAAAACAACCCTGGACATTTTGTGTAGTTACTCCTTGAGAGATTTTTTTAAATTTTTTGTGTTTTTTTGCACTTAATTCTATCAATTAAGAATAATATTTATACAAATCAATTTAAGTTGTCTAAATTTCTGAGATGAAGCTTGTCGATTTTTATCATTAAGGTTTTTCGGACTATTGTCTTCATCTTTATTGTTATTTCCACAACGTTTCGGCCGATATGTCCTCCGGCTTTCTTCAGGTGTTTGGTGAACTCGGGAACCTTCACGGAACTTCGAACTCCGTCCTTTATTGAAACCACGGGGGTCGCCTGTTCTGATTCCGTTTGCCATAACCGGGTACAAGTGTTAAGTATTCCTGTATATATATATATATATATATATATATATATATATATATTACTCGCCAGTAGTGAGGATTGAACCTGCAACCTTCAGATGATTGTCTCCTTAGAAGTTCAGGGAACCAACGCCTTTAACCGTTACGCCATGTGTCCTGCTGGACAATTTAACTTAAAGATGGGACTCTGAGAGTAATGGCAATGATGAAGTACTCCACACTCTCCAGAACTCCAGAATTGGTGCCTCACCATCAGACGTAGTTTTGTATCATACTTAGGACACACAGTTTTGGTACGAGGAGTCTTACCCCTCTATCGATGATACTGAGCGTGTATTCTAAGTCCAGCTGACAAGGCAGTCAAAGATTATTGTTGTTTTACTCTATTCATTAATTTAACTTGGATTTCATTTTAGTATATTACAATTTTTTTTTTCTTTTCTAAGGTAAACTTGTAATAATAAAAATGAACCCACATTCCTGTTTTGGACAAAACCTTAAACCTTTAAACCCCCCCCCTAACCCGTCTCTATTATATCTGTGCTTCCTCATTTCCATGCCAAAAAAATGAAAGTGCTGAATGCATGCTTATTTTCTATTGAAACAAAATTCCCATTCGCTCTTCAAAAGATAATTACTTGAATGTTTATGGTAATTTGCGAGCGTAAATTAGACGTTTTCTATTATAACGCATACCTAATTGCGTTCAGATTTATTAATCACCATGTCAAAGAAATTAGTTTCTAGAACAAAACGAATTATTCTCGTTTGTTGCTCTTCATATGTACACACTTTCGTTTTAAGAAATTTTGATTCAAGATTTTAATAATTTGTCATAATTTGTGTAATTACTAAAATTAATTCATAACAAAAATGTTTAATTGCACTTTTATCATCTCATTGCTTCGTCTTTTTTAATATCCAGAGTTTTTTCTTCTCTCAAAGCCAACGGCACCTCATCCAATGTAGGAATTATAAGATTCATTTGATAGAATGAGAAATGGCACGCCTTTCCTGAAATTACCTTGTAAATACTGGAAAGAGATAGTTACATCTTCGCCCTAGATTTTTCAATTCGAAATGCAGCAGGCTCTTTGACAGAGAAATGGACGGAAACAGGAGAAATTCCATTATATTTCTTGATTTCAATCGCAAAAAAAAATTATATTTCAAAACTGAAGACCTCTTTATTACCTCAGCCATTACTTATGGAATTCGTGATATAAATAATGGAAAGATTTACGTGGGGTTTCCAAAAATAAAACGAACTTTTGAAAGAATGCTCTAGAAGGACGTTTTAAATGCCATGTAGCAAAGACTTTGAACTTTTATACAAATCAAACTACGCTATTTTGCTTAGTACTGGAATTAAATGTGGTTCATTGAACGTAAGTTTAGTGAACTTGTTAGTATTTCCAAGTTAAACAATAAAAAATATTCGACCGAAATTATTTCCAAAATTAGAGTGATCGATTTGTTTTTAACGACATATCAACCACTTTGGGGCTATTTTATGCTCGAAACTTAGGTAATCATATACATTGTACATTTATATTTACTTTTTTGTGTAATTTCTTTAGAGGTTTTGCAAACAGTTATATGATATCAAGTATTTCTATCTAATACAAATAATTTGCAAACACTTCTATGATATCAAGTATCTTTATCTAATACAAATAATTTGCAAACACTTCTATGATATTAAGTATTTCTATCTAATACAAATTATTTGCAAACACTTCTATGATATCAAGTATTTCTATCTAATACAAATTATTTGCAAACACTTCTATGATATCAAGTATTCCTATCTAATACAAATAATTTGCAAACAGATATATGATAGAGCGCTGCGAACTGTTTACTGTACTATTACTCCATTTTCTGCTAGCGCGTCTTAAAAAGAGGGGACAAAAACAAAACAAATCTCAAACTGGGTGGAGATTTACCTCACCCACCCAAGAAAGTACCCTAAAGTGCAAAAATAAGAGAAAGATAAAACCATTTCTGACTTTATGGTCTGTTTTATTAAATACTTTTAACGAACTCAATTACCGTCTCTGAGTATATGTAGAAGTTACCTCCAACCACCAATAATTAAATGAATCAATTGGGTTTGGTTTGGTTTGGTTTGGTTTGATGACATATCAACCATTTCTTTTTGTTATTTAATGCCACATCCTGTTTTTACATATATACTATTAAGGATTTATAGACACATTTTGTCCATACACACAGTTAAATGATCAATCATTTTATTTCAAACAATTAAATTTAGCCTAAAGCCATAAAAGTTAAATGGTTCCAAGAATTACTATGTATAACTAACAATTCAAATAGATACTAGTCCTTTGTTAGTACAAAGTTAAATGATAAAAGGGTTCTACTCGTTACAAATCAATATAAGTCATTTGTTTGCACACAAATAACTAGATAAAAATTAAAGAAAACACATTAGAAAACTCCGAATCAACTGCACCAAAATTACATAGCCTACATGAGAAAGGAAAGAAAAATCAAAACCTACTTTACATAATTAGAACAAAATACGACAACTGTTCTTTAACTAAGTTACAACTTAAGAAGAAAAAGGGTGGGGCCCCCACTTTTTCAAGGAGTAAGAGGACGAGGGATAAAACTCCCATTATCAAAAACCAGCAAGTGTTATACCATTGATGAACAACTCTATGACAGAAAAATTTCGATCAAACCAAAGAGGTCAAATATCACAATAGTTATCCTACCCGGGCTTGTCACTGGATAACAGTGTCTACCGAGCCATGAAAGAATATTGCAATGGAAACCATTGGATGCAACATGGTGGACGTGAAGTTAAGTGGATAAATCCAAAAGCGTGATTACGACGTGCTTCCTTTGATGCTGTGTTAAGGAACCTCATAGTTCAACTTCCTGGACTAAATATTTCTATCAGGAAATTACTACTACTAATCTATAAGGGTGATGTCTGTTGATAAGAAGAAAATATCCACCGAATAATTACCGTGACTCTAATTCTCACCATTACTCTTCAAGCGGATAAACAAGGAGTACATACGAGTGAGGTTACAGTTTCTGTCCGTTTTAGTAATCAGCTACAGCACCCAAACTAAATTTACTTACATGCAAAGGCAGTGTCAGTGTAGAGACTTATAACGTTAGAACATTAAGAATCATAAACCTGGGGGTGTCCTCGTGGTGTAATGGTTAAAGCGTTGGACTGCGGAATCGTAGTACGCGAGTTCGTACTCCAGTCGCGCTATTACTTTCACTTACGGGCAAATACCTTTGGGAAAGGTATGAGCCCCTTTATCCTCCCAGCTATGGGTTAAATAGTACCACTACTGTTCTTCTAAGAGAATGGCTTTGGCATTAAATAACCTAAAAAGAGTTGATATGCCATTAAACAAAGAAAGAATCATAAACCTGAACTGCCAAGCAGAATATAGACATTTATTACATTGTTATTTCTAAAGAAGTTTTTTGTACACCGTTGTATCGAATAAGAAAAATGTTCAAACAGATCAATTTAATCCATAAATGAGACCCTAACAAATACTACCACTCCAAGTCAGGGTAGATTTTGAAGTAATGGTAATAGAGGTGTACCCCACATTCTTTAGATATCCAGACCAGGAACCTCACCATCAAATGCAATTTAGTGTCCTACCAAAGACACTGTCTTTTGGGAGGAGGAAGCGTCTTACTTCTCCGTAGTGGATAGTCAGCGTATTATAATTGTCACCAACATGGCAGTCAACTTATGTCTTTCGTTCCAGGGAGTAAACTGTTCGATATGGATAAGTAAATGTTTTTTAGTATTTGCTTTCCAGAATGGAGACATTATATGCGTACAGAAATACAGACATTACCATAGAGAACTCGGACTAGGTTCTTCAGCCTTGGTGAGGCAACTAGTCTAGGAGAAGGAAAACTCTGAATTCAAACCTGTTAAACTCCGCTTAAAAATTGACCTTGTGTCATATCCTGCCCGAGCGGAGGGGTTGGGTAAATAGTACCATAGAGAACTCGGATTAAAATACTATAAACTCTGTAATGGATGAACATTTGTGTCATCATCTGCATGGAAAAACTATGTGAATGCAAATAAAACAGAATTCAAATGTTTTAAAATAAAAAGTAGCCATCCTTACTTTAAGGAGCAAGCATCTGAAATTAGTAAACTAATACCTATACCTCGGCAGCAATATCACATCTAGTGAAGGCGATGTTATCTTACGCAAAGGAAAACCGTGAACTGCTTCAAACAGACTATCGATTAAACTGAAGTCTGATCACTCTGATGAAAAAAAAAAACTAGCTTTCTTCCAAGCTGTGTCTGTATCAGTACTACTGTACGGATGCAAAGCGAAAAAGCAACAAGGAAATTATTCGAGAGAGCAACGTGCTGTTTTGAATACATGCTGGAAACGGCACCCAACAGAAGAGCATTTTTACGGCTACTTACCGTTTATCTCACAAACCCTTCAAGTTAGACGAAGAAGACATGCTGGGTAGTGCTACACAAGTAAGAACGAACTCATTAGCGACGTTCTTCTATGGAACCCTACACAAAGATACAATTATGTTGGGTGACCAGCAACGCTCTGTGTTGACACTCGATGCAGTGTAGAAGACCGTTAGGAACGGATTAGTTCTAATTCATCTAAAAATGAAATTACCACAAACTATTCACTGACAAATCATGGGCCGGTATGTATGTATGTCCCTTTAAATGTGCTCAAAATAAAGGATTAATAGTAAATAGAATATTCATGTTAGATGGAAATGCTTGAAACCATTTATTTGTGTGCAAAATAATTAGGGTGGTAATTAATTATATTAATCATGTTACTGATAATTTATTATATCAATTATTTATTACTTAGTTTGGTAAAATTCTAAGTTAGCTAGAATCTTTAAGTGGAAATATAAGTCAAATTGGAAAGGTCAAACGCGTACACAGGAGTGGGGCTGCAGTTTGACATCAGTCATCTCGGGACTGGAAGACAAAATGTAAATAAAATGAATTCATGTTGTGTTATAATTTTGATGGAAATTAAAGGAATAATGAAAGTTAGAGACACGTGTGATGATCATGATGATCTGATCGAAGGATTTAGTGAGATGACATCACACTAATGATATACTTAATTTCAAAATATATAAAAATTAGAGAATTTGAAAATTAGTCAGATGAGTTAGAGTTGAAAGTCACTTAAGACAAAATTGCGATCCGCAGAGCCCTTTGGGGCAGCGACAATAGACTCTTCTCCCCGCTCTCTCTCTCTCTCTCTCTCTCTCTCTCTCTCTCTCTCTCTCTGGTGTTTCGATGACTGCTAGGAAATTGGAGACAGTCTAAATAAATAATTATTTTTCGTATCTGATCAACAGTTATTTGTTTTTGTTTTGCTTTTTTTTCCAAATTCTAATAACCAGAATGATATCGTATTACCTGTGTGCAAATAAAAAATGATCTCAGGCTCATTTAAAAATGTTCTCTACAAAATATGTTTACAAATCATATATTTAATATATATGTATAAACAAGATTTGGCAATAAATAACCAACAATGATTGACATGCCATAAAACCCAACTCAACCAACTAACTATATATAAGTTAGTTGTCGACCGTAGTCGAGGGCGACTAGAAGGCTCCCTTTTTAATAGCTACTACACTGTAGGGAAGGGCGCTACTCCTTTCCCTGAATTACTTCACTTTACCTTTGATACGTACCGTATATTTCTGAGTGTTAAGCAATGAGGTATCAAGTACCATTTTTAAAGTCTTTGCTATGACGCGACCAAGGATTAAATCTAGATCTCCCGGACAATGGCGGACACTCTACCCACGAGGCCAATGAACCGAGAGAGTGAGAGGGGAGAGAGAGAAATTGAAAAACAATGTCAGCGTAACAACTTAAGAATTTAATGGTAAAGAAAGGAAACGTTATAACGTTTCGGCTCTAATGAACCATAATCAGGACTGGAAGGATGATGATGGTTAATTAGAACGTTATAACGTTGTATTTCTTTTACATTAAATTCTTCTATTTGGTTCACCTTGTTTTTTTTCAATTTTTCTCTATATTGTCGAATTCACTTCCATTATTTACTTCGACAATATTTTCGACTATAAAATACAGTAAAAACAAGAATAAAACTCGCTACTTAAGCAAACTTCAGATGTTTCAATAGTTGCTTACCTCAGGATCGGTAGCTGAAGAACCATACGTGATTTTCTTTCCTGCCTTCATAATTATTCAATTCAATAGTTTAAAATTTTGTGAAATGGTGCATTGTGTGCTGTAAAGATGTTTACTGATTAAAAATGCTATAAGGGCTAGATTTTTTACGATAAGTCTGTCTGTCTGTCTGTCTCTCTCTCTCTCTCTCTTTGTGTGTGTGTGTGAGCATGTATGTGATTGCGTTCGTGCATCCTTGCATGACATCTACCAAACGCGTTGTGTGACTTCAAAAGTTAGATGTCTGTAGAGACATAATCGTTAAGTATAAAAACGTTTCGGTTAGAAAAAAAAGTGTTTATGTGAAAGGGCTGTTGTTGCTGTTGTTGTTGTTGTTGTTGTTGTTGTTGTTATTGTATAGAATATTTGTGAAAAGTGTTCACGCTTGATCGGTTGACAAAAAATAGACTTCTTTTTTTTTTTTTTTTTTTTTTTTTTTGTCTAGACTGAATAAAGATATAAAGCCCAATGATCAGGCTCCCATTGTAAAGTATCTCGATAGAAATCAATTAATTGAACCGATATCAACCATTTTGTTCATTTTATTCCCTCTTGCTTTGATAATTTTTCTTCGGATTGAGTTTTTTGTTTGTTTGTTTGTTTGTTTGTTTGTTTTGTTTTGTTTTTTGTTTTTTGGTTTTTGTTTTTTACCTCCTTTCGATTATGCGTTCTGAATTATATTTTTTTTATTGTTTGTTGCTGTTTTGATTTTAACTTCCATATTAGCACCATCACCGCCCAATTATTATATCAATTACCCAATTGCCCGATTGGTTTTAAGTAGAGACATTTTGAAAGCAACCTTCAAGGCTCTACTCATAAATACTTCCTCTAATGCTAAAGTCTTGTTCCGAGATGACATAAATAAACCCTGTCTCTTTATAATTAAAAAACGGAAGATATTAACGTTTAGTCGTTGCTTAAACCTTTTCCTTGTTGCTTTATGAATCAATATTATTTATGTTATTTTTATTTAATTAATGTTATTTTTATGTTGAATCGAGTATGGATCGACTGAATGATATTCGTGCGTCATTAATAACATTTCCCCCAAAGATTTTATTGTTTAGCTGGAGTTAATTTAAGATTTTCCTTTTGTTAGAAAACAATTCTACCAACCAACAAGCTCAAAATTTTGCTGCGGACAGTTCAGCGACATAAACGCAACTGATTTTTCAATTCAAATCTATTGATCATTTTAAAGGCATATCAACCTGTGTAGAGTTATTTTAAGCTTGTATATTAGGGAATTATGCTAAATCTAAGTTTATGTTTACATTTTTTGTGTAGTTATTTCTTAAGAGAGTTGTGTGTGAGAGAGAGAGAGAGAGAGAAAGAGAGAAAGAGAGCATCCACGATTCTGTGTGTGTGTGTGTGTGTGTGTGTGAGAGAGAGAGCCCAAGATTCTCTGTGAGAGAGAGAGAGAGAGAGAGAGAGCCCACGATTCTCTGTGTGTGTGTGAGAGAGAGAGCACCCACGATTCTATGTGTGTGTGTGTATGTGTGTGTGTGTAAGAGAGAGAAAGAGCACCCACGATTTTATGTGTGTGTGTATGTGTGTGTGAGAGAGAGAGAGAGAGAGAGAGAGAGAGAGAGAGAGAGAGAGAGAGAGAATGCCCACCATTCTATTAAATACGAATAAGTTTTCAAAATTTGTCTTAGATGGGTCTGGTCTGGTTTGGTTTGGTTTGGTTTCTTTGTTTAATGGCATATCAACATTCGTGGGTTATTTATTGCCAAAATAGAGGTGATACCATTTAACCAATAGCTGGGGAATAAGGGGTTCCATACCTTTCCGGAGAGTATTGGTCCGAAAATGAACGTAACTGTGTAACTCGTGTTCAAACTCGCTTACCACGATGTCGTAGTCCAGCACGTTAGCCACTACGCCACAGGGACTCTCCCTTAATAGATGGTACCCTAACAGATACTGCCATTCCGAGTTAGTGAAGACATGGGAGTAATGGCAATGATAGGTTACTCCATACTCCTCAGATCTCCAGAGATCGAGATTCACCATCAGGTGTGCTGTAGTATCATCCTCGGGACACCCATCAATGCTAGTATAGTCATGTAAATTAGAGAAAGAGATTTCTGACTGTTGTGCATCTATGTAGAGGTATAGATGTCTACAAATATAAGAATAATTGTCTACTATGAATTGCCTCTTTATTTCCGGGGGAATATTCCCAATGAAGTTGGGACTGGTTTTGCAACCCTTTACGAGCCTAGCGCAGATAAGAGACAAAAGGTATATTCCCAATGAAGTACGGATTGGGTCTGCTACCCTTTACATACCGAGAGCAAATAACAGACAAAAGGTATATTCCCAATGAAGTACGAATTGTTTCTGCTACCCTTTACGTACCGAGAGCAAATAACAGACAAAATGTATATTCCTTATGAAGTACAGATTGGTTCTGTTTCCCTTTACATACCGAGAGCAAATAACAAACAAAAGGCATATTCCCAATGAAGTACGGATTGCTTCTGCTACCCTTTACAAGTCGAGAGCAAATAAAAGACAAAAGGCCTATTCCCAATGAAGTACGGATTGCTTCTGCTACCCCTTACAAGCCGAGATCAAATAAAAGACAAAAGGTATATTCCAAATGAAGTACGGGTTATTTCTGCTACCCTTTACAAACCGATAGCAAATTAGAGACAAAAGGTATATTCCTTATATGTGTTAGCGTAAGGATTATTGGAAAATGGACATGACCACTCGTGTTCAAACCCTGGATGAGGCTGTTTGCATTTCACATAGAACTGATACCCTTAGGAAAGGTATCAATCCAATTAATCTCTCTCCAGTTATGAATAATATTGGGGCAGACTAGGCTCTTTATCAATGGAATTGCAACCGGTCTAGGAGAAAGAAAACTCTGAATTTAAACCTATTAAACTCCGCTTAAAAATTGAACTTATGTCGCATCCTACTCGTGTGGAGAGATTATATATATATATATAATGTGTAAGCATAGAGTTTACCAGAAACATTTTAAACGAACAAAAGGTCATTTGTTGGCAGACAGTTAAATAGTTTCAAGGATTGCTATTCAATCCTAATAGTTCTATTAACACGCATTCATGTACGTCTTGCTTTCAATAAGCTTCCAGACTTTTTTGTACAGACATTTAAAATTGTCGTAGACTCTTAAAAATTCAGTATGTTATTGCTATACATCTTATGAGATGACTGATCAATTTTTTATGATTTCAGCTTGAAATGAACAGCTACAGCAGCAATTGAAATACACCCGACTAAATCCTGATTGTCACAGCTGGTGAATTTCAAAAATGCAATCTGGACGTGAGGAAGCACGATATGCAATAAAATTATGTTTTAAACTTGGAAAAATGCCATGCGATGAAAGCTGGATCTACTGCTATGACTCAGAGACCAAGAGACAGAGTTCCCAGTGGAAGCATGCTGGCTCTCCTAGACCCAAGAAGGCCAGACAGAGCAAATCCACCCACAAACTTCTGATGATCCCTTTTTTTGACAGCACTGGCATGATCTATATGCACTGGGTTTCCACTGGACAGACAGTCAACAAGGAATATTATGTTGAGGTTTTAAGGGAGTTCAGGAAGAGATTCCTAGGGAAGAGGCCTGCACTCTTCAAATCTGGTCAGTGGCATTTCCACCAGGACAATGCACCAGTCCACAACTCCATCACTGACACAGACTATTTGACCAAGATGGGCATCAAAACAGTTCCTCACCCTCACTATAGTCCAGAAGTTGCTCCCCGTGACTTTGGCTTATTCCCTAAGCTCAGAGGCTGTCGTTGTGAGAAAATTGAGGAGATGAAAGAGGCTGTGACGAAAATCATTGACACGCTCACATAAGAGGACTTCCATGGGGCCTTGAAGAAGTTGTTGGAACGGTACAAGTGCATCGTAGCCGGAGGAGATTACTTCGAAGGGGACTAGAGTTTCATGTGTGTACAATCAATAAAAATGCCCATACGAAGAATGTCTTGAAACTTGTTTAATGATCCTTGTATATGATTAAACAGTTCTACGTGACCCATAGATGGGACCCCAACAGGTGCCGTTTTAAAAGGAAAATTCTAAAGTACGAAGTGGTGGATAAATACAAGTAGTTGTTTAGTAGAGAATACGTGCGGCCACTCATTCTCTGATGACACTATACTACCAGTTGTTCATTTCATAACCTACAGACGAGTCAATGTTATTAAAACAAAGATAGAGTCGGTCAGCCAGTCTTTGTACTCAATACCCTTATTAATATTCTAACCAGTGATGACAAAAATCCTTCAATAAGAAAGCAGAAAATTGAACCTGAAATTCGTACTTTTGTGTGAAGACCAGAATACATTTTTAAGTATTTAGAAACTCGTAGGTGTTTTAACGAAAGTCAGCAAGAAAAGACCGCTGTTTAAGTATCACTTATATATATATATATATATATATATATATATATATATATATATATATATATAAGAGGAATTCTTACAAACCGTAGCCGTGCCAGTACAACTGACTGTATGGTTGCACCAGCTGGTCTCTAACGAAACGATTACGGAAAAGACTTGGCGGGAATTATATGCTGCATACTGTTTTGAACAAATCCTGGAAGCAGCACCTCAGAAAACAGCAGCTCTAAGGCTACTTTATAAAATATATAGGGATTTCAGTTAATTATTTTAGTAGCAAATATTTTTCTTTTTTTTCTTTTCTTTTTTCCCCCCTTTTTTTTATTTAAACTTGGAAGTTGCGGGATTTCATTTGTGATCAATGTCAAGACAGGAGTGGCCATTTATTTAACTTGGGGCAGTCAATAATAAGCGTATTCGAAGATGGACAGCTGTTTGAGAATCAGCTGATATTTAATATGTTAAGATAAACAATTGTGTAGAATCAGGGAATATTTGGAACTTAGTAGTGACATCTCACTAAAGGATTACGTGATTATCAATTTTAGGGATGTGTATAAGCAGCGGTCGTGTCGATGCTGCTATATGAGTGCACTACATGGATGCTAACTAAACGTAGGGAGAAAAAGCTTTACGGCAACTACACAAGAATGCTGCGAGCAATACTGAACAAGTCCTGGAGGCAGCACTCCACAAAGCAGTGGCTGTAAGGCCACTTACCACCCATCACGAAAACTACCCAAGTTAGACGAACCAGACATGCGGGACACCACTGAAGAAGTAGGCTCGAGCTCATAAGTGACGTACTTCTCTGACCCCTACACATAGACGAGCAAAGGCAGGACAACCAGCTAGAACCTATATACAACAGCTCTGTGCCGATACAGGATGTAACCTTAAAGACCTACCAGAAGCGATGGACGATAGAGAAGGGTGGTGGAAGAGGGTCAGGGATATCCGTGCTGATGGCGCGACATGATGATGATGATGATGATTTTAATGACATATCAACCTTCATGCCAAAGCTATCCTTGGAGAACATTAGTGATACTATTTAACCCATAATTAGCGGGTAGGATAAGGAGGTGGATATTAGTCCGAAAGTGTATATAATGGCGCGAGTGAAATTCGAACTTGCTTACTACGGTATCGAATCCAGTACGTTAACCACTATACCATTGGGAATCCCCCTTTTACTGTCAGTGAGTTGTCATCAGACTTTGTATTGATGATACAATAATGCATTCAATGAAATAAATCATTACTGCATTCATTTACTTTTTTTTAGTAACGCAAGATAGATTAATTACAAATAAGAATACAAATTCAAAGTCAATACAAAAAAAGCAAAAACAAACATAAACAATCCATTTTACTATCTGCCTGTTCGCTTCCTGGTAAGATGAGATACTTTAAAATAATTTTTGACCAATAGAAAATAGAAAAAATATTTTTGAAGGAAATTCTATTCTAGATATTCCTTCTAATTACTGAATGTAGCAAAATAAGATCCCAGATTAAATTGAATTGAATCCTTCTTTGTGGGCTCCCATACTTTCCTTTTCAATTTCCGCATTTTCTCATATTTCAATATATGCAATGATTTCCATTAACGGCTGACACGCTACATATAATTTTCAGGCAGATTTTGTTATTTATAATAATATATTATGGCAAGTTTTCAATGGTTAAGGATATTAACGAAGTGATTATCTGTGGTTTCATGGAAAAAGATGCATAAAAGATAATTTATAAAACTAATCATTAAAAATAGCAGAAACTATTTTTCTCTGTCATTCCTTTTGTCACACGCATACATACATATATATATATATATATATATATATATATATATATTTAAATTAATGGATGCGCAAATGATTTCAAATTTGATATTATGATTTTTTTGTAAATTATTTATGATTATTCCGTACACCTGTGCGACACGTGTTTCGGACACTTGGGTCCACATTAGGCGTTTGTTCGGCATCTAGTAGTACTGACACGCCTGACGATAACTGAAATGTCTGAAATATCTGTCCCACATATGGAATAATGATAAATAAATAAAAAGAATAACAATAAAATACAAATTTGAAATCATTTGAGGACCTACCTATTCATTTAAAAATATTTACTTTCCTCTTGTTGGTCTAACAACAATCTTTATATATATATATATATATATATATATATATTATATATCCGGGACGGCATAAATGTAAACAAAACGAAAGCTACTACTTAATGCCCTGTAATTCCCGAGCTGACGTGGTTCGCTTGTTGGCTGAGCAGTATGATAACTAAGGCTAACGTAAAGTTGGCCGGATTCACATCAAGCGTCCTACGTGTCTAGCCACACTGAAGAGTTGTGATACAAAGAAACAGTTTGTCTGTGGATGACAATAGATATATAAAGATTATTTTTAAGCAGCATCTATATTTATCTATCTATTTATTATAACAATGTTGGTTGTCACTAAATCACTTTGTGGGTTTCTGTCGAACCAAGTGCAATATGATATGGAGAGTGCTCAATATCTAGGATAGAGCTATCATATAATAATAATGATAGATAAATATATTTTAGATTTATCTATTTAATTCCATGGAATTGAATATATATATTTATAGAGTAGTTTTTCATAGCCTAATCTAAAGGGATATATTTTGCGTTAGTAAAAAACATGTTTGTGCACCCATGCCACTATGAGAAAGAGAGAAACAGAGACAGAGAAACAGAGAAAAAGTATTTATGCCTTGATGTATATTCGGCTGCTGCTGATATTTTTATCAACAAATTTATACTGTAATATTAGTATAAATAAATCTATGAAAACACTAATATATCCGCTCAATGTTAAGATGGATAAACGATGTTGAAAGAAATAAACCGAAATGTTGAGAAGATATGAAATAAATTCCATATCTACTGTTAGTTGAATAAGCATAGATAATTCCATACTTATTGAAGAAATATCTATTTCTTCACTTTATTATACAATTTAGGTAGGTTCATAAGTAGATGAAATAGTTGATTTATTTATGAAGTTAATTGGCTAAAAAAATATACGTTTAATATTCTTGGAGGAAAATTTCTAATTATTTTGGATTTTGATCTTTCAAAATTTTTGCGTCGAGTCAAATATTGTCGTCCACGAAATATTTCAAAATTTAAAAACTAGCACAAATGTGCGTATTGGTAAGTTAATTAAAAAATACTGATACAAAAATTACAGCTTCTCGACCTTATTTTTTGCACAAAAAGTAACCCATTTTTAGTATGGGAATCAGTTGGACGTGGACGAGTATTAAAAATACCATCTTACCTCGGTATCGAATCCGGAAGTAGTCAGCAGAAACCAGATGAGGTAAAGATGGTATTATATATAGTAGAGGATTGTGGAATGCCCTGTTTTTCATTGGTTGTTACTGAAGTACAGATGTGTATAAGATCGACCGAAGTCCGGCCATATTATATTTTTTATTTTTGCTTTGGTAGAGGCACGAGCGTAGCACGTCGCGATCAAGGAGGCGGCTTGGCTCTTCTAGAGTCAAGCCGGGGTTTCTGTCGGAGCCGATATGATGCATATAACCCGAAATCGGCGATGAAGACAGTGCATCACTGAAGACCTACCTTGATGCATCTAGGATATATGATTGAAAAATTTATATATATATATATATATATATATATATATATATATCAAGTCGTTCTGATACCATAGATTCCTTTGACTCTCTCTCTCTCTCTCTCTCACACACACACACACACACACACACACACTATTCGTCTCTATCGGTTTTGTCTGGTCTTCTAGACTGCATCCATTGTCAGCACTGAGATGTTTTATGTAAGTCTTTGCCATCCAACACTAGTGTGTCCATGTGTCGGAGTCCATTGTAGAATATCACATATCAAGTCGTCTCTACTTTTCCACCAGTATCAAGCATGATTTCTTTGTCTTAATTGGATTGACATGGGATGGAAGGCAAGTTGTAACGGTACTGCCTGTCACGGTACCAAATCGAAAGTTGTAACGCTACCTGACCCTGATAAAAAGAGTCTAACACAACACGACTCTGTTGGTTTCGTATATACGAAATTTATTTGTGGTGGACCGCTTGTTGTATTATTCGTCGAAAATAGAGACAAAGAAGAATGTGTCAGCAAGAAGATAAAAAGGTGAACGGAGAAGAGACGAAAGAGAGAGAGAGAGATACATACAGTTGTTATTATCTTTCTCCTCGCGGGCCATTTATGTTTTGCGGCGCATGCGTGATTCAAGGTTTGCTTCTGGTTTCTTTGTGTCTTTCTCTTCTATGTGTCTCCTGTGGGTCTCTCCAAGGAGTTTGTTTTGTATCTTCAAATCCGTTCTAATATCATCATCATCATTATCATTTCGTGCAGCCGACACGGATATCCCTGACCCTCTCTCGCCATCCGTCTCTATAGTCCATTGCTCCCGGGAGGTCTTCCAGGCATTATCCTGTATCGGCACAGAGTTGTTGTATATAGGTTCTAGCTGGTCGTCCTGCCTTTGATCGTCCATGTGATGGGGTCCATTGGTGTATGTCGTTTATGAATTCGTCCTTACTTCTCTAGCAGTGTCCTGCATGTCTGGTTCGTCTAACTTGGATAGAGTTTCGTGATGGGTGGTAGATGACTGTATAACTGCTGTTTTGTGAGGTGTTGCCACCAGGATTTATTCAATATTCCTGGCAGCATTCTTGTGTAATTGCTATCAAGCTTTTTCACCATACGTTCCGTTAGCGTCCAGGCAGTGCATCCATACAGCAGTATCAACACGACCGCGGTTTGAAAAAACTGCGTTTCATTTTATCGGTCAGGTCTGACATCCATGCCATTAAAAAAATAAAAAAACGTTAAGGTTATACAATGGCTAGTAATTTTCTGTTGCTAGTCATTTACAAGGTTGGATTAGTTTGGTACAAAGCCAGAAATATGGGAATCTTATGAGAACAGAACTCGCTAAGAATGTTAACGACACAATAAAGACGAGTGACACAGTTCTTATAAAAATATACCTCTCACTTTATTTGAAAGGGTTGTGTGCGAGAGGGAGTTGGAGACCGAACAGAAATGCAACATATTGACCCCCCCCCCACTCTATTGGCCATAATAGCGTTTCTTTCCCGTTCTCCTGGGCTGCTCAACCGGGGGCCTGGGCGCCCAGCCTCTCTGGCTGCTGATTTTCTCTATTGCATCTTATGTCCAATTCGTCTGATCCCCAGCTGATCTGATCTCCAAACTGATGGAATTTCCTGTGTACTGAGTTATAAAATAGTTTAATGTCCACCTTCTTCTTGTGGGCGTCACAACTTCGCACTCATTCAACCTGTCCACGGTCAATGTTATAATATCCTGATCGACCGGATGCACCTGTTATTTACACTGGTCCATTTCTTATTTTGACAGCCCGGCCGGGTCGTAGGTCAATATACAACATATCCAGTTGCTCATACATAAGAAAAAAAAGGAATAAAGAAGGAAGATATCTAGTTGGCTAAGCCTCGGTCTTTAAGGAACGGAAATGACGAATACGACCCCAGATTATAATAGGAACCAAATATTTATTCCAAAAAGAAAACAAATACAAATAGCATGAAGGGCGTAATGGTCCTATTGAATCGAAGATTTCTTTTATATGGAATGATGCATGCAATAATTTATAGACAAGTGTATCAAACAGTGGAATGATCTGTATAAACCATAAGTCTGAATACGACAGTTCATGAGTGATATATTCGACACATTAAACTTATCCATTTCAGTGAGAAATTTCGATTGTCTTTACTTGATTTGTCCTCTGTGCGTGCTCATACTCGTTGTTTTTCCTTCCTCGCATTTTCAAAGGGAACACCAGAGGTTCATTCATCCTTTCTGCACTAAGACTTCTCCGCGACAGCCTTTGATGGGCCTTTGGGTAGGCTGGCTCCTTCGCAGAGCTCTCCCTAAAAGAGTGCGAACTTTTCGGCGCGTCTTCACATCATCACGATCGGTCTGGGACTGACTTTCTGTTTTCTATTCTGAGCCCACTTTAACTTTTTCCTCGTTTGAGTTTGTTTCAACCAATCACTAACACAAGCACCTGCCTGTTGCTACAATAGCTTGGATTTTGGGGTTAACTTCCGTTCACCTTATTTGTTTTCCCTTATTGTACTTATAGCCTCTCTCTCTCTCTCTCTCTCTCTCTCTCTCTTCTCCGTAACAGTTTATTCAATGGCAAATCAACCCTTTATCGGTTATCTCAAATCGAAACTAGATTCATTTGTAAATGTTTTATTACAACATACCTATTTATATTTTCAATGCAATCTTTTTAATCCCTTTTGATATATGATTATTTCCGGTAATCCAATTATATTCCGTGGGTGTGTCCCCATGGCGTTGTGGCAAACGTGCACGATTGCAACATTTGAATATGTCAGTGCATGTCAGTGCACCTGTGAGTTATGGCAATGAAGGGGTACTCCACATTCTCAGAGCTCCGAAAGTGGAGTCTTACCACTGGCTGAAGTTTATTGTCAAACTAAGAACATCCCTCTGCGGTCACCACCGATAAGGTATTTTGATGTTATGTTATATACAGAAATCTCTACTGATTTACAAATACATTTTAAACCCACTTACCAGCAAAATAAATAAACAAATAAAAACTCTTGAAACCACGATTTAGTTCTATTTCACCCATAGATATGACACTTATCAGATGCTACCACTCCGGGTCAGAGTGGACCTGGGAACAATGGCAATAAAGGGGTACTCCGCATTCCCTAAAGCTCCAGCATTACTAGAATCTCACTATCAGGTTGTTTTGTGTCATATTCAGGACACTCTGGGGTCGGGGGTCTTACTCTGCTGCAGAAAAGCAGTCAGTGTATTCTACTGCCCCAGCCGACTGGGAAAATATCGTAAATGTGTCCTCGTGGCGTAGTAACTAAAGCACCGGACTGCAACATCAAAGTAAGCTAGTTTTGATTCCAAACGCACTATTACATTCACTTTTGGGCTAATACCCAAGAGAAAGGTATGAACCCTCCTATCTCCTTCAGCTATGGGTTAAATAGCATTTCTACTTCCCTTCTACAATGATGGCTTTGGTAATAAATAATACAGAAAAGTTAATATATCGTTAAATGAAGAAACCGAAACTTATAATACATGTACGCTTAATCTTGAATAAATTGACAGATATTCAACGTTACATTTTTAATTTACATCAGTATATACATATATATATATATGTGTGTGTGTGTGTGTGTGTGTGTGTGTGTGTGTGTGTGTGTGTGTGTGTGTGATATTCTTATAGCATAAAATAAAATAATGATAAAAACTCACGACTTAGAGTTTCGCATTGTCGATCCTCAAGTGAGCTAGTATTCAATACGTCTGACTTCTATTAAATTTAACTCAAAAAACATTTTTATCCTGTTTTATCATCATTCCATTTTGAACTTGAAAACCATTGCGATATTTCTGTGCATTGTCACGCAAAAACGATGTAATGTTTTACAGATTACGAAACGCTTTAACGGTTAAATTCTAATCATATATATATATATATATATATATATATATATATATATAACAGAAATATCCAATGGAAGATGAGTTGGGAATAATTCTTTTTAAGACCTTCTTAATCCTCCATAATCCGCAAGATACACATTTATAAATATATAAGAGGATTCTTAAAATCTCCAGGAGTGCTCAATGTATGATGATAAATTTCAAGCAAAGCAAATTTCCATATAATTGAAAAAGCTCAACCAACAATCATTTGGCTATTATAAATTTATTTCAGCAGGCAACTTTTTAAAGAAGACCACTTTCATCAAATTGCCATCATACAATGAAGAGAATTTTTTTTTAATTTTCTTTTTTTCCTATGGACTCTTCTTTGTTCAATATATATATATATCTATATATATATAAACATTCCCTCAAAGACGATGGCAACTTTGATCTGGTTGCAGCATCTTCATGGGGTCTGAATATTGTTGATACTCTCCTTATTTTGGAACCTGATCAATATCTGTGATCACTTGCTGTTATCCAGCTATATTATCTGTGTTTAATCTAGGAGAAATTGAAACCAGTATTCAGAGTATTATAATTTTACTTTTCGCAAATGTATTTTGGTTTAAGTATTCCTAAAGAAAAACGTCAAACATAATTTCACAGCTATTCTAGCTTTTAAATGATGCCAGGAAAAAAGGACCAAAACATACGAACTGTTTTATTGAATATCTGTATTGTTTTCTTTTTTGTTGTTTTGCTTTTGTTAGTTTTTTCTTTATTTTGTTTTCAGGAACGCTAGTTGGATCAATATTTACGTTTTCCGTTGTTTTTTTGTTTTGTTTTTTTTTTTGTTGTTTTTTTGTTTTATTTTTTGTTTTTGTGAAGCTGTTATCTCATAACCATTACGCAACACTCCATTTATTCTCTACTTCTTTTTCTATTTGAAAATGGCACGTCGTACTGCAGATAACGGATCTCCGATTAACAAGGGAGATAATTCTTCGTACACATTTTATCTTCTTTTCATGTTAACTCGTATAGGCCAGTTTTGGCGGCCATTAAATTCAATATCGAGTCACATTCCATCTATGGAATTTATATCAAAATCATCACACAGTTTCCGCCATAAATTATGGTGTTATTTATCTTGCTTAATGTAGTGGTTAGAGATCCTAAACAAGATCATTACTACTGAGTTCGATTCTCACTGGGTGCTTCCGTTCTTCTGGTCTTAATCCAATCAAGTCGAAGCTTAATAAATGATTTCTTACGTGTGGTTCAGCACTTCTCTATGGCATCAGTTGACTGATTAATTCGGTGAAATGGCATGTCAACCCGTGTCGGGTTATTTTATGCTAAGAAATTAAAGAATCTCATTAATTGTGCATCTATATTGATATTTTCGGTAAAATTATTTCATGAGAGGGTTGTAACGTAATGGCGTAGGGATTTCGGTTCATGCCTTAGAGATTAGTTAGGTTGAGAACCTTTCGGCTCAGCACATGGGTTAGTTAGGTGCAAACACTGATGCAGGTGTTAATGCAGGCGCGCGCGGGCGGACGAAGGTATCACTCAGAGATGTCACAATAGTCCGAGACAAAACGGGTGACGGAGTGCGAGTGACGTTACGCACCGGAAGCGCGCAGAGGTTTGTGGGAGATTTGAAGAAAGTTAGGGAGTTGAATACTAGACGCCAAATGAGGAGGATCGACTTTTGGAGCTCGCACACGCGAGGCGAACTTACGCCCTATGGGGGCCTCCCGAGATGGGAGCCAAATGAATAAGACAGCATAGAAGATTGTCTCTCCTCCTCATATCGAAACCGTTAACTCAAAGTTAATAAAAAGGTTTCGTACCTGAACAAGAAGTCGTTACGTGTTTTTTCGTAATTTCGAGATTCCTATGTTCTATCGTTATGAATATTACATGTCTATTTCGCACATGGCGTTAATTGTGGCTAAGGTAACAAGGGTGTTTTTCACACGGTTTTATCGAATACTTTTTAAACAGATCTGTTTGACCTTAACAGGTATCACCACTCCGGATCAGAGTTGACCAAAAACTAATGGCAATGAAGAGGTACCCCACACTTAGCAAATCTTCAGTGCTGAAACCTCACCATCAGATTAAGTTTAATGACATACCCAAAGCAATCATTTTTAGAAAGATTATACCCCTTTGCATGGGATACACAGGGTGCAGAAGCAAAAAATGGAATAGGGAGGATTGGCTTCATGCCTTTTCTACAGGGTGCAGAAGCAAAACAATGAATAGGGAGGATTAGATTTATGCCTTTACTACAGGTTACAGAAGAAAAATATGAAATAATTTTTTTAGTCAGATTAGTCAAATTTTATTTTAAAAAATATGATAAATCTAAATTTTCATGATTAACTCTATTATTCAAGCACTTTTTAAAATTAAAATTCAGCTCAATATGAGTGAGCAAGAAAAGAAACAGCAAAGAATCTATGATTTGCTTAACGCTGAAACCAAGCAAAAATTTCTTTGTCTACCGTATACAAAGCTAAGAAAGAAATCTTACATAAAAAGAGTTTTTTAAGGAAAAGTATGGTGGTGGATTGAACAAAAACGAAAAAAAATCTTTTTAACTGCTCACGTTTCGGCAGTTAAGAAGGACCCCCACAGCATCAATGAGAAAGCACGCTAATTAATTGAAAGTCCATGAGAAAACTGAGGACAGTAATTAAACAAGATTCAAGCCAAGACCTCAACCCCCATGATTACGCTATATTGGGGTTTTTAGAAAACAAAACAAATGCAATTTCCTATCCAAATATTGGTTCACTTAAGACTGTTATTGAGGAGCAATGGAATAAAATGTCAGAAGAATTTATTTTGAAGACATGCAAATCGTTTCGAAGGTGTGTTGTTACAATAATTTTAAAAAATAGAGGCCATCTTGAGTAAATTTACTATTTTATGTCTATATTATTATTTTGTTGTTTATTTTAGAAGATTAAAATTAATCTTGTTTTTTAATAGAGCCGTTTATTATTATACTAGAATATTACTAATTTTGCTTCCACACTCTGTTAGTCAACATATTCTAAGCCCCTACGACAGGACTTTGTGGCGTCAGTAATGCTGAGTGCAAGAAATTTGGTTGACTAACATTACTTTGCTGCTGCTCGTTCCAAACTATGCAGTAGTGTTTCGGCTTAGCAGCAGCAAACATAGACCTCTATGTTAATGCACACAAAACGGAATATATGTGCTATAACCAAACAGGGGACATCTCCACTCTAGAAGGAACCCCTCTTAAACTAGTAGACAAATTCACTTACCTAGGAAGCAGCGTCGAATCAACCGAAAAGGACATCGAAACGAGGTTAGCGAAAGCATGGACAGCTATCAATAGGTTATCGATTATTTGGAAATCAGACCTAACCGATTAAATGAAACGCAGTTTCTTCCACGCAGCGGTCACATCGATACTGCTATATGGCTGCACTACATGGACGCTAACAAAACGGCTGGAGAAGAAGCTAGACGGCAATTACACAAGAATGCTACGTGCAATCTTGAACAAGTCCTGGCGGCGACACCCCACAAGACACCAACTGTACGGCCACCTACCCCTATCACGAAAACTATTCAAGTTAGACGAGCCAGACATGCAGGACACTGCTGGAGAAGCAGGGACGAACTCATAAGTGATGTACTCTTATGGACCCCCACACATGGCCGTGCAAAAGCAGGACGACCAGCACGAACATACGTTCAGCAGGTATGTGAGGATACGGGATGTTGTCCTGAAGACCTACCTAGGGCGATGAACGATAGGGAAGAGTGGCGAGAGAGGGTCAGGGATATCCGTGCTACCAGCGCGATATGATGATGATGATGATGATGATGAACATTACTTTAAACTAGTCAAATCTGCAGAAGAAAGTAAAGAACTAGGTAGAGAGAAACTTAAAATAAATACGAAATGACGAAAAACAAAAAAAAAACTAAAGCATAGAAATTTATAATTAAATAGCAAAGAGTGAAAGTAAAATATAGATTTGTGATTTCCATCATATTATATCTATTCACGTTAAATTATTGAATGATTTCAATGGTTGAAGCGCTGCATATTTGGATAATAGTGAAGACATCTGACGGTTTGGTTTGGTTTGGTTTGGTTTTATGGCATATCAACCTTTGTAGGTTATTTAACGCCAAATCCATTTTTACGTAAATAATCTATTCTATTTAAAACAATTCAATTTAGCATAAGTACAGAGTTTAATTGTCAAAAACATTTCCATTTCAAACTATTCAAGCAGTTATATGTAACAATTCAGTTAAGTGTAAATACAGTTTTAATGTCGCAAAAACATTTCTATTTAAAATAATTCAGTTAAGCATAAGCAGGCAGTTTAAATGTAAGTACGGTTTAATTGTCAAAAACATTTCTATTTCAAGCTATTCAGTTTGAAGACATCTGAATATAGTATAGAAATTAGAGCTATGATTAGTTCCAAGAAGTCGAGCAGTTAATTATTTCTTAACAACATCATCATCATGCAAACAGCACGGATTACTCTCTCCCTCTTCCTCCATCTCTCTCTCTCTCTCTCTCTCTCTCTCTCTCTCTGTCCAACGTTATCATCGATCTTTCTTAGTAAGTCCTTTAGAGAGCGTCCAATGTCCACACAGAGCCGATGTATGTAAGTCCATCGGAGAATGTCGCAAATGAGTTCGTTCCTGCCTCACCAGTAGAGCCCAAGATGTCTTGTATGTCTTACATGGTTGGTTTGCGAGATTAGGAGCAAGTGGCCGTACAGCTGGTGTTTCCATAATTTGTTCAAAACAGCACGCAGTATTCTTGCGTCGTTTCCGTCTAACATTTTCTCTAATGATGTGGTTTGCTTTGGTTTCATGGTATATCAACCTTTGTAAGTTATTTAATGCTAAATCCCTTTTCATACATATAAACAGTTCTATTTAAAACAATTCAGTTTAATATAAGTACTGTTTTTGCTTACACACATAATCTAAAAACAGTTCTATATCAAACAATTCAGTTTAGCATAAGTAGACAGTTTAGATATCAAAACAGTCCTATTTCAAGTAATTCAGTTTAACATAAATGCGCAGTTTACTTCTATTTGACGCATGGAGAGGACCCTATCAGGTGCTACCACTCCGGGCCAGAGTGTACCTGGGAGTGATGGCAATAAAGAGGCGTTTTGCTTTCCCCAAAGCTCCAGCATTACTACAGCCTCATCATCGAATTGATTTGTGTCATATCATGGACACTCGCTGGGGGAGTCATGCCGTCAGTGTATATTGTAGCCCCAACCAACTGAGCCATTTCTCTGAGTATTGGCTAAGATGCTAAACTACGACATCATAGTAAGCGAGGTACAACTCCAGTCACACTATAACGTTGACTTTTAGATTGATAACCTTGGAAAGGGTGTGAACCTACTTATCACCCCAGCTATGTACCAAATTTTAGTGCATATATATATATATATATATATATATATATATATATATATATATATATATATATATATGTACGAGGATCATTAAATAAGTTTCAAGACCTTTTTCGTATGGGCACTTTTATTTATAGTACACACATAAAACTCTAGTCCCCTTCGAAGTAATCCCCTCCGGCTGCAATACACTTTTTGTACCGTTCCAACAACTTCTGAAAGGCCCCATGGAAGTCCTCTTCTGTTAGCGTGTCAATGACCTTCGTCACAGCCTCTTTCATCTCCTCAATTTTCTCATAACGACAGCCTCTGAGCTTAGGGAATAACCAAAAGTCACAGGGGACAAGGTCTGGACTATAGGGAGGGTGAGGAACTGTTTTGATGCCCATCTTGGTCAAATAGTCTGTGACAAGGATGGAGTTGTGGACTGGTGCATTGTCCTGGTGGAAATGCCACTGAGCCGATTTGAAGAGTGCAGGCCTCTTCCCAAGGAATCTCTTCCTGAACTCCCTTAAAACCTCAACATAATATTCCTTGTTGACTGTCTGTCCAGTGGGAACCCAGTGCATATAGATCATACCAGTGCTGTCTAAAAAAGGGATCATCAGAAGTTTGTGGGTGGATTTGCTCTGTCTAGCATGCTTGGGTCTAGGAGAGCCAGCATACTTTCACTGAGAACTCTGTCTCTTGGGTCTTGGTCATAGTAGTAGATCCACCTTTCATCGCATGGCATTTTTTCCAAGTTTAAAACAGAATTTTATTGCATATTGTTCTTCCTCACGTCCAGATTGCATTTTTGAAATTCACCAGCTGTGACAATCAGGCTTTAGTAGGGTGTATTCCAGTTGCTACTGTAGCTGTTCATTTGAACCTAAAATCATTAAAATTGGTCAGTCATCTCATAAAATGTATAGCAATAACGAACTGAATTTTCAAGAGTCTACGACAATTTTAAATGCTTGTACAAAAAGTATTGAAACCTATTGAAGGCACCATGTATATATATATATATATATATATATATATATATTGTCAATTCTACTATATGGATGCACCACATGGACGCTAATTAAGTGTATAGAGAAAAAGATTGACGGGCACTGCACAAGAATGCTAAGAGCTATATTAAACAAATCCTGGATACATCATCCTACACAACAGCAGCAGAACGGACACTTACCTCCCATCTCGAAAACCATCCAAATAAGACCTATAAGACATGCAGTAAACAGTTGGAGAAGTAAAGGCAAACGCATAAGTGATGTCCTCCAATGGACCCCTTCACACGGCCAACAAGAACTTATCTACAACAGCTCTGTGCGGACACACGATGAAGTCTAGAAGACCTGCCAGAAGCGATAGATCATAGGGACGAATGGAGAGAGAGAGAGTCAGGAAAACCTGTGCTAACAGCGAGAAATTATGATGATATTTGATACTAAGTCTAACGTAAATTTTGGCGGGTTTCGATCCCAGATCGAATAGTCCTACGTGTCTAGCCACACTGAAGAGCTGTGATAAAACGGAACAGTCTGTCCTTGGATGACAATATATATATTTATAATTTATTCCTATTTTAGGTTAATCCTTAAGAAGCTTAGGGAACCAACGCCGATAACCGTTACGCTATATCTCCAGGCTTCTTATTGACAACCATCTGTAGGGTGCTGGTTCAAGCCTTACTACAGGCTGATAACAATAAAGGAATAATTAACACTTGTACCCAGTTATGGTAAACGGATTAAGAGCAAGCGACACCTGTGGATTAAATAAAGGGTGGGGTTCGAAGTTCTGTGTAAACTCCCGAATTCAACAAAAAACACCCGAAGAAGGCCGAAAAATCATGAATGAATATGATAATAAATATAAAGACAATAGTCCGAAAACCCTGAATGATAAAAATCATCAAGCTTCGTCCCAGAAGTTCTGACAACTAACATGAATTTTAAGTTTAGAAAAAGTTGAATGTGGATAAGTCTAGTGAGTATGGCAAGTAATGTATTTGCACAGCAATTCAAAATATATTAAAACCGAGTTCTTTTTTCTTTCTTTCCTTTTTTTTTTTTTAATTGGAATAATTCGTCTACTCATTTGCTGTGGTTGATTAGAAAAAATAATAAAATAAAATACGAAATAAAATTCTATAAAAATATAATAAGTGGAATTATGAATATAAATACGAAGTATATGGATTTGTATTTTTCCCATCATACAAAGGATTTTTGTCACCTGTGTAAATTTGGAACGCAGAATACCAAATTTACGACGAAAGCCTATTTTCTCTCCCCCCTCTCTCTCCCTCTCTCTCTCTCTCTCTCTCTCTCTCTGTGTTTTTCGTTTTTATATTTTTGTTAGAAGGTGATTTTTTCGACTCTTACACAAAAAAAATTTCTTTAGCTCTTTGAGTTAAGGCGCTTGTATACTACTTCGATATCACTGGATATAAAACCTAGAGATATCAAAGTAGAGATATAAAAGCGCCTTAACTCAATGACACGTTGACTTAGCTTGGTGCTTGTACCTAAATTACCTTAACCCTTTACATAAAGGAACAGAACGTTAGATACCTCGAGAACTTTCTTTCAAGGAATATGAAATAAAACCGGTATGTGAAAAGAAATAGTGTTTATTTTTTGTTAATAGCATATTAACCTTTGTGAGTTACTTAGTGCGAAAGCCACCCTAGTTTATGGTTGGTCGGTTGGTTGGTTGGATTTTATGGCATATCAACCTTTATACGTTATTTAACGCCAAATCCATTTTATGCAAATATTCAGTTCTATTTCGAACAATTCAGTTTAGCAGGAGTACACAGTTTAATTGTCAAAAACAATCTATTTCAAGTTATTCAATTTAGTCAAACAGTTCTAATTGGGCTAATTCAGTTTAGTATAAGTACAGATTTTGTTTATACAGTTTTATTTCAGATAATTCAGTTTAGCATAAGTACACAGTTTAGGGATCAAAACAGCTCTGTTTCGAGCAATTCAGTTTTGCATAAGTACACAGTTTAAATGTCAAAACAATTCTATTTTAAACAATTCAATTTAGCATAAATACGCAGTTTAAATGCAAAAACAGTAAACTCAAGAAACTACAGTTTAGTTCTATTTAACCCATAGATAGGACCCTTATTAGGTGCTACCACTCCGGATCAGAGTGGACCCAAAGCTCCAGTATTACTGGAACCTCACCATCAGATTGTTTAGCGTTATATCCAGGACTCTCTTGTATGGGTCTTACCCCTCTGCAGAGAATCAGTCATTGTATTCTACTGCCCCCAGCCAACTAGGCAAACCTTTGTTGAAGAACAGATGAGGTAAATTTAATTTAATTAGCTGGAGAGATAAGAAGGTTCATCCTTTCCCAAATCCAAAAGTGAACGTAATAACACGACTGGGGTTCGAACTTGCTTACTAAGATATTGCAGTTTAGTACGTTAGCCTTAACGCCAAGTGGACTCCCAACACCAGAATCGTTAGGTTAACTCCCTTTTTTTTTTGTTAATTGTTTTCATTTTAACGACATGTGGAACACGCACACACGACACACAGACACCAAATCCATAAAGTCCACACATCTTAGCATCATCACTTTATCATATAAACTAATCAGTTGTGCACATGACCTCATTTAGACTTTTAATTAAAAAAAAACACCTGCCTTTATAGTTTTCTGTTACAATTCCTAAGTAAATTAGAATCAATCAGAAAATTGAAAACTAGATTGAACCTCTCGGAAAAATGATAAACATTCTAACCATTGAGCTGAACAAAAAAAAAATGTATTTTTTACATTTGTTTATTCGTAAATAGAGGTATCTATGTTTATCTTTGTGGGTGATTGTATGAGCACATTTCATTTCTATTTTATAAGTTTCTTGTGGATTGATAAGAGAAGACGTAGTTGAATGTTACTTGTTTTTATTTCACTTATTTACAAATGAAAATGAGCCAAAAAAAAAATAACTTAAGATTTACCGAGGATTGAAAAAATTTAATTGCGCCTGTGAATCCGGATAAATTCTATTTTCTCAACCAGAATTCAGCATCACCATTATCGTTAAAAAATGCGATAGCAAAAATTTATTTTCAAATGTAGCGTGATGTAAGAAAAATATCTTCATCATTTCGGAATTTCTAAATGAAGGATTCTTTCAGATTTAAATAGCTTAAAATTCTAATTTAAACTGATTAGACATGTTCCTTTTTAAGCAATTTTTAAAATTCTATTTCAACTGTACTAAACAAATCTATGTACATTCCACGATCTTATATATATATATATATATATATATATATATATATATATATATATATATATATATATATATGTGTGTGTGTGTGTGTGTGTGTGTTGCGCAGCTCATATGGATTTCCCTGACTCTCTCTTGCCACTGGGAAAGGTATTGAACCCCCCGATCCTCCCAGATATGGGTTAAATAGTACAACTACTGTTCTTCTAGGAGAATAGCTTTGGCATTAAATAACCTACAAAGGTTGATATGCCATTAAATAAAGAAACCAAACCAAACCAAGAAATAGTATTCATTTCCATAATAGATTTATTTCGCTTATTCAACCTCGTCAGATGGAATTCAAATGGAGTTTGGTTACCTTTTTCCTTTTATTCCGTTAAACGCCGGGGATATATTTCACGTTATATCGCCTTGTGATGTATTTTACAAAAAAAATTAACAACTACGGAATTTTTTCTTTTTATTTACGGTTTTTGTCGTTATTAATTTTGTTTATTTCATATTAGTAACTTGATTTTAAGTTTATGAGTATAAATTTGAAAGCTCTATATTTTTTAAATAATTTTTGTTTAATTGGAAAACATTTTTTACAGTTTCAAATAAATTTCTTTTCAAATATATTAGTAATTTTTCAAATGTATTTAATTGTTTACTTGTTACAAAGAGCTATTCATCTTTCTTTATTCAGATTTTAGTGGTACTGAGGCTCTATCCAACCTTTTTTATCATTTGTTTTAGTTCTGTACATTTTTGCTAAATTATTAATTTCAATTATTTTCATTTAATTATTTAAGGAAAAAAGTTTTTAATTATATTATTATAAGGACTTAGTGGGTAGCTAAAGTGTAATAGAATTAAACAGATGATTATCTTAGTTAAGATATATAAATTATACCTATTTTTTAGTTCTCTATATCTATATTATAAGAATTATTATAAATTGCTTTAACATGATTTGAATATAAAAATCATTTGATATCATTTAAGGTATTTATTCTTATGTCTACATTTACCAATAAATTCTTTTCTCTCATTCAATAAATTAATAGTATCTTTATATTTTACAATACTAGTTTTTTCATCTAGGCGTAAATTACACCTACCTTGTAAACTACGCATCTGGTTCCATTTCGCATAAATTGGTAGAGGAAGCTCTAAGGAATCACTTCGTACCTAGCAAAATTAACAAATCAATCCTGGACTGTTATAACAACTTTCAGATGAGAATCTCTTCCAGGATAATTATTTCCGACTGGCATAGACTCGAGAGGGATATCATTACTTGCTGCACGCTCTCGACTACCCTCTTCACGTTGGCCATAAATATGATTATTAAATTGGCTGAAATCAAGTGCCGAGGACCTATGATGAAGACAGAAGTGCACTAGACTTCGATCAGAACATATATGGACGACCTGAACGTAATAAAAACATCGGTTATGGGGAGCTTGTGGATCCTACACGGCCGGGAAAAGCTGATTGCGTGGGTGAGAAGGAAATTCAAGCCTACTAAATCGAGGTCGTTCGTCGTGAAGAGAGGAAAAACGCCGGATAATTTCCGATTTTCAATATCGTTAACAATGATATCCGCCTTGTCGGAGTGTCCCGTGAAGAGAGAGGGAAAGATTTTCAACGACACATTAAGAGACACTTCTGCCATCCGATCTGCAGTAGATGATCTGGAATTATGACTAACCAAAGTGGATGAATCCAGACTTCCAGGTCGTTCCAAAGTGTGGATTTATCAGCACGCTGTAATCCCCAGAGTTCTCTGGCCGTTATTTGTCCATGACTCCCCAATGACAACAGTGGCAGTCACGGAAAAGAAAATTAACGGCTACCTCCGTAGATGCAGTGTGGCGTTATATGGCACATCAAATGCGCTGCGATTCCTTTTAAAGGATTGCTGGAGGAATTTGTGATCTCGCAGACTAGAGAAGTAATTCTTTATGGGGACTCTAAAGATCTAAAAGTGGCGACAAGAAGGAAATAGAGTGCAGAGAAAGAACTGGGGAAGGCTGAGGAGCAGTTAAAGCAGAAGGCTCTCGTGGGCATGGTGGCAATAGATCACGCTGGCCTAGGTTACTTCCCTAGCACCTAAATTCACAAAGCCAGTGGGAAGCAGAGACGGAATCTAATCCCGGAAGAAGTCCATGCTAACGTTCAAGAAATAAGAAGATGCAAGATGATAGAACTATACTGGCAGGGCGCATGGACACGATGGAGCGGGTAATAAGCTGGTTAGAAATCTGGCGAGACACTAGTCGGATAAAATTTCTAATGTAGT
This sequence comes from Sepioteuthis lessoniana, assembly GCA_963585895.1. NCBI lineage: Eukaryota > Metazoa > Mollusca > Cephalopoda > Myopsida > Loliginidae > Sepioteuthis > Sepioteuthis lessoniana. The sequence goes on from OY757904.1 coordinate 20,842,817, forward strand.
CCATGCATGATGTGTTGCCGAGTCCTACAAGCTTGTTTACAATGGGAAAGAGTGGAATACCATCGTTTTGTCACTGTGCATGAAAAAGTACATTAAGGCACATTATGAATATCTGCCTGAGGGCCCTTGATAATGCGGGGTACCTTTGGAGACATGACCACTTAGGACAGAGGCCGATATAGTTGACGCTGCAATTCATGCTGGCAGCTTCAGGCCTGAAACGAAGTCGATTTGCTTCGTCAAAGCCGTCAATTGTACCTCCTCAGCGTGTAAACCTTACTCTTGCCCGCTATCTACCGCCCAAGACAGGCAGGTAAGAGTAGATATTGGGAAACGATTGAAATTTCCGGACCAGATAGCAAGAAATTCCCTGCGCATAGATTTAATTCCCTGGTCAATTGTCACAAGGCAGGTTGTGCTGATGGAACTGACAGTCCCTTAGGAGGAAAATATCGTGGTAGCCTTCGAAAGAAAGCTCAAAAAGTATCCGGAGCTGGTAGAACAATGAAGATCCAACCAATTGCGGATATTATGTTATCCGATTGAGGTTGCTGTCAGGATTTCGCAGAAAGATCTTTATGCAGAACTCTGAGTCGACTAGTTATATGTGAAAAAAAAGAGAAAGGCCATCAGAGAGATTTGAGAATCGACTGAAAAAGCATCAAGATGGTTATGGATTTAAAGACCAGATCCATAGAGCACGACAGAGACTTGCAAGCATTGAGGTGTTAAATATAATAGAAAAGAAATAGGAAGAAGAGGGAAAGAAAACAGAGAGGAAAAAATGAAGAGTGGAGACGAAAAAAGAAAAAGATTTAAAAAAGACTTAGTTTTTCCAGAGTAAGCATGGACAGCTATCAATAGGCTATCGATTATATGGAAATCAGACCTAACCGATTAAATGAAACGCTGTTTCTTCCAGGCAGCGGTCACATCGATACTGCTATATGGCTGCTCTACATGGACGCTAACAAAACGGCTGGAGAAGAAGAAGAAGCTAGACGGCAATTACACAAGAATGCTACGTGCAATCTTAAACAAGTCCTGGCGGCAACACCCCACAAGACACCAACTGTACGGCCACCTGCCCCCTATCACGAAAACTATTCAAGTTAGACGAGCCAGACATGCAGGACACTGCTGGAGAAGCAGGGACGAACTCATAAGAGATGTACTCTTATGGACCCCCACACATGGCCGTGCAAAAGCAGGACGACCAGCACGAACATACATTCAGCAGCTATGTGAGGATACGGGATGTTGTCCTGAAGACCTACCTAGGGCGATGAACGATAGGGAAGAGTGGCGAGAGAGGGTCAGGGATATCCGTGCTACCAGCGCGATATATATATATATATATATATATATATATATATATATATATATATATATATATATGTGTGTGTGTGTGTGTGTGATTATTTGAATATAGAATCTATATAAATGCAAAAGAGAAGAAAGGTGAAAAAAAATGAACAGTGGGAAACGGAGGAAAAAATAATTCTTCCAATAGCTTGCAGGGTTGAGACTTCCCTTAAGAATTTTCTACCTGTTCTTGGAATTTTTACTGTCAGTGACTTACAACGTTTTGTAGGTATTTCATTTTATTCTATCTTATTGTGAAAGAATGAGTTTGTGAATTAGTATATGCTCATTCTCGGCCAAATCAGCGGGCGTAGGATTTTCTTACCTGTTATTGTGAACCGAACCTTACGCAGTGTGTGTACGTATACTCCTCTAAGTGAGATTCAGGAGAAAAAGACGAGCATGCGGTTGTTCCCTGTTTTAACTCATCGCAACTTGGAGGGAAGTGACATACGGCGTTTCTCATTGGTCACCTTCAGCTTAAAAGTTCAAGAAGCTGTAGCAGTAGCATTATGTGTGCTGTGCGTTATAGGGTTCTTGATGGACTTATTTGCCAGAATAATTGTTTCGGTAAGGTCACTTGGGAAAACAAGAAAGATGTAGGAAGACCTGTAATTTGTAATGACCACAAGAACATCGCTGACGAGACGATCCTGTGCATTCTTTTGGTGTATCACTATATATATATATATATATATGTCATCCACAGACATACTGTTTCGTTGTATCACAACTCTTCAGTGTGGCTAGACACGTTGGACGCTTCAAGCGGGGATTGAAATCCGCCCAACATTACGTTAGACTTAATATCATACCGCTCAGCCAACAGTCGACGTACGTCAGCTCAGGAATGATAAGGCATTATGTAGTAGCTTTCGCTTCAGTAGATTTGTGTTGTAAATTGACACTTTTAAAATCTAGTAATGTTGGTCGTTTTATTTATAATAAAACTAACATTCTGGTTCGCAAGAAGGTCACGATTGATCGACGGACAATCATCTTCGAGATACGAGATAAAAGCTATCAGAAAACCAGTTACATATTTAGATGTGTTATGATTAATAACAGGACAATCATCGTCGGGATATGATATAAAAGCTATTAGAAAACCAGGTGCCCGTGGTGTAATGGTTATCGTCGTAGGAAATGGACACGACGACTCGAGTTCAAATCCTGGACGAGAATGATTGCATTTCACATAGCACTAATACCCTTGGGAAAGGTATTAATCCAATTATTCTCCCTCCAGCTATGGGTAAATAGTAGGACAGACTGGGTTCTTCAGCCTTGGTGAGGCAACTAGTCTAGGAGAAGGAAAACTCTGAATTCAAACCTGTTAAACTCCGCTTAAAAATTGACATTGTGTCATATCCTGCCCGAGTGGAGGGTTTGGTAAATAGGATTAGAAAACCAGTCACATATTTAAAAACAAAAACAAAGGTAATGTGTCTATACACCCGCTGGCCGGTTCCCACTATCTCAAGCTCCTAAACCACTCATGGCCATCCGATCGTCTAGTTGTTTCTCTCATCTCCGACTAGGGTTATTTCATATTTCTTTACAAACACACAAAAAACAACCAAGAGGGTGGAAGAAAAAAGAACAAACACGGACTGGGGTTAGCTCCAAGCGCAACAAGGGAGAAGTTTGTGACACTTTTGTGTAGCTTTCCGTACATCTGTAGGCTATCGCGAGCGTTTATTCGAGCAAAATTCCCAGGAAGCCACCAGGAACGCTTCCGGATCCACAGGTCCTAGCAGTCGCCTTTCTAGGACCGTCGGCTTTCCCCGACTTCTGTTGGCTGCTCTCTCCTGCTGAATACCCTGTTCTCTTGACTGCTTCCTTCTGTTCACTCTGGGATCTTGCCTTCCCTCGTCTGCTTCCGGTCTGGTGAGTAATCTTGTGCGCACGCCGTTTGTGTGGGTTTTGCGCCAAAATAGACAAAGGGATCCTCTGACTGGCACACACCCACACTCACATAAATGAATGCCACCTATCGTGCCACAGTAATGAAAATATAAGTATTAAGATTAATTACAAATCGATCTTTCAAGTTTGAATAACTATTAACCAAAATAGAAGTCGACTTATATAGCAAGGCCAAACTCCAAACCTTTACCATAGAGCGAGATTAACCCGTGGAACATTACTCTTAACAATTGATATACGCTGCTTACCGTAAGTCCAGCTGGCTGCTATAAATATTTCTCGATTGTTTTTGATAAACACAGTTAACAAATTATCATGTAGATCAATATAAAAAAAATTGTTATAAAAATTATCATGTTGATGTTAACTCACACACTATTTCCAACCGTTGATGCACTGACGGTAAACACTAACCGGAAAAGCACAGCACCCAGACTGCCAGACAGAAAATTACAGTATTCTTTATCAGCGCAATTTCATAAAAGTATAAAATATTGTGTATTCATATGAATATAAACTCAACTTTGAAAGATTTGCATGTGTCAAATATGGCTCTTGTAATTATAATTAAAGAGAAAAATTACGAACACCATACACAACTGGAGTAATAACAGTTTGATGGGGTACAATGGTAGTTTATTGTATATACAAACATTGGTATTATTTCTGTACTTATATGGCACAACAGTTTAAATAAAGGTAACTTAATTTTTTTTTAATTGATGAATAAAATCATCATTCTAAGATACTGCTCTGTGATTTTAGAAGTATTGACTCATACACATTCATCATCATCATCATGTCACGCTATCAGCGCGTATATTTCTGACCCTCTCTCGCCACCCCTCCCAATCGTCCATTGCTTTTGGCAGGTCTTCCAGTATCAGCACAGAGCTGCTGTATGTATGTTCGAGCTGAACGTCCTGCTTTTGTTCGTCCCTGCGAATGGGTCCACAGGTGTACATCACTTACGAGCTCGTCCCTACTTCTCCAGCAGTGTCCCGCATGTCTGGTTTGTCTAATTTTGATAGTTTTCATGACGGGCGGTTGGTGGCCGTACACTTGCTGTTTTGTGGGGTGCTGTCTCCCGGACTCGTTCAATATTGCTCGCTGCATTCTCGTGTAATTGCCGTCAAGCTTCTTCTCCATACGTTTTGTTAGCGTCCTCGTGGAGCATCAATAAAGCAATATCGATACTACCGCTAACCATTTAAGTTGAAAAAAAAGAACAAAAGAAAAGGGGTAGGGTAGCAACGAATGAACAAGTGACATCCCTCACCCCGTCCAGAAAAGAACCAAATGTGTATAAATGCTTATAAAAACTGAAAAATTAGATTAAAAAGATCATTAATTAATTGATTTTTTTTAAAAGTTAACGCCGTCTTGCAACAGGTTTTCATAGCTTATATTTATTTAGGCCTACTGGGTAAGTTTTAACCAACGAGTAGCCTACTTCAGAGACAATTTTAACCCAGAATTTTGAGCTAAAAACCTTATATGTCGGATCGACTTGTCAGCCGTAATTTACGTAATGAAAACTCCTAAATTCTTCTTAAACATTAACACACAAAAATGACACACACACACACACATCATCATTATCATCATCGAGTTAGGCGGACACAGCTCGGAGTTCCCTGACTCTCTCTCTCTCTCTCACACACACACACACACCGTCCGCCCCTATCATCCATCGCTCTTAGTAGGTCTTTTCGGCGGAATCGTGTGTTCGTACAGATGTGAGAATACCCACCTCTGCAGCTTGTTGCACAAGTTATTAACCCCACGTCGAGAACTTATGTGTGGCCGGATCGAGCGAGAGGCAGGTTCTCAGGGAAAAGAAACAAAACACAACAACTTTGTGGTTAGAACGCCAAGGGAGGATGGAGAGCGTGTAACACTTTGTGGATAATTAGTTCTAGGCTGAGTTTGGGCTGGCAAAAGATTATCTTAACTAGGTCCGGCTGGTAATGTCGCTGTTCGTTGTTCCTTTGTTCCGGCCTAATCAACTTTCCTCGAACCCGAACTAAGTCTAACTGCTAGGAGTCAAAACGCACCTGTATATATACAGAATGTTTCATTATTATTTCCGGCCAAGGGACACCCACGAATAAACCCATAATTTTGGTGGGGAGGCTATTTCTCTCTTTAAAAAACTGGACATAAAAATATTTCCTAGCCTGGCCGTCTCCGATACAGGGACATTAAATTCAGACCCGACAAGTACTAAACACTTACCCATATCCGTGGCCATATGTATAAACATTTTCTTATCTAGATTTCCTTAATCTAGTTAATAGGTTTTCCTAACATTTGAAATTTGATACCCAGGCCGAATCTAACTCATTTTGTCACGTATATATGTGTGTATATATATGTGTGTGTGTGTGTGTAGGTGTGCTTGTGTGAACGTTGCTTACGAGCTTACCTCTGCTTCTCCAGCATGTCCTGTTCGTCGTACTTTTATAGTCTGTGAGATGGGAGGCAGGTGGTTGCACAGCTTATGTTTTGGTATTGCTTCTAGAATTTTTTTCAAGACAGCATATAGCATTCTTGAGAAGTTACCATTTAGCTTTTTCTCTATGTGTTTTGTTAGTGTCCATGAGGTGCATCTATATAATAGTATATACACAGTTACAGCTTGGAATAAATCCTGTTTTATGTTATCGGATATATTAGATTTCCACCTGTCAATGGCACTATACGCTTTAGCTAGGCTTACTCGGACATCCCTTTCAGTAGATGAAATTTTGCTGCTTATGTATATGAACTAATCTCCTAATCTTAGAGGCTTGCTACTCAGAGTGGAGATGGCTCCCTTTTTTATCATTAAGGGTTTTCGGAGTATTGTCTTCATTTTCATTGTCATTTCCACAACGTTTCGGCCCATGTGTCCTCCGGCCTTCTTCAGGTGTTTATCCAACTCTGGAACTTTCACAGAACTTCGAACTACGTCCTTTATTGAATCCACGGGGGTCACCTGTTCTGATTCCGTTAGCCATAACTGGGCACAAGTGTTAATTATTCCTTTACTGTTACTCGCCTGCAGTCAGGATTGAACCTGCAACCTCCAGATAATTGTCTCCTTAGAAGCTCAGGGAACCAACGCCTATAACCGTTACGCTATGTGTCCTGCTGGACATAACATAACGTGAAGGTTCCCGAGTTCATCAAACACCTAAAGAAGGCCAGAGACGTCGTGTAAATAACAATAAAGATGAAGACAATAGTCCGAAAACCCTTAATGATAAAAATCATCAAGCTTCGTCTCAGAAATTTAGACAACTGGCTCCCTTTTGTTTAAAACACATGAACTCTGTTTTATGTGTGTTCGTGTAATAGCCAATGCCTCCTGCTGCTTGCTCAAAGCTATGTAGTAAGGACTCTGCGAGAAGTGCTAGGTCATCAGCGTAGTCTGTGTCTGTCATAGTTTATGCGGAATATCGTCTGCTTGCCTTTTTTATGTGAAATCATTTTCTTTTATTAGATCTATGGACGTTTGAAGTACCTAATCGTGGCAGAGTATAAACAAATATGTTACTAATGTATTTCCTTTCAAAACTCTAGCAACAGTTTCGAAGAAGTCATTACTTACGTGTTTTAGTAAAACGCCTTTAGAGCGGTAAGTTTCTTTGGGTAAACCATATGCAAATAGTATTTGTACTGTTTCCACTTTATAAAATTGAATGCTTTGGGGAAATCGACGAACAGTTGTGTTGCCTCAAAAATGTTTGTACGTAGTCCTTCGATGATTTGACAGATAGTCAGAATCAGTGATTCAGTTGATTGATTCGGTCGAAAGTCGTTCAGATTTTTCCTAAGATTTTTCTTGATTTCTGATTGGATACGATTGAGAACCAGGGTTTTATAAGCCTTAGCAGCTATATCAGTCAGAGTTAAGTCTCTGTGGTTTTTAGTGATTCCGTGGTCACCTTTCTTGGGGAAGGTAGAAATACAACCTTTCTACCATTCCTCTGTTGTGTTTTGTTTATACACAGCGTAGAATTATGCAAAAAGTATGTCATCAAATATTTTCTCTTCCAAAATTCAGAAGTATTTCATTGAGGCCTGCAGCTTTTATGGATTTTTTTTTAATTTTCAATACAGCATCCAGTTCTTGCTCCGTAAACTTGCCAGGTCGGCTGGGGCAGTAGAATACACCGACTGCAGCTCTGCAGAGGGGCAATACCCCCTCAACGAGTGTCTTGATATGGCACTAAACAATCTGATGGTGAGGTTACAGTGATGCTGAGGCTTTGGGAAATGTCGACTACCCCTTCATTGCTATTGCTCCTAGGTCAACTCCGGCTCGGAATGGTAGCTCCTGATACGGTTCTATCTCTGGGTTGAATAGAACTAAACTGCATACTTATGCTAAACTGAATTGTTTGAACGAAAACTGTTTGACTAAAGGGAATAGCTTGAAATAGAAATATTCTTGACAATTAAACTGTGTAGTTATGCTAAACTGAACCGCTTGAAATAAAACTGTTTTTAACATTGAAACTGTACTTATGCTAAACTGAATTATATAAAATAGAACCGACTATTTGTATAAAAATGGATTTGGCGTTAAATAACCAACAAAGATTCTAGAAATGTTCTTTCCTCTATTGAAGTCTTTTTTCTTGACTGGCGGGTTTTAGTTTTGCTCTTGAGATGCTCTTCCTTCCACTCACTTCACATATTGTCTGCAAGGTTAGTCATGATTATCCATCTTCAACAGAGTTTCTGATTTTATCAATTTGGCTTTGAATGTATTCTTATGGTTCTTTTTGTTACGTGTTGGTTAGTTTTCTCTAGGCTTTCTAAAGTTTCTGCGCGTTGGCATTTGTTAGATTTCTTTAATTACGTAAGGGTGCTTTTAAATGAGATATCATTTTTCTCTGCTATTGATTCTCATTGAACTCTATATTTGGCTCTTGGTTTGATAGGTATACATTCTGCTGCTACTTCTAAAAGGCAGTAACAAGGTTTTTATATTCGTCATTCAGAGTATGTCTTTCTGATGTCTCTGAAAAGATATCAATTTTTTTTTTTCTTACAGTTACCGCATTTCTATTGTTCTATCTCTATTGGTATGTGAGGTCCAGTCTTAATATTTAGTTTTAACTGTTTTTATACTCTTCAAAATTATTAACCCAAATACACACACACAAACACAAACACATACGCACACACACACATAAACACTTTACAATTATTAACTTCTGCAGACACACTCTCTGTTCCTCTCTCTGTCTCTATCTCTATATCTCTCTCTCTCTCTATCTCTCTCTCTCACACACACACGCGTGCGCGCGCATACACTTTATCTATACAGTTGGCGACCATTATCAAGGGTGACCCGAAGGCTCCCTTTTGTTATATAATTAAGGTAATGATCTTTTTTAGTCATTTTTCGTTAATTATATTTCATTATTTAGTTTGGTATGGCTTTGAACTACTCGGGTTTCTTATTCCAGGTGCATAATCAGATGGTGCCGTCTCACGCTCGTGTGGAAAGGACACGACAATCATGCCATAATAAACCTCCAAACAGGAAATGGGCCTGGAGTGTGGATGACGTCCTGAGAATATGAGGATTTTGAAAGAATTGTTGAGTTTTCTGTCGTTGAGGCGTGCAGTTGAGTTTTTCGGATCTCTACCGGCAGAGATCTTAAACACCACAAGGTGCGCCGCATGTGGGGGTGGGGTCACCATAGTATGGTTAGCATAGACTTTTAAGAATTGTGTCTCTCTCCTCGTGTCGAAGGACCGAAACCAGAAATTAATAAACCCGTTCGTATCTGAAACGACCGTGTCCGCCTGTATTTGTATATGTATTTATATTACTGTTATTTTTAAGATGTTAATGGCTATACAGCACTTTTCCAAAGCTACCACTCCAGGGGTGGGCAAAATACGGCCCACAGTCCAAATGCAGCCCGCTGCACTGTTATGTGTGGCCCGCTGGTGCCTCTAAAAAGATAATAAATAAACACTTGCACTTGAATCAAGACTAAATTCTTTTGATTTTAAAAGATACGGCTCTTTGATAATTTATAACCTAGCAATGCGGTCCTCCCACCAAAGAGTTTGCTCCCCCCCTGTACAACACAATGATGTAGCGGAGGGCGCTAATCCTTTTCTTGTATTGCTCCCCTTTACCTTTGATACGTTCCTTATCATCATCATCATCATATCGTGCTGGTAGCACGGATATCCCTGACCCTCTCTCGCCACTCCTCCCTATCGTTCATCGCCCTAGGTAGGTCTTCAGGACAACATCCTGTATCCTCACATAGCTGCTGAATGTACGTTCGAGCTGGTCGCCCTGCTTTTGCGCGGCCATGTGTGGGGATCCATAAGAGTACATCTCTTATGAGTTCATCTCTGCTTCTCCAGCAGTGTCCTGCATGTCTGGCTCGTCAAACTTGAATAGTTTTCGTGATAGGGGGCAGGTGGCCGTACAGTTGGTGTCTTGTGGGGTGTTGCTGCCAGGACTTGTTCAGGATTGCACGCAGCATTCTTGTGTAATTGCCATCTAGTTTCTTCTCCAGCCGTTTTGTTAGCGTCCATGTAGTGCATCCATATAGCAGTATCGATGTGACCGCTGCCTCACGTTGTGTTAAACTAGGAGGTATCAAGTCCCATTTTTATGAATCTTTGGTATGACTCGACCTGGGATTGAACCCCGGTCTCCTGCAAATTTGGCAAATATTCTACCCACTAAGCTAACGGGCTGGTCACCGGAATTGTTGATATGAATAGCCGATCGTACCTAAAATTGGGATTAACATTTTGACTAAAGATTTTGCGATTTTAGGGGGAGCAGTTTACGACCAATTATTTCTGGAATTGGAATCCCCCCCCCAGAACATCATTGCTAATAATCAAAAATTAAATATCTACAAGAAATATTCTTTTCCATCTTTACTTTAGTTCATACAGAGTGGCCCAAAAACTTTGATATCGTTTCGGGGGCTGAAATAACCTCAGATTTTCACTGAATGTAAAGAAATAGGTCAAGATTTTATTTTTATTGTTTCCAGGTCGAGGTATGGTGTTCGCTTCCAAAGAAAAGTCCTTTTGTGTCTTGGAATATGCTCGCACACAGTCACCCAAGACGGTGCAGCGTGCCTTCAAAGCAAAATTTGGGAAAACTTCACCAACTGACAAACAAATTTGTACATGATACCAAAAATTTAAAGAGGAAAGCTGCTTATGCAGTGCTAAAGGATCTGGTGGACAGTTCGTGAAAAACTCTTGCTGAGCCCCAAGATGTGTCCCGTGTCACAGGCGGTGCACATATTGAACACTTATGAAATCGGTTCCAGAATAAACTTATGATGTTCAACACCTAAGCTGTTCAATTTCATTGAGCTAGACTTATTAGTTTTCAAGATAATTGCTTTTAAAATGATGTCAAATGTTTGCGGACACTTCAAATTTACATGGCCATCGCATGTTATTATTGTGTAATCATCTTATGATAACAAACTCTACTTCTTTATTGTGAGGAAAGTCGGTACACTGCATGAATAAACTTACTAATCTTGAATAAGTTGTATCAAAAAAGAAGAACCAAGACTATGCAATGGAAGCTGCAGGTTTTATATAATGACGTCCGACGAAATGTATTCTTTAATAAATTCTACAAGTCCATCACAACCAATTTTATATCAGAGTTTCTTTTACTTAGATGGATGATTTATTAAAAAATTTTCATCCATCACAGCACGAGTGCACTAGGCGACCGTTGACCCCCACAAGATTCATCCTTTGACAGATCTTTTTCTTTTTATTCTCAGTGTCTTGTCACCCTCCGCACCAGGAAAGTCTGGCTGGGGAACCGGTTTAGCCATGAATAACTTCATGACTAAACCGCTTTTAGTGTGTGTGTGTGTGTGTGTGTGGTATTACCTTTTTATTTGTAGAACTGGCTTAGATGGCTTACGTATCTATGACGTAATGTTAGCGGGTCAAATTTTTTCCGATACATTCTCACTCTCTCTCTCTCTCTCTCTCTCTCTCTAACAAACTAACTAACTATCTATCTATCTCTTAATCTCTCCATATATATATATGTGTGTGTGTGTGTGTGTGTGTGTGTGTGTGTGTGTGTGTGTGTGTGTGTGTGTGTCGTATTACCTTTTTATTTGTAGAACTGGCTTAGATGGCTTACGTCTTCATGACGTAATGTTAGCGGGTCAATTTTTGCCGACACTCTCTCTCTCTCTCTCTCTCTCTCTTAATATAGAAGTGTGTGTGTGTGTGTGTGTGTGTGTGTGTGTGTGTGTGTGTGTGTGTGTGTGTGTGTGAAAAGACTTAGTTAAATACTAAATGTACCTTATATTCCTTGGGTTAATGATTCGTTCATCGCTGAAACTCTCAAATCAAAGAATACAAATAAACGAAAAATAAAACTGAAAATGAAATGAATAAAGTACTTATACGTAATAATAAATTCTACATCTACACCTTTCTTTCTTTTTCACCAGTAATTTTTATCCTGTTGTTCTTATCAGTTCGCTGCAATTTTTTTTGTCTTCTTTTGATTCAAATCTTTCTTCATGACTTTTTATCTTTTCTTTTCTCTTTTTTTTTTTTTTTCACTTACTCTTTATCAAACCTTCGTATCTACTACCAGTTAATTTCATGCAACACTAGTAAGAGATGATTTATGGTCACCTTTAACGGGGAAAACATGAAAACGCTTTCATCTCTGTCTTTTTTGTTCACACCGTCTCTTAACAGTGACTCCGCTGGGCAAATAGACACTCACACACTCTCTCTCTCTCTCTCTCTCTCTCTCTCTCTCTCTCTCTCTCTCTCTCTCTCTCTCTCTCTCTCTCTCTCTCTCCCACACACACACACACACACACACACAAGCCCATCACGCCGCGTTACTAATGTCTGTTCGACGATGTCCATGTTCGAAAGTACACGTGTTTATTACAGATGTTCAAGAGGCTTGTTAGCCTCATTAATGAAGAGGTGTATACGACTGATAACGTCAAAAGTGGTCAATTGCCTCTTAATGTGAAGATTGCTTTTGAAGGAAAAAGAACGACAATATACATTATTAGAGTGTATCAAAATTATTTTCTTTTTTTTTTTTTTTTTTTCAGAGATTGACTTCAAAGATTGTTTCCCATCTAATATCAATTGTTTTTCATTTTATTCGAGTTTTTCATACCAGTCTTCATCATCATCATCATCATCATGTCGTGCTGGTAGCACGGATATCCCTGACCCTCTCTCGCCACTTTTCCCTATCGTTTATCGCCTCATGCAGGTCTTCAGGACAACATCCTGTATCCTCACATAGTTGCTGAATGTATGTTCGTGCTGGTCGTCCTGCTTTTGCACGGCCATGTGTGGGGGTCCATAAGAGTACATCACTTTTGAGTTCGTCCCTGCTTCTCCAGCAGTGTCCTGCATGTCTGGTTCGTCTAACTTGAATAGTTTTCGTGATAGGAGGCAGGTGGCCGTACAGTTGTTGTCTTGTGAGGTGTTGCCGCCAGGACTTGTTCAAGATTGCTCGCAGCATTCTTGTGTAATTGCCGTCTAGCTTCTTCTCCAGCCGTTTTGTTAGAGTCCATGTAGTGCATCCATATAGCATTATCGATGTGACCGCTGCCTGGAAGAAACTGCGTTTCATTTTATCGGTTAGGTCTGATTTCCATATAATCGATAGCTTATTGATAGCTTTCCATGCTTTCGTTAACCTCGTGTCGATGTCCTTTTCGGTTGATGCGACGCTGCTTCCTTGGTAAGTGTATTTGTCTACTAGTTTAAGAGGGGTTCCGTCTAGAGTGGAGATGTCCACCGTTTGATTATAGCAAAACACCAGTCTTAATTGGTGGTTTTTCACATGAGTGACAGCAAGTCTTGTCAGGTCTCTTGGAGTATTCTAGTTAATCTTAACAAAGCTGTGGTCTGATAGTTTCCATTTTTTCTGTGATCTCCAATTCCCCCAGTCACTTTTTCAAGATTTTCAAGATCGTTCCAAGAACATCAAAAACTATGGGTATTATTGTCAACTTCATGTTTTACAACTTTTTCGGTGCTCTGGCCGGGTATTTATAGTTTTCTTTTCTTTTTTTTTTCTTTTTTTTTTTTTTCATTTTTTCTTTCTCCTTTTCTGATTAGGTAGTTTTATTGCTTCTGTTGTCTCTCTTTATGCATACCAAGCATCGTGCATTTTTCAATTCCAAATTATATCTTTGTCATTGCTGAAGATTCTGTTTGTTTTAGAGTTTCCAATTCTTTTTTGCTTTTGGCAAACAGTTTGACGTCATCCGGGTACATTAGATGGATTATTTTTTCCTTGTTATTTTGTGAATCTATAACTTTCTTTCTTTTTTAGGATGTTATTTAGCGGTATCATCCTTATGACAAATATTAGTGGAGAGAAAGAGTCTTCATCAAATATGATGCGTGGTATTTTAATTGATCTTGAGTTTTTAAGCAAAACCCTATGGTAAATAGAGTTTTTTTTTTCTCAGGAAGTTATTGAGTATATTAGACTGGGAGTTCTTCTAAGTATATAAGCAGTACTTATTAGTACTACCTTCTTTAGTTTGGTTGGGTTTTATAGCATATCAACAATTATAGGTTATTTAATGCCAAATCCTCTTTATACATATATATCAAATATACATATGATTTGTAAACACATTTTGTTGATAACATTTTTAAATGAGCCTGAACTCATTTTTTTGCATTCAGTTAAATGGTTTCTGATATTGCTATTAAACACTTATAATTCTATTCGATATATAATTTTTTGTTTGCAAATAGTGAAGTGGTTACAACTATTGCTATTTAACACAAATTATTTTCGTCATCATTACTCATTCTTTTGCACACAGTTAAATTGTTCGAAGTATTGTTATATATCATAAAAATTCAATTTACACACAGTTAAATGATCAAACAGCTCTATTTCAAAAAGTTCAACTTCGCATAAGTCATTAATTTGCCCACAGTTTAAATGTCAAGCAGTTCTAGATAGAAAGGAACTTATCAGGTGCTACTACTCCAAGTCAAAGTGGACCTGGGAGTGATGACAATGAAGGGGTACCCCACAAAGTTACAGGCTTACTGGAACCTCATCATCAGTGTTTAGTGTCATATCTCGGACACTTGTTGGGGGGTTACCCCTCTGCAGAGATGCAATCGGTATATTCTACTGCCCTAGCTGACTGGGCTGTATCTCTCTGTGTATCAGATAAATAATTATTTTCTACAATTTTCTCAATGTGTTTAACAGTATTCTTCCTAACTCTCCTACTAAATGCTAGTTAAGATTAGATGCTATATTCTTGTAATTTCTATTCCAAGATTCTTTTATTTTAAAAGTTTATCCAGTTTTTTCTAAATAGAGTGATCATGTATTTAGGATACCATGTATGACATTTAAAATGTTTTATTATTATATCTGGCATATTAACTTGTACGAGGTGCATACGATAAGTTTCCCGACTTTTTTTCGTATGGGCACTTTTATTGATAGTACCCACATGAAACTCTAGTCCCCTTCGAAGTAATCTCCTCCGGCTGCAATGCACTTGTACCGTTCCAACAACGTCTTCAAGGCCTCATCGAAGTCCTCTTGTGTGAGTGTGTCAATGACCTTCGTCACAGCCTCTTTCATCTCTTCAATTGTCTCATAACGACAGCTTCTGAGCTTAGGGAATAACCAAAAGTCACAGGGGACCAAGGTCTGGGCTATAGGGAGGCTGAGCAACTGTCTTGATGCCCATCTTGGTCAAATAGTCTGTGACAAGGATGGAGTTGTGGACTGGTGTATTGTCCTGGTGGAAATGCCACTGACCCGATTTGAAGAGTGCTGGCCTCTTCCGACGGAATCTCTTCCTGAACTCCCTTAAAACCTCAACATAGTAACACTAACCCTTTGGCCAATCAACTCTGGTGTATTGACTTCCTTACTCCTTCCACACCTTTCATCATCCCTCACAGACTACCTGCCTTCCTTGAATCTCTTATCCCACTCAAAAACTGATGCTCGATTCATGCAAGATGCTCCAAAAGCAGTCTGAAGCATTTCATACACTTCTGTGTCATTTTTTTCCAAGTTTAAAACAGAATTTTATTGCATATCGTTATTCTAAAGTGTCAGATTGCATTTTTGAAATTCACCAGCTGTGACAATTAGGCTTTAGTAGGGTGTATTCCAATTTCTGCTGAGGCTGTTCATTTGAACCTGAAATCACAAAAATTGGTCTGTCATCTCATAAGATGTATAGCAATAACATACTGAGTTTTTAAGAGTCTACGCGAATTTAAAATGGTCAAACGAAAAAAGTCTGGAAACTTATCGTATGCACCTCGTATAGTCCGGTGAGTATGTATGGTTCCAGAGCAAAGTAACGGCGACATTCTCAAGCACATGTGGTTTTATCCTTACCATTTTTCTTCATAAGTGTTAGATAATAAATCGGGGAGATATATACTTGACACATAGTGTAATATTCGAATTAGGTCCAGAGCCGTTAAATTGAATGTTGAATGGAACGATACAGAAAGATAAACGAGTTCGATGGACAGCCGTTAAAATTGAGGTCAATCTGAAACCACGGCTCTCACTTGATTGTTTCAGTCAAGTGACCAAAAAGGTTCTGAAGTTAGAAGTTAATTAGTTAGTGATAAACACGCGATCTGAGCAGTAAAATCCTCCAAATTGCTCTCTTATTCCCCGTTTACGCCGAACGTATAATAATGGTTAAACGTTGTCAAGAAATAAAAAGTAAAATGTCCACATGAAATTCTCGTCGCATTGTCATTCCTATTTCAACGAAGAAGAACAAGGATGGCAATACAAAGGCAATATCAGGGTGATCAAGACGTCAAGACGACCGTCCAAAGAAGAGTCGACGTGAACGAAGAACCAACTGAAGAGATGAGACGACATGGAAGCTACTGATCTTAGTGTAAGGCCCATAGATCGGTCGACTAAAGGACTGTGGGCAATACTAGTTTATACTGCTGGCTTATCTTCTAATACATGTAATGAATTAGCTTGTTATGTTGGCTTATCTTTCCATAAGGGCATTCAGTTAACTTATACAAATGGCTTATTTTCCTATGTGGGTATTCTGGTAGTATATAGTGTTAGCTTATTTTTCAATTTTGGTATTCACGTTGTCTTTAACGCTAGCATATCTTCCAATGCAAATATTACCCTACTCGATCTTGCCTTTTATCAAAAAGTAATAAACGACCAAATATTAACCGGTCAATATTCTTCTTATTGTACGTAAAAAACACATTTAGGATCTTCTCTATTCTTTATATTTGTCTTATAAGTTCTTTAATGGCTAAGATAAACCGTTATGTTTTTGGTTTCCGCTAATGACATAAATATCAATATCATATAAAAGGCGAGGTTGTTCTAGGAACCCCTTGAATTTCTTACGCACCAATGACAATAGAAATAACCTTGGGGCTTAGCCTCCTCATTTATTTCATCATACTTCGTAATATTCTCACTTTCTTTCATTGTCACCCTGTGATCAATGAGGTCACACCTCCTTAGGTCCCTAACAAAAATAAGATCAGATCGATGATGATGAATAACAAGGTCAGTATGTACAGTAAAACACAACAATATTTTCACTTTCCCATTTTGCAAAACTGTATTGAAGGTATTGAACCCCCTTATTCTCCCTCCAGCTATGGGTAAATAGTAGGACGGACTAGGTTCTTCAGCCTTGGTGAGGCAACTAGTCTAGGAAAACTCGGAATTCAAAACCTGTTAAACTCCGCTTAAAAATTGACCTTGTGTCATATCCTGCCCGAGCGGAGGGGTTGGTAAATAGTACCATTTAACTATGAGCAAAAAAATGATTGAAACCATTTCACCCAGTGCGTGCTGAACTGTTAATGTTGAATATGAATACTTGAAACCATTTAACTTTGCAAACAAATTACCTCTTATTCGCTTAAAAATTGTTACCCACGAGCTATTCGTTTATAAACCATATATATTTGATATTTATATATAGACAGGATTTTACATCAAATAATATGCCGTAAATCACAACCAACCAAGCAAATTTAGTGGGTGTCCGCGTTAATGGTTAAAGCGATGGACTGCCGAATCGTAGTAAGCGATTTCGAACTCCAGTCGCACTATTACGTTTACTTTCGGATAAATACCCTTCGGAAAAGGCATGAACCCCCTTATCCTCCCAGCTATGGGTTAAATAGTACCACTACACTTCTTCTAGAAAGATGACTTTGGCATTAAATAACTTATAAAGGTTGATATACCATTAAACAAAGAAACCAATATCAACTAACTTTAAAATCTTATGAGATTCATGAGAAACCTCTGAGTCCAAACGCTTTGTCGACGAGCATAAAGTATGCTGACTTTATCCCCAGCAGGGGGGTAAGAACTCCCCCCCAAAAGAGGTGAATCCTGGATATGATATTAAACTGCATCTGGTGGTGATACTCCAGTTCAGTAATTCTAAGGAGTATGGAGTAACCCTTAATTGCCATAACTTCCAGGTCCACTTTGACCCAAAGTGGTTGTACCTGTTAGGGTTTCATCTTTGATTCTGCTGGTTATTTGTATTTCATACGAATACTTGAAATCCTATAACCAAATGCAAAAATCTTAATAAATAAATACATAAAGATATATGTATAAACATATAATGAACTTAATTCCCTCACAATAAGGCTTCAAATACTCCTAGACGGGTTAACATACTTCTAAAATCAATCGATCAATCTAGTGTCTGATAAATGGTGGTGGCACTGTAAGGTAACCCCGGCGCTGCCCACATATTCATAGAAGTGATATGAATTCTGTGAGTTCAATCTTGATATAAACATCTTTCTTAATCTGTTTAGATATACTTCACAAACCGTTTTCGTCTCTTTTACGGGAATATTGTCCAATTCAAGGATGCCTAATTACTTTATTCTTTATTCTTTTGATCACATATTCTTTCCTCATCAGATTATTTCTTATCTACATATGATTATCATCACAATTTTACCACTGTACAATTCAATGCACCAAATTTAATTCCAATGTTTCCGCTACTTATTCAAGCTTGAGGTGGAGTCGAAAGTGATGTAATGGCTATCACCAAAGGAAATCGACTGAGAAGGTTGTTTGTGTTTCACTTCTAACTACTGCTCTTGAAAAAGGCATAAATTCATATGTAGTCCCTCAAACTATGTTCAAATAGTAGGCAACACTGACTTATTTGGTCTTGGTTCAGAAACCAGTCTAGGAGAAACAAAATTCTAAATTCAAACCAGCAGTACTCGGCACAGAAAGTCGTTTCGTGTCGGATCCAATCCGTGGCAGAGGGTTTGTTTAAATATATAATCGAACTTGAGCTTTATCATGGACAATAAATTAATAAGTTTTAGACAATCCTTTCTCTTCCTCTCCCCCCTCTCTCTCTCTCTCTCTCTTTCTCTTTCTCTCTCTCTCTCTCTCTATCTATCTATCTATCTATCTAATTTCTGTGCTTTTTTCTCTCCTGCTTTTTCTTCCATTTTTCTCTTATTTCTTCCCCTCCTCTCTCTCTATATATCTATCTATCTATCTATCTAATTTCAGTGATTTTTTCTTTCCTGCTTTTTCTTCCATTTTCTCTTTCTTTCTCCCCCGTCTCTGTCTCTCTCTAAACATTGTGACAAAACTAAGAAGTATAGTAAAATGGATCAAATTGAAGAGAGAATGTATTCCCCTACCGAGAAGATTCTTCTCGGGGGGGCGGGGAACACAGCGTAGATTGATTAGAAGAGAGACTAGTTTTCCTGCTAATCAAATTCCATATTCTGAATTATTTGGCTTCTGATACTGAAAATATGATACTACAAATTCTGATACTGAAAATATGATACTACAAATTTTAAAGGCTCCAAGAATGTGGCACCATATCTGATGACTTTCTAAAAATCCCAGACTGTACAAAATTTGGTTTGCTTATCGTCATGAAACAAGGTCTTATCAATATTTAGGAGATTCTTAATGCTTTGATATTCTTCTGATAATCAATCAGTAACAATGGTTAGCGGATTGTTTGATTGATTTTAGCGCCACGTCAAACCATCTTGGGTTATTTTAGGACTGGAAGTTAGGGAATCGCGTTCATTGAACGGTCATATTTACATATTTATAGTTGTTTCTAAAGTATTTTTCACAGGTATATATAAGTACTCCTATTTTATACAAATAATTTACACACAGTTGTATAGTTTCAAGTCATTATTTTTATTTAATAATAATCATTTGTTTATGTACAGAAATATGATTTTGTTATATACCCATAACCATATTAATAACAACTGTACATATACATATGCAAAAATACAAGGCGAACTCAAATACACTAGCGACTACGTTGTTCAGGTACGAACGTTTATTAACTTCTTGACTTCTGAGTTCACTTCTTCGACACGAGGAGAGAGAGACAGAATTCTTAAACGTCTTTCGTAATCATTCTATTCAAGCAAAACTACCAAATGCCTGGTTGGACCCGACAAACACGCTGCGCATCCCGTAGTGTTTAAGATCTCTGTCAATAGAGATCTGCTGAACTCCATGGTCAGACTTCAACTTCTCAACACCATGGTCTTTACTCAACTTCAACGCTCGACATGGCCCAAGTCAACTTTCCAACTCGACTGGTCCCCATTCGACAATCAACTGGACTGGTCCCCAGTAAACTACCAACTCGACTGGTCCACAGTCAACTCCCAACTGACGTCTTTTTCAAAATCTCCAAATTCTCAGCCCATCGTTTTCAGGCATGACGTCATTCACGCTCCAGCTCATTTCCTATCTGGGGTTTATTATGACAATTGTGATTGTCATATCCTCTGCGCGCAAGCGTAAACTGTACCCAATGTCTAAGAGCCGAAGAGTTCAAAGCCTAACCAAACTGAATGATAAAATATAATCAACGATAAATGATTGATATAAAAAAATCATTCCTTAATTATATAACAATTTCACGTATACGTACCATATATTAATAATTTTCCAATGGATCTATCTGAAGCATAGATAGTTCACTAACAGGTTCTACCACTTTGGGTCAGGGTTGACCAATAAGTAATGGCAATGAAGGGGTACTCCACACTCTCCAGCTCTTACCACTGGATGCAGTGTAGTATTATACCAAGGTCACCCCTTTTATGAGAGAGAGGGTCTTGCCTATCTGAAGGGGATTCATTCAACATATTTTAAGCTCTCCAGAAGGGCGAAGCAGTAATGTTATAACATTCCAAATGTAAGAAGGGTTACTCCGTATGTAAAACATTACATAACCCTTAAAAACATACTGCTGAATGAAATTTTCAAAATACTAGAGGCGCTCGTGATGTAATGGTTATCATCATAGGAAATAGACATACCTACCCGAGTTCAATTCCTGATGGAAACTGTAAGCATTTCACATAGCGCTAATACGGTAAGGAAAGGTATGTATACAATCCACTTCAGCTATGGGTAAATAGTAAGGTAAACGGATCTCTTTAACTTTGGTATGGCAATTAGTCTTGGAGAATGAAGAACGCTGAATTAAAAAATATTGAATTCTGCTTAAAAACTGATCTTATGTTACATCATGTCCATGCAGAGGGCTTGGTAGAGAAAAATTGGTTAATTAATTTTTTCAAATACTTCTTCGGGTTTGATTTTATGCTAGTAATATCGAACTCTGCTGTCATGAGTATTAATCATATGATAAACATTGTTAAATGATGGATATTGTTCACGCTGTAAATACAAACACAATTTCTTAAGGCTTGATTTTCCAGTGATCTGAAAAAAAAGTACTTAGAAAAATGTAATAGATAAAAAGTCATAAGATGTCTTTATGGATAGACAAATATCAGCTCAATATCTGCTGTATACGGTAAATTATAAATATAAAGATTCAATTTAGCTTTTGTCCAATTTAGCATTATATACGAATTGTAAATCGAACCAGAACTAAAAAAATATGTATATTACTAAAATACCCCACCACAAGATTCAGACTCATGCGTCACTTATCGTCACTACTACGACCATTCGAGTGGTTCTAAAAGCACTGCCTCTGTGCCATCATCAACATCCAATGGAGTGACTTTGTCACCAATATTGAAGTCCTTGAAATGCGTAGATCAATAGTATCGAGGCCATGCAACTAAAGTTCTAGCCCCGCTGGGCAAGACAATTCTTCAGAATGAGTAATCATAGTCTGCAAGGATCATGATGTACAGCGAGATCTCCATTGGCCATTACGGTAGAGGAGCATAAAAGAAATAATTCAAAGATTACTTGAAAAAATCCTTTGTTGCCTGTCACATCGACCATCACCAATGGTCTCCCCTAGCTGAGAACCATGACAACTTGACGTCTCACCACCAACCATGTGGTGTCCTTTAAAAACACCCGCAGAGCTACCCTCAAGAACAAAAGTTACGGGAGGAACCGCAAAACTATGCCATCAAACCCTGACAAGACCTTTTACTACACCGGCATCTGTCCCGCATCGGTCTTATCAGCCACATTATAACAGGATATTTATTAAATTAATACACAAAAATTTTTCAACTAAACACAAAGCGATTTCCAGTCCAAAACTAACTGATAATTTTTGCCGTCTTCGTTCACGCTGAACGTCTTTTATAGTAATCCAAATACTTGATAAAACAGAGATAACAATGAAATGTTAAAACAAGAATCTTTTCTTTTCGAAATAAAAGCATCACAGACAGACAGACAGAATCAGTCAACCAGCCACGCTTTACATCTTCATCTAAGATGTCGTGGATTTTTACAACGTAATTTAGAATATTTATGCATCCTTTGGCAAACACGAGCAAATACTTTGCGAGAAAATAATCAAAGAAGACAACTTTCACATCATAAAATTAATTCTTTGCATTGTTATAAAGGAAGGAATTTATTCCATGATTTTGAAGTTATCTTCTTTGAAAGTTGTTTTTCTTTTAAGCATTTCGTTCATCATCTTGAAAATTGAGCTAAATTTCCTCACCAATGACATCTAATTATTTATGCTGTCAAATTCCATTTATTTGTCATGGACAAAACTCTATGATAATTTCATAAGCACGTTTTTCAAAGAAACAAATCTTTTCTTAAGAAATTACATGAACCAATGACTGAATTCAAGAGTTTTTCTTGAACAGGATCCAAGCCCGATTAGCTGGGACAGTAGAATACACCGATTGCATCTTTGCAAAGGGTTAGACCTCCCCTCCCACAACGAGTGTCCTGGATATGACACTAAACTGCATTTGATGGTGAGTCTCCAGTTGTGGAGCTTTCGGGAATATGGGGCACCCCTCCATTGCCATTATTCCCAGTTCCACTCTGACTCAGAGTGATAGTACCTGTTAGGATCGTATCATTGGGTCAAATAGAACTATTTAATCACTTAACTATCTGCAAGCAAATGACAAAGGTTAAATTGAATTGTTAATCTTAAATAGTAATAATTAAAACCATTCAACTGAGTGCAAAAAATAATTGATATTGAATAGAATTATTCGTGTTAGGTAGGAATACTTGAAATCACTTAACCGTGTGTTAACAATCGATTAATATTAAATAGAATTATTAGTGTTGGATTGCGGTCCTTGAAACAATTTAACTGTGTGCAAAAAATGAGCTCTTGCTCATTTAAGAATTCTTTCTACAAACTGTTTGTTTACAAATCAAATATATGCAGAAGAGTAGAAAAACAAAATAATCCGAATTTGATGAATCTATAATGAAAGTCAACTTGGAATGTTTCAGTTGTAATGACCTTCTTCAGAACTTTAAATTCGTGAAAAGTGTTATTAAAATAGCGATGGATGTTTAATGAAATAGAAAAAAAAGAAAGTTTATATAAAAAGAAATATTCATTTGATAATTTATACACACTTTCTTTTCTCCTGCCATTTCATCAAACATTCATCGCGATTTTAACGACACTTTTCATGAATTTAAAGTCTTGAAAAAGGTTATCATAAGCGAAACATTTAACGTCGACATTCATAATAAATTCATCAAATTTGGGTTATTTTGTTTTTTCTACTTTTCTTCATACTGCCAGACCTAATTTCCTTATTTACTTCCAGATCATATATATCTAAAAATGTATAAACAGGAGTTGACTTTATATAACCTACAATGGTTGATATGCCATTAAAACCAACTAGATAAAATCACATATATCTAATATATATGTATAAACATTATTTGGCATTAAATAACCTACAAGAGTTGATATGCCATAAAACTCAAGTAACCAAACAGCTTGAACCGGATTTCATAATATGAAATTCTAATCCCAAACTCCAATTCCACTGTAGCAAATATTGTGGTTATCAGAGAATATTACTCAGTACTTTTTTCACCAGACAAAATGCAGACGATATCCTGCAGAAACTATTACTGATGTTGACAACATACAAGATCAGAAGCTTTCTGCAAATACACCGGTACCAGCCGAATCTCAGTTATTTAGTATGGAGCAGCCATCAAGACATATTGGTCTCTATTCAACTCAGAAAAAATAGTGTTCATATGTTTTAATCAAGATATTTGAATTTCCTCTTTAGATGGCCAGCCAATGAAATTAATAAACAATCTCACATACCTCGGTTACAATTTCTCATTGGCAGAACTGTTATCAATATACACACAGTTAAGTGACAAGCTACTATCATCAGGTAATCGGCCATATGGATATCTGGTCTCTTTGATAAAATAAAACGAGAAATCTTGCAAGTTGTAGGTGTCCCAGTACTACTGCATGGTTACACCACTGGGACTTTAACTTGATGCTTCGAAATAAGCAAGATGGAAACTACACAAGAATGATATATGCTGTTTTGTGCAAACACTAGAACCTGCATTCTACAGCTGTTATACAGCCACTTACCTCCCATCTCGCGAATCATCCAAGTAAGCACTGGGCACTGCAAGAGAAATAAGGACAAACACATTAGCTATATTTTCCTATGGACTCCTACACATGGACACACCAGTTTGACCGACTAGCAAAAACCTACATTCATCAGTGCGGACACTAGATGCAGTCTAGAGAACTTATCAAAAGCAATAGTTGATAGGGACTGATGGTGAGAAAAAGTCAAGGGAATCCGATCTGTCAGCATGCCATAATGATGATGGTGATGATTACTCAGTAAAATCTATATGTTCGGTAGATCTAAAATTATTACAATAAGTTATGCTATCATCTAACAGAGGCAGTCCCCGTGGCTTAATAGCTAAAGTAGTGGACTACGTCCTCGAAGGTAGCGAGTTCAAACTCCAGCGGCGCCATAACACTATAACGTTTTCGTTAAAGCAAATAATCTTGGCTATAGAATACGCCGACTGCATCTCTGCAGAGAAGTAAGACCACCCCAATGAGTGTCCAGGATATGACACTAAACCACCTGACAGTGAAGCTTCAGCCGTAGAGCTTTATAGACTATGGAGTCCCTTTTCCTTGCTATTACTCCAAGGTCTACTCTGTTCCAGTATACCCAGTTAGGGTCTTATCTATGGGTCAAATTAAACTAGTCCTGTGTAATATACTAAACTGCCTCTGATGGTTAGTTTCCAGTTCTGGAGCTTTGGAAAATGTGGAATACCCGCTTCATTGCCATTACTCCCAGGTCCACTCTGACCCGGTGTGGTAGTACTTGTTAGGGTTTCATTAATGAGTCAAATACAATTGTTTAACCATTTAATTTTGTGCAAACAAATGACTGATATTAAACTGAATTGTAGGTGTTAAATAGCAATATTTGAAACTGTATGCAAAAAAATGATTAATACTATATCGAATTATTTGTGTTGGATAGCAATACCTGAAACTATTTAACTGTGTACAAACAAATGAGCTCTAGCTTAGTTCAAAATTCAAACAACAAACTATTCGTTTACAAATCATATATATATATATATATATATATATATATATATAAAGAGAGTGTTCGCCAATAGTCCAGGAGACCGGGGTTCAATCCCAGGCCGAGTCATAACAAAGACTCAAAAATGGTACTTGATGCTGCCTTGCTTAACACTCAGTATTATAAGGTAGGGATCAAGGGTAAAGTGGAGTAGCGTTCTCACTTGCATCTCGGTGTTGTAGCTATTGAAAAAGGAGCCCTCGGGTCACCCTTGACTAAGGTCACCAACTTTACTTTTTTTACTTTTATAAACAGAATTTGGCATTAAATAACCTACAAGGGTTTTGCCCCTTAGGATAGGGCTGTAAAATACACTGATTGCATCTCTACAAAAATGTTAGATCCCCACCAACGAATGTTCTGGATTTCACACTAAACAATCCGATGGTGAGGTTCCAGTAATGCTGAAACATTGGGGAATGCGGAGCACCCCTTCATTGCCATCGGTCCGAGGTTATTTCTGGCCTGGAGTTGTATCACCCGATAGGGTCCTATCTATGGGTCAAATAAAAC
Organism: Sepioteuthis lessoniana; assembly: GCA_963585895.1. Taxonomy (NCBI): domain Eukaryota; kingdom Metazoa; phylum Mollusca; class Cephalopoda; order Myopsida; family Loliginidae; genus Sepioteuthis; species Sepioteuthis lessoniana. Next base: position 20,868,590 of record OY757904.1, read on the forward strand.
TAAAATATGTACTTATGCTAAAGTGAATTGCTTGAAATAGAACTGTTTTGACATTTAAACTGCGTACTTATGATCAACGTATTTGAAATGGAAATGTTTTTGTATGCTAAACTGAATTGTTTGAAAAGAAACTGTTTTTGACATTGAAACTGCACTTATGCTCGTTTTTGACATTTAACTGCGTGTAAACAAAAACTATACTTATACTAAACTGAATTGTTTGATTTAGAACTGTTTAACTAAATTGACTAGCTTGAAATAGAAATCGAGATGTTTTAGACAATTAAACTGTGTAGTTATGCTTAACTGAATTGTTTGTATTTTTATAAAAATAGGTTTGGCATTAAATAACCTACAAAGGTTGATATGCCATAAAACCAAACCAACAAAGCTATAAGGATTGATATGATATAAAACCCAACTAATCAAGCATCCAACAAACCAAAGAAAATAGGTTTCACTTAGCTTAGTCTATCTCTACCCGCCCTCATCGTGACGTATGTCAAATCCGGAAGGTTGGTGGATAGTTTTAACATTACATAGAACAGAAATATGCACTGAATCTCAGGAAACGTAAGCGATACACAATAATCTTGGAGTCAACAAAGACAACGATCTTGAGGATAA